>JACJUM010002768.1:3027080-3060522 GCA_020976665.1 Heortia vitessoides
TTCATAAACTATTAATATCTTATCTGATAAAATGTGAATGTCTATTTCAGTTTAAAACTAATTATTTTTTTAGTGTTATTATAGCTCCGGAACCAAGCAAATAACTAAGATGTCTCCACAAGAGCAAGGCAACGGCAAAACTAGCAGCTATAAAAGAAAATCTAGCCTATTCGATTTTTAACTGCTCTATATTCTGTTGGATATTTCGTTGGGATCACAAAATATGCTACAGTAAAAGCAACCTAAAGTTAAAACCTAAAGTCTGATGGACGAAATCGCCTGACTAGAGAAAATAAACAATTGAAATCTGTAAAGTTTTGCTCGGACGTGTATCTCTAGATGTAACTCATGGTTGAACACAGCAGTTGGTATATAATTTATGTATATGCCCGGTGATATTAGATTCTGGCACGAAAGCTCTAGTTAAAATAAAGAATTAAGGATAAACTCGAAAGAATATTTTTAGGGCTTATCGTAATTATCTATTGTATTATTTAGTCTAACATTAGATTTGTCATGGGCTACCAGCAGAGTAGAATAGTACCTACCTCTGTACCATGTGTCATAAGAGGCTACATAAACATTAAAATCGACAGAAAGGAAGAAACAGAGCTGGGATGGGCAGTAATATACGTGCCATAAAGCTACGCTCTGTAGTTGCTACCACGTCTCCTCAAAGCAGAATTCATGTGTAGTAGTTCTTCTTTTCTTGGGGAGGTGGACAACAGTGGACGCTCTATGGTTGTTATGATTACAAATATTAGTCTTACAAACTTCAGTTAGGTCCAACAAAATCATATTTTACATGAAAAATCAAATACTGAATCACCATCTTCATATCAGCCGCACAACTCCACTCCTGGACATAGCTCCAAGTAATTTACTAATGCGTCCAGCGAGATCTTGCGGTTTTAATCAAAACGTCTCTCCTTGTGAAATAAATACTAATTTAAGTATGAAAATATGGTATGCCAAAAGTGGGGGGTTCGATCCTCAGCTCCCCCCCCCCCCATATGATGACAAATATTGATGACCATTTTAGTTAGATAGTGAGTATTAAATATATATTTAAGTATTATATTTGTGATTCCTCAGTTATCTGAAGTCCTTTAGAAATGCATCAAATAACGTATCTTGGAGTTAGGTCAATGTCCTTCATACTTCCCAAATAGGGAAAAGCGGAATAGTGTGAAAACTTTAAAACTCCCGTATCAAACACACAGGAACAAGTGCATTATCATTCATCACTGTGAGCGAGTTTTGCCTTGACACATTCATTTTTGTGAAGAGCTTGTCCAGGCATAAGCGGCAGCGGGGTTTATATCCGACTACCTATAACCACAAATATAATACGTGAATACATATTTTTATTATATTAATATCAGACACAGGGTGGGAGATAACACCACTAGACCAGAACCAGAACCAATATCAATGACTAGATCGTTAATTACAAAAAAATCTTTTACATTTTTCTAATTTATATAAATAACTTTGACACACCCGATGGTACATTCGGTATTCTTAAAATGCATGCCGATGGTTATAGGTTTGATTCTCACCCAGGATAAATAATTATATGATAAAGATTTGTGTTTGTTCTAGATCTGGGCGTTAAATATCTATTTTTGTCTAGTTGTGATCACTCTGTTGTCTGATTTCCTTAATATAAGTGCCTTAAGCATCTTATCTCGAATAGGTCAATGTATCAGACAAAGTATATAAAAAGAATTACATTATTTATTTTATGAACGATGTTTCAAAAAATATCCAAGTTCAGAATAGACTCAGAAAAACGACATTATATAATTATAATTCAAACTTTTAATAAAAATAGAGAATACATAGTAATACAATCAATTCAAAGTTCTTTCGAAAAACTATCGATAATTTTTATAAATAAATATCACAACTAAATAATTATAAATAACCTAATATTACATAAATACATCACGCCGTAGCCAGAGAATATATCTTCCTTCGTTATGATCTTGGCACACCTCTTTCGCTTCCTTTACTCGCATTAGTCCTTTTATACACGCTCGTTTATTCTTAGAACTTCTGACCTGGCCCGTTTTAATACATGTTCTACCTGGTCAAGATATGTTCCCCTAGGTCATCCTATACCAACTCTTCCTTTTTCTATTCCACTCTACATATTTATTCAGTCATTTTATTACCATCCAACCTTTCTACATGTCCAAACCATCTCAACATTTATTTTCCTATTCTTGTCACAATATCATCTTTTACACCACATTGATCTCTAATCACACTATTCTTTAATCTATTTTTCAAACTCACACCATACATACTAAGCCTAGGTCTTCCTATATCAACTCTCCCGTTCACTTCAATATCTATTAATAATTTTTTAATTCATAATTATTAATAAAAATATCTTATGCAACATTAAAAAATAAAAAAATTCTGTAGTATTTCTTACCGATTTTCTAAAGAAGTTAACCGCAACGAGTTTATAATATACGATTTTATTCATAAACTTTATGACTTTCCGCTTCCTCCTAAGCACGATTCAAATAGATCACGATCTCATCTGGATGTAAATCCACTGTAACGTCAGCATATAAAGAAAATTGACTTTCAAAGGCGATTCAGATGTATGCTGCCAGCTTAGACGATTTCCATTTTTCAATTGTTTACCTTCGATATGTCCATTGCAGTCGTCGTTGTACAGATTATAATGTTTATAGATAGCATCCCTTGAAAAGATTTAAGTATTTAGGAACCTTTTACCTGGTATTGTACGAGGTGGTTTAGATACCAGAACCGACAGATAGCGGTATATCTGCCCAAAACTGCGTAGCTCAATTGCAACAGGAGAATAAGGACAGGAATCCCGTTGCGAAGCAACGATCTGCAATTGTCGTCACACCGTGGCCAGCGTGGAAATTATAGGAAAAATACTCCTTTTCTCATTAAGTTAGAAAAGCCTCTAGTAGGAAACTTTCTTCAGCTACTTTGATTAAGACCTTTTATTAATTTCATTTTTCGCATTTACAATGTAAATTTTTATAGATACATTTTTATGACCATTTTTTAAAGCATTTAAATCCACAGCTCTTATAGCCAATAAAGATTAAACATATGTCAACAAAAAATGTTTAAAATATAGCAATCAGAGCAAATTTCAAAAATACATACTGCACATACATATGATATATATGTTGTATACGTCTATCCGCACATATATACAAATATCAAGAATGGCATCCTCATTGATCTTTAAATTTCTTTTTTAATCAATGTGATTATTACTGTAAGAACTCAATTTTTAGTACATAAAGTACAAGAAGCTTCAAAGAGCCTCTAGGCTTTTAAAAGTCTTAGTTGGTTAACGGTTACACCTTTTGTAATTCCATGGTTGTAGGTTCCATTTTCAATTGCCCTTCCTGTTATTGAATTATTATATTTATTTCAGATGAACAGATGATCTTGTATCTCATTACTGATAGACAGTGTAATATTGTTAATATATTAATTTATATAGATTGCTTTGTATAGCTAAAAGAGAAATACCAAGACAAAGAAGCTTACTGTCTGCGTTGAAGTAATAAACGTCACAGCAGTCTTTATAGACTCTCGTATTGTCACAAGGATATCACTAGCGCATTACCGACCTTGTGACTTGAATATGTAATGTTTAAGTGTATTACCCAGTAATTTCACTGCATCTTTCACTCTTCAAACTGTAATACAGGAATACGAACATCGATATTTGACGGTAGAAAGAGGTGAGTGAGGTATTAACGCAGGTGATCTTTTTTACAAGGTTTACCTCATGTTTGTAGTATCTCATTATAACAGCGATTGTAAGTACACTTCTGGATATAAGTCTTCCCAAAAAGGGGGGATGTATTTTGTGACCGGGATGCTGCTGCCCATCCCTGCCTATTGCATTTCAGCAACACTGATTTGGATAGATATTCCTCCATATGTCAGTTTCGGTACCGCAGTCTTACGACAACTGGTTCAGGGAAGGTACTTTAATTTCTACTCTCCCGGTAACCCACGACGATGCCGGTACCCGACGACAAGTATATTGTATCCACCTGACGGTGATTGGTTGCCATCGCCTACCGACGTATGCATATGTTTTAAGAATACGTGTAGGCATTGTGTTTGTTTTCGTAGACCTAATTTAAATGTTATTCAAACTTTATAATTAAAATATATCTATTATTTTCAACGTATCAGGATTATTTTAGGTAAAAACTTTTCTTTACATTTAAATATGTTTTGCGTGATTTTCAAGTTACCCTTTTTTATTAGTAATTAGCAGCGCCTTTCGGTTTAACCCTCGTTTAAAGCAGCGCCTTTCGGTTTAACCCTTAGTTGTAAAACTTTTATACAACTTTGCACCCATTTCTATGGGATGATTTTCGAAAAAATATCATGTTTCATAACTTTAAATAAACAACTTTTATTCTGAACTTGACGGGACCGATGGCGCAGTTGGTAGTGATCATATCTTGTGCGCAAAAGGTCGTGGGTTTAATTCCCACCCAGTACAAATATTTATATAATGATATTTGTGTTTGTTCTATGTTTGGATGTTTAATATATCTATTTAATAACATATTTGTGCTTAACCTGATGTCCGTAACACAAGTGCTTTAAGCGACTTATGTCAGAGTCAGATCAATGTATCGGTAGTGTAAATTATTTTTACTATTATATACAAACATATTTAAATCCAAACCTTTTAACAGTAATTTATTACTCTAATTCCTTGAACATTTGGACCGGGTAGATTACTATGCTAATATTAATTAAGAGATCACATTTTAATTTTAATTGTCGCCGAATTAACATTTGAAATGGAGGTTTCGTCGCGGAAATGTGAAAACTCATCTTTGCTAAGAGAATATTAAATTATTTATGCCCAAACTTTTTCTGTCACAGAATAAGTTTAAAAGTATTTAGAACGTGTAGATTATAACTTTTGGAACTGTTATTCTTTTAAAAATTGCTTAACTTAACATTTAATATTAGTAAAAAAAAAATTTAATTGAAAACTTCTTACGTCTTCAGTGAATATAACAATTTTAAGACGCGACTAAAATTTTGTCAATTCGTTCAGCTGTTTTTTTGGATCCAAAATATAGAAAAAATAAATTATTTATAAAAGTTTCTCGTGCAATGGAATGAATTAATGCTAAACTTACGTTATGTTATGATATTTGTGTTTATCCTGTGTCTGGCTGTTAAAAATATGTGTGTAAGTATTATATTTGTGATTCCTCTATTGTCTGATGTCTGTTACATAAGAGTTTCAAGCGACTTACCACGGAGTCAAGTCAATGAAGTAGATGAGGTGTAAACACCTTAAAAAAAATAACGATGCGACTGGATTATCATATGAAGCATTGAAAGCTTATCCCACTGAAAAACTTATATAATAACTCTGTCTATATAAATAACTTTGTCATTTACAATTCATTTTGTTTATAGTTATAATTTTTTTAATCATCTTTGAAATCTCGTACGTTTAAAATATAATATAATCCGATTTCACAAGCAATGTTAATTATATTTATTTACATGACGATTTAATATACAAAATATGGATCATTAATGTTAAGTATTGTACTAGTACTCGTATGTGTTATTTATTCGTTTATATAAAATACTTCATTATTCATGATATAAACAAACAAAAAGTCATATCAAAATATTGTAATAGGACTTTCAGAGATTAATTATTGCCAAACATATGTTATGATCAAGTTTATTAATTAATAAAAGTTTAATAATAATAATACACTTTATTGTACACTTAAATAATACAGACAATAGTATTTATAGTTATACATAGTAAAGTACAAATGGCGCCCTTATCGCATAGACCGATTTTTTCCTTCCGAGTTTATTGGTCATGTTGGTTGTAATTCAATAACGTGGGATTTATTTATCAATTTTTTTTGACTTTATGTAAAATTTTGATAAACGTTATATATATAACGTTATAAAATTCCCAAAAAAAATTTCAAAGTTTCTTATAAACGATAACCTATTTTTTACACAAAAAAATCAATAAAGACTTACCAAGAGTCAGCTTCAGATTTCACATCAAACGCCGACACTCCATTTCAGTCTTATTATCAAATCCTTTATCGAATTTCATAGCTATAACACCAAAAAATCAAATCACAAAATAAAAAGTGACTCTCGCAAAATCTGACCAATAAAAGAATACACCTCCCTTGAAACACACTGGCACAAAGAAAAAAAAAGTACGGGAAAACTTTTAACGATGTCGAGTTCGTATTGTTCGAAACTTGAACGATGGCGGACGCGACTGCTCTCCTCCACGCTCGGAAACGCACTGAGTTGGTCGCATCCCTTCGTCCAAATTTCTGTCACATACCCAGTTCTTTGCACACTTCTACTCTTATTCCGTGGACTTAAAGTTGCTTTTCCAACCGTTCTTCTAAATCGCAACCTCTGTTTTGTTTTGCTCGTACTTAATTCTAGTATGGACGTATAGTAATTTGTGTGTGACATCGGAGCGGGCTTGGAAATTTGGAATTTTAACGTCGCCTGCTTGTTACGCGGATTTCCTCCTAATGTAGTGGATTTTAAGGCTTAGCCTCCATTAGAGGTTTGTTATTGGCGCTTTTGTTTTGTACCGTGAAATTTATTTATGAGCATTGTTACATCATTGACCTTGTAATTTTAATGATAAAAATCATAACGTTATACACATTACATTGTTATAAATAATAAAATAGGGTTGTATCACCTCTGTCTATATAAATGGACTCAGCTTATTTTAATATTTATGATATAGTGGATAAATTATTTGCTACTCAATCACGTTAGAAAAGCTATTCAATATAGGGTTATAGATCAACTATAATCTACTGTTATTTTTAATTTGGTTCCCGTTGTAGAACGTGTTTTTATACTCGAATAAACAGCGAGCAACAGACTCGAACTGACTCACAGAACTTACGTTTATTCTGTTTCACTTTCTATAGATAGACATATAATACATTATTCACAACAATAACAGCACACAATATAAAAACAAATAGCATCCTACAAATAAATGAGGTAGATTATAAAGGTCGCCTGTATTAGTACCTCGCTCACCTATTTCTACCGCCAAAGGGAAGTGTTCGCATTGCTGTGTTTCAGTTTGAAGGGTGAGAGAGGCAGTGAAATTACTGTATAAACGTGACATAGTACCTTCAGTTCATAGAATTGGCGATACGCTAGTGATATCTTGGTGATTACACGAGTGTCTACAGGCTGCGGTCACATTCACCATCAATATAACAAAATCCATGTTAGCCACAGTGAGACAAATAGGTTGAAGATTAGATTGACGTTGTTTAGAGAGTAGAGACTACTGCTTTTCTAATCTTGCTTCGATAACAATTTTAAATACAAGTAGATTAACAAAAATATATTCATAAATTAATAACTTTATTTAAGAAGGATCTATATATATTTTTACTATACATTTTTCGGGCTGACCCACATGCTTAACGCAACAGGTTGATACGACGCTAAGGCAGAAAAAAAACGTTGGCATATGCTCTACTATCCGTGAAAGGTGAAACGGATTTCCAGTAATTTATTCTATACACGTTCTTACAGAGCCACGCCTGAATTACAAAATGGTGCAATCAAATTGTAAGGAATTCTAGCATTTAGATGTATTTTCTAAAAAAATAACGCGTTTATTACTCATAATTCGAGTATTTTTAAAGGTTTTAGTTAATAATAATAATAAATTCCCACAACATCTCACATATTGACCTGACGGTAAATTTAGCACTTGTGTTATGGACGCTAGACAACAGAGGTATTACAAATAAACTACTTAAATACTTATAATTTAACACCCAGACACAGAACAAACACAAATATCATCACATTCACAAGATAGGATCACTACCATCTCCGCCATTGGGCCCGTCAAAACTTACTCGAGTTACTTTAGAGGTTCTATTAATTGTATGTGTTTTTCGACGGAATTAGTGTTTGGTTTTCAGGCAGCTTTCAACTTTTCAATAGTAAGGTGACATTTTAAAATATTTCCGTAAAGATAAACTTTAGTCTGAAATTATAGTAACAGCATTGTGTATATTTTAAAAATCCATTTTTATTAATAATACTTTAATGTTACTTGGTATGCGTTCTACATTAATAGATCAAAATAAAATTGATACGTCTTTATATGATAAAACATTTTTCACATTACAGTTTCACTGAATGCATAATGATTGCTGATATACCAAATAATATTTGTTTTTAACTATCTGTATTTGTTCTAATTTGAATTTGATTGTAATTTCATTCCAGTCCATTTAATTTTCTAACAGTATTTGATGTGATAAAGTTTAAATATATAGTTAAATATATATTACGTATTTTGTTATTATGGTTTTATCATTTTTTAGTCATGATACAACAAATAAACGATTCCGTTCCATGAAACATCCACTGTATAGGTATCGTTTCTACCGCAAAATGGTGAAAAATAAGATTATAAAGACCGCAGATACGAGACAAGTATTAGATGGAAATTTTAACTTAATACCATTACGTATGACCGAAAAAAGGGTCTTGACAGACAGACGGACACAACGTGAATCCGAAATTGGTGAAGTTTTTCCTTTACAGTAACGGAACCCTAGATACGAATTAAAATACTCGTAAATAAAAATAAATCCTAATTATTTTAGAGGCCAATATTACTTTTGAGTCTAACTTTTACTATAAAGTCTAACTTTTCAGACGGGAAATGAATCTGCGCCATTTCTATTACGGGACATGGATAACCAACCACGATACCGAGAACTTTGTAAATAAACAGCGTTTCTTAGTCTATTTTTACTGAGGCTGACCTGCAATTGACAAAGGATGAGCTAATCTTTATGACTTCACTACAGGTTTGAATAGATAAAGCCTTGCTTTTATCTGTCCTGTATTCATATGTTATACGAAATATTTCAAGCGCAAAACGTGTACCGTAATATAAAATTTTTAGAAATCGTTGTAAAATGAATTTTTGTAAAATGAAAAATTTGTTTGCACAAGAATATTATTGTTTTCGGGGGAAACATGTTTCGTTCAAAAATTTGATGCCTTTTTTTAATTAATATGCATATTTATTGCTTTTTCAATTATCTGATGGTTTGAATATATTAAAACAAGCTTATGGTTCAATAAATTATTGATAATCATAAATTAATTTTACTTAAATGGATACAAAAGCTAATATAATATAAAAAAACATTTTATTATAATATATGAAGCTTTGCCCACAAGTCGAAATTCGGCCATAATTCAAAAAACTGAGTCATTTCTGCAATAGATGATGTGTTTAATATTTTTTTTTATCTTCCAAATATCACGTTCATGAAAATGCGCAATTTTTCGAATAAAAAGGGTTTTTGAGAAAAAACTATTTAAGCAACATTTGGTATTTTCCTTTAACGTATTGATATCTAAATATAGACTGCCCTATAACCCAAAGATCAGTCTTACTTATTGCAAAGATTGCTGGTATTGTTTCTGATATGAAATATTATGTTAAAGTGCCCCTGTCTGTTCCGTTATTAGATGCGAACATTGCAAATGTTTTTAAAATATCTTTTATCCGTCTCGAAGGTGCATGTTATAAAAAGACACTGTTTTTTTATTACAGTCAAAACTATAAACTTGATACGAGTATATTGAAAAGTAAGGTTTTAATCGTTTTTAAGATCTTTGTTTAGTATTCGATATTTAAAAGTTTCAGTGATTTTTTCCCTAAAACGATAGATTATTGTTATCGTGTAGTTTAAAGTTACCCAGATAAATATAAACTTACCCATTTCTTTTTCTGTGAATAAAATTGGGGAGATTTTTCCAGGTACACTAAGATGCATATAAAACAATTAAAAATATGTATTTTATTTCATATAAATTCGTACAGTATCTCACACAGTGACTTAATTCCGAGATAAATAGTTTAAAGCACTTTTGATACAAGTATCACACAACAGAGGAAATACAAATATCTTACTTAAAAACATATATAAAACACAGAAGAAACATAAACGTGAATGAAATAAGCATAGATATAAATAGAAATGGAATCCTTCACCTCAACAATGACGTATAATATAGGACCACTCCTACTCATTATTATTTTAAAACCGATAACCGCCAATCAGTTTAAAAACAATGAAAATATCACATTTCTAATGCACATAATGTGTACACAGCATTATGTTTGATATGTGATGTCATCATCCTGTAACGAGTCTTATGTCTTGACATAACAAATGGTAGGCCCTGCCTTATTGCCCGACGTAATTGCCTCTGTCAACTTCGCCCGTGTGACTTCTCCGGGGTTGAAACACGCAAGTTTATTGTACAAACAAGATTTTTGGTAGTCAAGTTCAAGGTTGTTTAGAGTAAAGAAGTTTGTTAAGATTTACAATAATATTTTATATAACTGTTAACTCGTGTCTTTGCTCAAGAAGAATTGTTCAGTGTATGCGGAGCAGTGACGATCATAGAAATAAATTTGTGGATAGAGTAACTAAGCTACGGGTGAAATTTTTGAATAGAAATATAATTCCAGTTATTCCCGTTGCCATGAAAGTTTCATGAACTTGTAAGAAGCTAACGATACACACTAAAGCTCACATTTTGTTTTTTAATAAATACCAAATTATGATCATTGTCATCATCATCAACGCAGCCGGACATATGCCTCCCTAAGAAAGATGGTGGCAATCGTAGAACGTTTTTTCTTTGCTTTGCAGCTTCTGCTGCCCATCTTTACCCACTTGTTTTCTACCCTAGCTACCCTGCTTCGAGTGGATATACCGCCATCTGTCGGTTTTGGTCCCTCGCCTCTTACGATATCTGGTACATTCCGAGGTACTATAATATTGTGCCGGTACCACACGGCTCAATAGATTTCATAATTCATCAACAATTAAAATAAATTTAAAATTGTATATAGAAATTGACAGGCATCCAAAACAGTCCAGCTCAAATGCACAGGGCGGGGATGGGCAGCAGTATTCCCGTCACCAAAGTTGCGCGGCAATTACGGGCAAAATTCCCCCTTTCTTGGAGAAGCCTATGTCCAGCACTTGAGTGTCAATGACGGATATGATGATAGAAATTGAATATGTAGATATTTATGTCGTTATATGCATGAAATTATAAAACTAGCAAATCCGATAGACGTTGTTCTTATATTATATGTACATGTTGATCATGAAAAGAAAATGCGACGAAAAGTTGAGGTATAATGTATACCCGTCTCACGTTATATCAAACTACATATCGCCAACACACTTGCCAAGCGCGGCTATTATAAAATCCTCCTCTCTTGGGGAAGCCTATGTCCACTAGTGGACTTCTAATGGCTGGTATGATTAAATTCAATAACCTAACGCAGTTAAGGTTATAGTGAGTCAACGTTAAATATGTTCATTGACTCTTCTGGACTTTTTTGAACATTAAAAGAAACAATTTTGTTATATATCAATTTTAGTCATGACGTAATAGTAACTCGTATAGGCTCTCTCAATGATTGGTCTAATGGTTGTGATCCTATAGTTTTAATCCCCACCCAGAACAAATATTGTATGTAATCTTTATTAAATGTCAAATATTTGTATTTCAGTATTATATATGTGATTCCTCTATTGTCTTATTTCCGTAACATAATTTTAAACATCACATCTCAGAGTAAGTTAATGTATGAGATGTGTGTAAGTTATTTGAGATATTATGTAGCAATCGCATTCCTGCCTTGTAGCATTTAATCTTCACTGGATCGGATAGATATACCGCAATTTGTCGGTTCCGATACCTCAGTCGCCTCCCCTTAATGCAGGTGTAATCTGCTACAGGGGGAGGAATAGCAGCCGTATGAGATTCGGCCAGTATAATACGGATATTATCAATCATTGAAAGTTTTTCAAACCAAACCAGTAGTCAATAGACTAGCTCGCTTCTTCTCAAAGTAAAGGCAACTATTTACGTTTATAATATTACTAATAAAATATCTCTAAAATAAGATGGTCCATTAAAAATGTTTCCAATAAATTGCCTATTGGCGGTTAGGTGCCCAAAAATATTGCCCTTTTGAATGGTGCGCGAAGGAAAAATTACCGGATCTCCGGTCACCTGTTGCTTTAATAACACCCATAGGAATGTCTTTCAAAAATATCTTGGTACAAGGTCGTTGAAATCGAAGTATATGTAAATAGAATAAATAATATTTACACATCTCATATTTAATTAACCTCATTCTGAGCTAAGCCGCTTGAAGCACGGTCACCAGACACGGACATCAGACAACAGAGGAACCAGAAACATACTATTTAAATATATACGGAGATGTTGTGTGAGTTTAATTAAAATTAAATGTTCTAAAGTGAATTTAGTAATTTTTTTAATTACTTCGTTTCTAGTCCTGTTAAATACTCATTAGAAAACTATTTTTAACATATATAAAACATAGTAATTATATTATTTTCTTCATATAAACCAACAGTTCTTAATAAGAATATTGCTTCAAGTTTTAATTTGTAGATCATTCTATGAGCTTTTCATTTTAATTGTTCAGACACGGCACCTAATACGTTTCTCCATTCCCTCCACGTATGTAAGAGATCCAGTAAATAAACGACAACTTTGCGTGTTCTGTCAAAACAAACATGGCGGAGGTGTTGAGATGTTGTTGCCTCTAAATAATAACTTACACTGACTTTCGGTTGAAGTTTGTTGCCGACTTTAATGTATTGCCTTCCATTAAAATTGCAGGTGTACAGATATTTACACGGTTTCCTGGTTTACGTTTATTATGATTAATGTTTGTAATATGTCATTTGAAGCCCTTTCAACTGTTTGTATTTCAAATGGTTAGTTCTTTTAAATATGCCAATATAATTCAATCAAAGGCAATTTTTTAAGACTAGCAGTGCCCCGCGGTTTTACCCGCCTAATATTGTAAAATTTTCATAGTGACTTTGCACTTTGATTTTCAAACTAATATTTAACACGTGTTTTATGGTTTTCAATAAAGAACCTTTATTTTGAATTACTATCGATGGACCAATTTTGGATCTTCATTCAGGTTGCGGTCGCCTTTTATGATACCTGGCAAAGAGGGAAGTAATATTCTACTTAGCCGATAGTAAAGTAATAAACTCGTTAACTTTTAAACATTAAATATGTATGTTTTAGTTTAAAAACATGTGATATAGGTAGTTCACGTTGACAAAAAGGAAACTATACAATTACGCTATATTTACTGCAAGCGTTTGTGTTCTAAATACAAATCATTGTGTTTTCCATGAACGTTTACAAACTTCGATTTTTATGTCTACTATACGCTTCGATATACCCTCATTAGTTATATAAAATGTTCGTGATGTGAGTAAGTAACGTGTTTTATATTTACTTATTTTCTTAAGTACACAGCAATGATTGCATTATTGTGGATAAGGTTGACCAACAAGCTGTGATATTATTACTATTAGACGCTTGCAATATCACAAAGATACAACTAACGCGTTGCCAACCTTGCGAATTGAAGATATTATGTCACATTACCTATCGAGTAAATCGAACACTGCTATTTGAAAATTGACGGTAGAGATAGGTGAAAGCGAGGTTCTAATGCTGACGACATTAGTATGATGACTAGGCATTTTAAATCTTAGGCTGAAATCTTAGATTATTTTTATACTGAAATTATTTAATTGAACATAACAATGTGCATATTATTTAGTTACCTGTCAAATTTTACGACTTTTAGAGGATCTTTATTTCACGACCTTGGAGAATGCAAGAAATAATTCTACTGGATTGTGGAGACAACTATTTTGATAAGTAGATAATAGTTGATAATAGAATTTATACCTAACGTGCTACATCTACAGACGTATCATTGCGTATCATCGATCATTGAAAACTATATTTACTCTCCTTTAAGGATCCTTACAATCTGTAGCCTTGTAGACAGTTGGTAAAACGTCGATATTGGAAAAACATTTGTCTGATATCATTCCGAACAGATTAATACTCCATGAGAAATGTATCACACATTAATGTTTTGTTTTTTTTAGTTATTTTTTCTGTGTCTGGGTGTTAAGGGTGTTAAATATATGTATTTAAGTACTATATTTGTGATAACTCTATTTTACTTTAAGTGACTTACCACGGAGTTAGGTCAATGTATGAGATGGTGTGGGTATTTATTATTATTTTTATTTGAATAAGATAAAATGTAGTGATTATTTTTATTGTTTTCTGACGATATTTTAAACAATATCGTGTATACAATATGGTGACTGTATTGTAGGGTCATTACGGCCACCACTTTATGGTCATCATCGTCCATTGCACGTACACTGCTGGGCAAAGGCCTTCATGAAAATAGTGTCCTGTGCGTGTCCTGTAGTCGTTAACCGGCACTGTTTCGGGTATCCAGCCATCTGTCTGACCCAGTATGTTAGTCGCCTCTTACGACACCTATTCTACTCCCAGATACCTCTTGGCCGGTACCTCATATATATACCTCATAATTTGCTAGTATCATATAAAGATGCTGCTGCCCATTTGCTGTGAGTTTGAGTTGCACTATCACGGATGGCACAACCGCCATTTGGCGGTTCCTGTACCTTAGTTGCCTCTTATGACACCTGGTGGAGAGGGTGATACTGTTCAACTTTGCCGGTATCTGCTATCACACGGTCCTATGATCTCAAAATTGACAAATTAAGAGACGTAAAAACTATTTGTTACTAGAAAATAGTCGATATGAGACCACGCTGACTATTACGCCTTAAATATTTTCTAAATGATCTTTGTATCCTGTTTCCAGTTAGGCATAAATTTTAATAAATATTCATACTAGTATTTGCATATCGCTTGCATACTGAACAATAAAAAATTGAAAAATGGGTTTTGTTCCAACTTTTCAAGCTATGAATTGCCTACAAAAATTAATAAAGTGTTAATAATAGAGAGCTTGAGTATAATAATTAACGATTAGTTACGATTAAAATGATTTTCAGGAAAATTTAATCGTGTGATCCATTCAACAATTTTGATACTATGCAACACTAAACCAGATTTTCAAAACTTTGTCGAGCTTGTTCGAGAACTAATTTAGGAAATATTTATGCCGATTTATGCCGGGATGGAATTTCGGTGGAAGCTACTATGTTTCATATTAATAGTTGTCTTTTTCTTCATCATGTGTTTGTGGAAACACCAAGTTAATAATATTTTCTACTCTTTACGCGTTCAATAGTTATAATAAAACTACTTTTATAATTTTTTTTTTAATTTAATGTTTCCACTAAAAACACGCAGACACAGTACAAATACAGTTTTTCATGTAAATATTTGCTCTGAGTAGGGATTAAACTATCTATCCATCCATATTATCGTATTGAAAGAATATTTTGCCCTGAGTTATTTTTTGTTCCAAATTATTTAAACCGAGTTACGCTACGGGCGAAAGCTTGTTAATAGAAAAATTCTGCTTCTAGTGATAAAAAAATAATATAAACAAGTATATGCTAGTACGTTAAATGAGTACATTATATAAATTATAAAACCAATCCGGAACACAATGTGCCCGATCCTCGCCATGATGGAATTCCAATGAACGAACGGAATGTTTGACAGCTTACATTTATTAAACTAGCAGTCAAGTCTATCAGCGCCCTACGGTTTTACCCGCGTTAAGTTTCTTTGCACCCCCCTTTGACCTCCTAGATAGATGATATTTCAAATAATATTTTACCCTTGATTCATCATTCAATGAAGAATGAAAACCGTACTTCAAAAATAGCAATGTTTTTAGTGCTTTTTTACGTTGTAAAAGGAACTCCTTTGCAAAACTTAAAATTTCTTAACCTTAAACGTTGATATGTCAGTAAGTCAGTCAGTCACTCAGCTATCCTCTTATATATATAGAAAGATCACAGCTTCTTTCGTGTAGTATCAAAAAAAGTCAGAGAGGAATATTACCTCTCCCCGTACTAGGTGTTGTAAGAGCCGACTGAGGTATCAAGACCGACAGATGGCAGTATACCCACCCAAAACAGTGTAGCTCAAATGTAATAAAATGGGTTGGGCAGCAGTATTCCCGTCGCAAAGTTATGCTCTGCGATTGCCACCACGTTTGTCCATAGAGATAATTATGGGCAAATGCCTCCATTCCTAATCCTATAAAAGCTTGATTCCAAAAATTCCATAAATACCAATACTATAACAAATTGTTTCATTCTTTTACTTGTATTATCATTTGAGCTGAGGTGTTGGGTTTAGATGACTAATTTGTTTAATTCTAACTTCCAAAGATTCTTATATAAAGTTAAACATATGTAATATTATTCCATAGCCAGAACATATAAGAAATATTATACTTACCATCTAACAAGACAATTTGTTTATCTCGATGAAAACAAATAAGATAATATTGATTTATAAAAAAATTTAGATGATTAATAACTATTAAATTACAAAAGATTTAGTTTGACTATGATGTATTTGACATGTGTTGGAATCCGTAAATACACGAGGTCTTCCTTATAAATTTGTATTCGCAAATAATTCTGAACGGCATTGCGGGGCTTGAAATATAGATAACTATATTACTAGCGCCCTCTGTTGACGTTTATCGTAATCAATAGCTTGAGAACATGTCGCCGTCGGATGTCTGAATTAAAATCTTGATTGTATATTCTGGGTAAACTTTGAACTAAATATTTTATATTAATTAAATCAAAATATTCTTTATTCATGTAGGCCCATTATTAGCACCTTTTAGACTTACTTTCTACTAGTCTTCCGGCATCAGACAGAACTGAAAACTAAGTTCATTACATGAGCTACCAGAAAGGACATACATGGAAAACTGGTGGTAGTAAAGGTTCAATTAAAACTAAATAGTAAGTGTTAATGAAACTCCTTTTGAAGTCGGCGCTCACAAACCATTGTCTTACAATACGATACATCATAGCAGCCATTGGAAGTCCATTGCTGGACATAATCCTATTTCCCGAGAAAGGGGTAATTTTGCCCATAATTGCCGCGCTTTTGCAAGCGTATTGGCAATCGCAGAGCGCAGTTTTTGCGAGGGGGAGCTGCTGCCCTACCCTCCCTGTGCATTTAAGCTGCACTTTTTTGGATGGTTATACCGGCATCTGTAGGCCCTGGCACCTTAGTCACCTCTTATGACACCTGGTACAGGGAGAGGTACTATTTTACTCTGTCAGTACCTCACGGCTAACAGTTAGATTAGAGAAATTCAATTCCAGGCAGTTTTAACTTTTTATATAATCTCGAACACTTTAATTTTAATTCAATCTTGACAAACATAAATTGACAAAAATAATTTCTAAGGCTCAATTTTGTTTTAGAGCTAACTTTAAACGGCTCAAAATATTCAAAACCCAGCTCGAGAGCGAAACCAACTAATTTTAGTCAAGATAGCTGTTTGCTCAGCAAATACCACGGGATCGATTTGTCGAATGTTTGACCAAATCAGAGCTGAGAAACTTGTACTGTGAAACAGATTTAGCAAATGTTTGGCCAACGTTTCGAGCCAAATTGACCAACAACATACGAGCTGTGGACTCGAGTAACTTTTTCACTTTCATTCTTGGAGTTTTAATACTCTCAAACATTGTGGAGTAAACAGAACTTTGGTAAAAATGAAAAAGCTGTTTTCGACTTTTTGTAATATTGTTTGTGAGTGGTCTTTGATTTTCTTCGTCATGTGTGTTAAAATTACAGCTACTTATTTCCCTCGGGAGTTTAGTAATATTTACTTTGTGCTTGTATGTTAACTTTTACTGAACTGGTTATTTTATATACATTTACTTGTAACTTCACAATCTAAAAAAGAATACTTCTTTGTTCCATGTCTCGCTTTATCTAGTAATGTAAATCTGGAAAATTTATTCAGATTCTAGAATTTTATGTATTTTAGAAATAAATCTTTATATTTATTACTAGAAAATTAATTTTAATTTTAAGATTTAGTCTGTTGTTAGTTAAAATTTTATTTATATTAAATATTGTAGTTTAAAAATGTACCATAAATTTAAAGTAATTTTCATTTGTATAAAGCTTTGACAAATTAAAACAATGTGCTAATAATCTAAATAAATTAACATCTGTAGATAAATATACTGCTTTCTACCTAAGGGTAGGTTACATTATAACAAAACCAAAGTTTAGCTGGTCTGTAATAATAAGGTTTCACCCGCATTAAGTAGTAGAACTATTGTACCAACTGCACTCTCCTTTTACCTACTTAAGGGATGATCTTAAAAACTTTTACACATGTTTCATGACTTTCAATGTAGAATCTTTACACTGGATGTTACACGAATAACTTTAAAAGACAGCAAAGTTTCTTATTAACTTAGCACCTTTGCAGCACTTTAGGGGATGATTTTTCAAAAATCCGTTATAAAAAGAAATGCTACGCAAAATTTTGAATTGCTAACCCTTATGGTTGTGGCCCTATGTTAATATGTTAGTCAGTCAGTCAGTCAGTACTTAATTTGATATTTAAATGAATAGATATTAATAATACATAAAACTTACGTTTTATTATATATATTCAGTAAAAATTACGGTACGTCAAGCTAACCTTAACTAGAATATTATTAGAAAATTTGAACTTGTGGCATCTCTTCCTTACAAAGAACCTACTTCTTTTTAATACAGGTCAGGAACTTGTACTGTGTACATCTTTGCACATACAATACTTTGTAATTACTTTTTGATTTATTCCAATCTCAGTTAAACAATGAAGGCATAGTTGTTTTACGTCGTCAGTCTTTGAGGGTAAAAGGATTAAGTTTAAAATTGCATGTTTACGTAATCTAGAGTCTGTTAATTATAATGAGGTTATAAATAATAATTTAATTTCAGAATATTTTCACTTAATATTAGAAGATTCTTTGATTACTTTAAAAGAGTAAATTATTTCGTCATTATCTATTTATTTATTATATCAGCCATTGGAAGACCACTGCTGGTCAACGACCCAAAAAAGGGGGAATTCACACATAAATAATACGACGAGCCTGTGTGGTGTGACTCCAGCGATGGAGACGCTGCTGCCGCCCTATGTTTTGAAGCTACACTGTTTTGGATGTATATACCGCCATCTATCGGTTTCGGTATCTCAGTCACGTCTTATAACACTTGGTACATTAAGGTACTATTTTACTCTGCCGGTACCTCATGGTATAAATATTATATATATTGTATGTATACAAGTACAACATGTGTTATGTAGTATTCTTTTTTTAATGACACAACAGCTCATACCTGCATTGACCTGCCTTTGATATAAGTCGCTTAAAGCACTTGTGCCACGGACATCAGATAACAGAGAAACCACAAATAAAATATTTAAATATATATATTCTACACCCAGACACAGAACAAACACAAATATCATTATATAAATGTGTGTGCATCGAACTAACGACCTTTAGCGCACTAGATAGGATAACTTTCATATGCGCCAACGGACCTATCAAAGTTATAATCAGATTAATCGTCTTTAGAGCCACTTTTGTGCTACTAAATATATACAGGGGTAATGCACATTTTTTATTTATTTGTGCCACTATAATGAAGGGTAATTTTTAAATAATTATTAACTTTGTAGTATATTTTATAATCTGGTGCACCGTGAAGTGAAAAGAAAAATATTACTATTCCGCTATTTGCATTTTATTTCGGTTTTGTGAACTATGATTGAATGGCTGAATATTTCACAAAAATATTGGACATGCAAATATATACATTAAAACAAGTCCAATATTTTTATTAGACAGACGGACCGATAGCATGTCCGGTATGATTGGTTTGAAAGGGTTTTTACATTAAACATTTTTACACATTTGAGAGCTAGAGCAACTTAGGTGACGTTTTTGGCACTGGCCAGAACCAACGTGGCCAGAGTATGTTCTAATTTTATTTTTATAATAATAATGATAATTCACACACAATATTATTTATTTATCTGGCTCCGAGATTCAAAGCTTAAATGCTCATGTCACGGATATAAAATAATAGAGACATTGAAAATTAAATACTTTAATATATACAATATTCTATACTAAAGCCTCCTACTAAATTTGTGCTTTTTCCTTGGAGATACCGCTATCTGTTGGTATCGTAGTCGCCTCATACAACACCTTTTACAGAGGGAGGTACTATTCTACTCCTGTCTGTACCCATCGCAACTATTGGTATATATATACATACATATATGTATATATATATACATACACATATATATATATACATATATATATATATACATATATATATATATATATATTGAAAATGTAATTAAGTATTACATTTATAGCATCAGTGTTTTAAGCCACTTATCTTCGAGTTAGATCTATGTATATAAGTATTGTAAATTTATAGAAATATATATCTTTAAATCGACTTCGTAGTGAAAGCGTCAAAAATAGTACAGAAATTCTGTATTCATGTGGTCAACCTTAATAGTTGGATCTCAAATCACGTTTTAATGCTAGCACGTATTCTTTCGTAACAGCAGTCAAATACGATCACCGCCTTCGTCGTTTCACAATGTAAAGCAACCGCTTTTAATTTCGTTTCACCAAGGAGACTACGTTCCTTTACAGGATTAATCCATAAAAGCGATTAAACTTACAATCCAGATTGAAGTTTAGCTTAAAGTTTGTTAAAATAGCAGTTATACGATTTCAAAAAGCAAATATATTCGTTACAATGATTTTAATTTATTTTTCGTGGAAACGCATAGTGATTTATACAAATCATACTCATCCAAATTTAGCTTGACAAGCCGTGAAGTACCGGCATAGTAGAACATTATCTCCTCCTGCAACAGGTGTCGTAAGAGGTGACTAGAATACAAGAACTAACAGATGGTGGAATATCCATCAATATAGCTCAAATACACGGTAGGAAAACTGCACTCTGCGATTGCCAACAACCTTGCCCACCGCAATTAATTAAATAATTAGGGGCAAAACTACCCCTTTCTTTGGGGGCCTATGCCTAACAGTGGACTTCCAATGGTTGATATGATGAAATATAGCTTGGTTAGACCGACAGCTGTCCAACAAATGTGTTTCTAAATTTTAGTAGTGATTTTGTCTAAATTTAAGTTTGATTTAATATAATATGCTTCATATAAGTGCCTTTGTAATGTTAACAATATTAATAAAAAATTATAACGTACGTACCAAAAATCTTATGTATAGAACTCGTGACTAAACTCTTACAGTTTACGGTTAAAGCCCTGAAATGTTGCACACAAGTTTTTATTATAACTTAAAAGAGTACCAAATAAATTATATCCCCCTATAAGGGTAAAACAGGGGTGCACTGTTAATATAAAACTTTGCTGCTTTTGAAGTTATACAATTAAAATTCATTAAAAATGTAAATATTGAAAGTTATGATTTAAACAATTTTTCGATAACCACCCCTTAATAGGTTAAATGGGGGTGCAAGAGTTAATATGAAAGTTCTACAAATTAACGCGGGTGAAACCGTAAGTAGGTTGTTCAAGTAAAATTACATCGTACTCCACTAAATCGGAACAACGGTATAAGCTTGTAGAAGCGGCAAACACTCATTTTTCATCTTATATTTTCAGCACGGATAACCGTTTAATATAAACAATATAATTCTAAGTAGAACTCTCTCAGAGGCTTCGTTCAAAAATAAATACCTGAAGAAACTTGTTATTTAAATGAAGTGATAAACTTAGTATCTTTTCCCTCTTCAATTATATTTTCAATTTATCTTGAGAGATCTCAAATTCAATAAAGGATTTAACTTAGGGGGACTACTTTAAAAGTCAAACGACGAAAACAAAGCAATCTTAAGCTCGTATCGTCGCCAGAAGTTTCTCTAACATTCGGGAAAATTCATTTAAAAATTAAAACCAGCCTGCGCACTCCAACTAAACATCGCGTTTTAAATTTTCAACTTTAATACAAAACTCGTCGACGGATTCTGTCTAAAGAGAATAGTATCTTCTGTTGTACCAAATGCCGAAAGAGACGACATAGGTACCAGAAACGGCAGGTGGCGGTATATCCATCTGAAACATTGCGCGGCACTATCACTATCGCGAAGGTACGCTCTGCGATTGCCGGCACGTCCGCTTTGTGCGGCAATTATAGACAACATTCCCCCTTTTTTGCGGAGACTTATGTCTGGTATATGCGCAATGGATAAAATAATGGAGAACCTGGATACAAAACTAAGTTAGTAAACCAGCATGTCATATAAGTTATATTACTTAAATGATATGATGCATAAATAAATTTGTAATCTCGTGCATTCACCTGAGTCCGAGATAAGTCACTTATATTACTCATGTTATAAACATTAGACAATACAGGAAACACAAATAATACTTATAATCATATGATACAAAAATACATCTAACTTTTCCCGGCAAGAAAAGTGTCACGACATGAGTTAGGTACGAATTGACATAATTACAAAAAAAAAATTGTTATTAAATTTGCGCCCATTATTTGCCAAATTAATAAACTATTTACAAATGACATTTCAGCAATCTGGCTATCATGGTTTTTAAATTATTGACGTATAAAAAAAATCATTGCAGTTATATTTTCTCGAAACGGTTATTTTTGCTTTGTGACATTTTTCTTGCCGGAAGGCGTAATTATGAGTAACCCCGTGGCCCG
This sequence comes from Heortia vitessoides, assembly GCA_020976665.1. Lineage (NCBI taxonomy): Eukaryota > Metazoa > Arthropoda > Insecta > Lepidoptera > Crambidae > Heortia > Heortia vitessoides. Next base: position 3,049,847 of record JACJUM010002768.1, read on the forward strand.
GATGCTAGGGTTCTATGGGCACGATATCTTTGTACGTTTGCCTCCGGTATATATTTATATATACGATATATAAGATATAAAATTGGTATATATATCAGTTTACTAACTTATTATTCAACTATATCACAACATTCCTTGTAGTTTTAAATAACCTTGATAATACGAAAAAAAAGTTATCCAAACCTTCGGGAAATTTCGCGAAAACTGAAATGTAGCGTTTAGTACATTCCGTTATTTTCCCCCCATTGGACGGACAATACGGATCATAAAGTTTTATCGTGGCTTGGGGCCGGTTGTAATAAGAAACTTAATTTGGCGTTTAAGTATGAACCAGGATATAAAGCGAATGAAAAACTATTTGCAGGAATACACAGGGGGAAGCAATGCGTGCTTAGTTAGATCATAGAAATTTAATGGCGCTGTTTCTTGATAGCTAATCTATAAGGCTAGTATTTGAGGCATGAGGGAACGTCGGGTAGGTATTTGCGGCCACGTATTGTAATATTAATTATTAGTAAGTCACAGTTGGATATTGATAAATCATTTTATTAACCCGTATTGTTATTGTTAGCTTTACAATGCCTAGTATAACAAATTCCTAATATACTCAAGTGCCATTTTTAAACGAACAATGCAATAAACAATAAATAAAATAATTGGTTCGTTTATATAAAACCATAGCAGTACTAAATTGTTTTGCTTCAACCATTGTGAAAACAATTAGTAGCAGAGTTATATTTTGGATCTTATATAATATTGGATATAATATAAATGTATATATAACAACACTTAGAAGTATGTATGGTGTAAGTTTGAGAGATAGATTAAAGAATAGTGTGATCGATGTGGTGTAAAAGATGATATTGTGACAACAATAGAGCAAGGAATGTTAAGATGGTTTGGACATATAGAAAGGATGAATGTAAGTAAAATGATTGCACAAATATACAGAGCGGAAGTGAATGGATGGGTTGGTGTAGGACGACCGAGGCGAACAGCTAGAAGAGGTATTAAAGAAGGGCCAGGTCAGAAGTGCCAAGAATAAACGAGCATGTATGAAAGGACTCATGCGAGTAAGGAAAGCGAGAGAGGTATGCCAAGATCGTAACAAGTGGATATCAATAGTCTCTGCATACCCCGATATCACAGGCGAGATGTATGTATGTATTTATTATTCGTTAATATTGCAGATTATTTTCCTGTAAATAAAAAAAACTTTTATAGCCTAGGCCAAAACCCAGTATGTGGACCCAATATAGACAGATGAGTTTTAAAGACTGCAAATGCAGTCGGGACCAACGGCTTATCGTACCTTCCGGAGCAATGAAGAGAGTTCAAAATAAATAATTTTGGCCCATCCTAATACTAATCGATACAAACGATGTTTATCATCAATGATCACATGGCAGTTGACTTACCTGTCTCTTAAAAAGTATATTTAACTTTGTTTTGGCAGTTGGATATCTATACATTAAATTTCGTACTTTGTTAAGGATTTTGCGTAAACGGAAAAAAACATTCAAGTGGATAAAAAAATGGATTTTTTTTATACATTGTGCAGTAGAAATACATTAAATTAATTTTATTTTTACACACACACACTATTTGAATGAGATAACAGTCTTACATAAATAGTAGTTTGATGGGCCCGGTGGCGCGGACGTTAGTGATCATATCTTGTGCGCCGAAGGGCGTGGATTCGATTCCCACCCAGAGCAAATATTTATATGATGATATTTGTGTTTGTTCTGGATCTGGGTGTTAAATAAATGTATTTTAAATAGTACATTTGTAATTTCTCAGTTGTCTTTATTAAACGTCAAAATGTTGCCAATGCAAATAACAATAAAGAAACTTTAAATAAAAAATGGATTATAGTCAAATTTTGACCACAAAGCGACCACTGACTAACAACACAGTAACCAGCTATTACGCAAGTCGTTTCAAAACAAAGCAAGTAAAGGCGGCTCCTTCGAAGGGACTTATTACCGATCGTCCCCTTTCTCGGATTAGCGGGAAAAGCACTTAAGATTTTATATTTGTCGTTTCTTCCCTTTACTTATACCGTAAACCGTGTACGTGGTCTTTATCATCCGGACGCATGATATGCGGGGAACAAAGGGAATTTACCGCGGTTTGAGTGCTTATGTCATTTTTCTATATATCTCTCACAAAAATGTTCTGGGACACAAGAAACTTGAAGACACAAATCTTATTGACAGATACGGGGAGAAAAAAACCACAAGCAAACGTCAACCTTATACGCCTGAGCTTTTAGATAAAACTTCATTGAGACATTAAAACTTTCTAAGCATTAGATTTAAATAAGGATAGGGATCAAATAAATTTCGTCAACTGTCAGGTGATTCAAAAGTTACATAAATAATTTTTTACGCAATCTTATCATCTTAATCACCGTCGTAGTAGCCGTAGAAAGTCCACTGAAGGGCATGGACTTCTTCAAGATACGGGGAATTATACTCAAACGTAGAGCACTGGGCAGTCGTGCTGGCAATCACATAACAAAGCTCCACGAGGTGAATGTTACTAGTCGTCCCTGACCTGTTGCATTTGAGTTACGCTAATTGGATATATCTATCCAATTCTGGTGACTCAATCGTCTCTTACGATATCTGGGACAAGAGATAGTAGGCTCTGCGATGATCCACGCCTGACAAGTGTGAAATATCTGGGCAGAACTCCAAAACGAGATACTTGTCCGGTAGGCTTATGTCCAGCAGTCGACTTTCCTGTGACTGATGTGATAATAAAGAATGCGTTTCCCGTTGAGGACTTTGTATTAATTGTGAAACTCTCGGCCTTGTCTTTCATATCTCATGCATGTAACAAATTATTCAAATGAAGCAATTTTTAAATTCATCGATTTATTCAATTTAATCGATAGCATCATTTGAATAATTTGTAACATACATGAGATATGAAAGACGAGTCCGAGGGTTCTACAGATATTACAAAGTCTTCAATATATATATATATTATAAGCCAAAAAATACTGGTTACCATTAAAAGAAAATTGCTGTCGAAAAATGTAAGCTATTTGATATTTGCATATCTCAAAGCGGATGGTGTCCCATACACAATTAAAGTGAAAGAGATATAAATAATTTAAAAGGAAAATATCCACACGTAAATATCCCTGCTTATGATCATACAAAGTTTGTCAGGCGTGAAATTCTTTTCAACAAAAACGTTTTTTGTGTATCCATATTATGAGTATGTTATGAAAAATTTTGATGTAGGGTTAGAATAGGATAGTAGGGTTGTAGATATATTGGGAAGATAATTTTAACACCGTCAGAACTATTTCAATACATCTTGTTACACTTCAAGTTTTTTTTTTAATCGAGTGGCTAGTATATTTATCGAGTGGCTTTTCCAATCAATTAAAGTCAAATAAAGGGGGCTTTTTGACAAAATTCTAATTCTTTAAAAATATGTAAGAGTTTTATTTAATACGTACACTTATAAAGTCACTTCTTCTTTTGGGGATTATTACATCAACTAAAAACGCCCCAGGGTTACACCCATGTATTAAGTTACCCCTTATAATAATACCTAGATATCTAGACAGATTCTAGTGACAAATTAATAAAAATGTCCGATTATTTATAGTCATTATTGGGAATTTATAACCCATATATAACATTTAATTGAAGTAACTTCGAAAATCATAACACTTTCATACTAACATTTCTCACTCTTTTAACCTTTTAAGCAATAATTTTCTACGAAATATTGGTGTGTGTTATATACTTTATATGGCGTGTTACTATGGCGTGTTTTATACTTTTAAAAAAGGCCATTTATACTGAATTTAATTAAAATATTTTCAAAACAGTAATAATTTAAATATCACTTATATATATATATATATATATATATATTTATGTATATATATATATATATTTATGTATATATATATATGTGTGTCCAGCAGTGGACTTATAACAACTGATACACAGAATGTTAAATTCAGCGTACGTTATTTGGATGAAAAGTTATTGAATTTCGAAATCAACAAATGTACATCAATCGGTAAATAGTATAACTAAAATTATGTCGTAATTCAAGTGTATAAGAAAATGATTAGTGTGGTATTTTACTTTTGAAAGTATTATTTTACAACAAAAATCAGGTTGGTTAATACACTTTTTTTCTGGGGTGTACCCACAGCAAAATTAGTTTGTCCTTATGTACCAGGTGTCGTAAGAGGAGACCGCGGTATCCGAAATGACAGACGACGAAATACACATCCGAAAAATTTCTCTATGCAACAAGATGGAAATGATCCCGAATACACCGATTGCAAAACTACGGTTTGCTATTGCCACTACGCCGAAGAAACTATTTTATCGTAGAGATTTTTTCCAAAATCACCCTTCAACATCAAAACGTTATTTTCTTCTTTGAAGTCAAATCTTATGCTGATGATGGTTTTATTGATTTAATGTGAATTAATTACGGCCACATTTAAAATAAGAATAGAATCAGCGAAATTCTCAAAGCTTCGGAACATCAGGTATCAAACAGACATACCAATATAAAAGCTGAAATTCTTATTGCAGTGTTTCCTAAAGTGGGACACTTGTGCCCCCTTGTATATAAACTCATATTTTGAGGCACTCAGCTAAATTTATGCTGGCTAAATGATCGTACGATAGAAAAGGTTATAATTCATATAAATTTCAGTTTTGATTTGGAAATCGTTATTTATTAACTATATGTTAAACCTTATATCCAACAATTAAAAAGCAACATATTAAATATTCTATGTTTTCAATTTATTAAATTTATTCATATACGCATAGAATTTTCTATTCTTGATTTATTTATTCATCAATAATATTTGCTGTTAGTATAAAGCCCAAGTCGCTAACAAGCTTAGTATTAACAAATATAATGTAACTATATCATACCAGCTACTGGTGGATGTAGGCCACCCCAAGAAAAAAGGTTTTTAGCTCATAATTGACGCGCTGGGCAAGCATGTTGGCAATCGCACAGTGCAGCTTCCGCAACAGGGATGCTGATGCCCATCCCGGCAATACTACTGCGTATACCAGCTCTATGCATTTGAGCTACATGGTTTCGTATGGATAAACTGCCATCTATTTATAAACTGTTTCGCGCGTAAAATAAAAAGAAATAGTTAAATTACATAGACCTGAAATTAGAATCATTAATATTAATACAAGCAATACACTTTCATAATATTTTTAACACTTACCCGTTCACGATTCATAATAAATTTTAAAAAACGTTCCTTGAGAAAGGTAACCAAAATGTCAAACAAGAAATGTAAAGAGTTGGATAAATCACGTCTTGGCGCTGTTTAAATATTAGTTTTATTATGAAAACGATTTTAAGTTATTCTGCATATAACATTTGAGAACTCTTTTTACCTGTTCGTTCAGGAATACGTTATTTAACCAGTAGACTTGATGCCGGAAATAGAGGTAAATATTATATAAAAGAGGTCTGCGATTAAAGTTTGAGAAATACTGAGTTACAGCGTTGAATGGAATTCTGTTTAAGGGAAAAAGGGTTTCTCATGCATCACAGAACATTTGAGGAACGAAAAGATTTCAGAGCCGAATTTGAATACCTATTCCTTTTTTTTATCAGTAATTCGTGAATATATTTTCTTCGTAAAAATAAATATGGTTTATTCTACTTTCTACATACGTATGTATTAGGAGCAAAATACCTATCGAAATACTGAACGTAACCGCCGTTATATATTTATTTGATTAACATATGTGTTTGGGTGTTGATTATAAATTGAAGTATTTATTTGTTCGTTGACCTATATCTAATAGTGCTTTCCTCTCTGTAATAGTGCTTTAAGCGACTTATCTTAAAGCCAGATCAATTAACGCCAAACCACTACCGATTACACCATCGGGACAGTCGAGAATAAGTCTGAGAACAACTTGATGAGGTTCTTTTTCTTACAAAAAGGAATAAAGGTCACAATATCTAAACAAATTGAAGCTTAATACAGAACTATCCCAAACTATTTTAATACTAATATTTCAAGAATAATACTATGCAAGAGTAATTCTATTATACCAAAGTTGCGATAATGTCTAATATTAACGAATAGTTTAATAATATAATATAATACAATAACTGTCTCCGTTTTATTTTTGGTTTGCGTAAATGCGATCATATTTCCCATTACTGTTCTCTTCTTGGCTGGCTTCCTATTCGTGAACGACGCAAAATTTGTGTTTGAATCATATTATTTTCAATAAAAAGTAAAATGACAGTTTCCAATTCCTATCTTCCTCTCGCGAACGTAATCTCCGTTCTTCTAATACTCTCTCGCTCTTAACTCCTTCTCATCACTCTAGTTTTTTGACAAACTTTTACAGTGACAGTTATACGACTTCGGAAAGAGCTTCCGTTGATTATGAAGCGATCCCCAAATAAATTGATTCTGAAATGCTTTTTAAATAAAAAAAATAGTGCAACTAATTTACAAAATGTATAATAAATAACGTGTTGAAGGTAAGCTCTTATTGTAACATACAAATAACACAAATTCAATATACTATTTTCCCTTTGATATTGTTTAGTGTTTTCCTCATACATTTATGATATATAGAATAGCCATATGCCGCAATAATTCAGTGAGACATGACATTGATATCGACAGGGCAGGACGTGTGTGACAGATAATACTTTTCCTGACAGGTAAATCAGACTAGGAACGTAATATATGTTATTATTTCATTTCAAATACGTACCATTTATTTTTACATTAACACAAATGTTTCTTACGCGGCAGATCTAATAAAATGGTCATCTCCATTAGTACTTCATTCTCACTTATTTCCCCCGCTAATTAGCAGTAGTCGTATTATTTCCGGTTTGAAAGGATAAAGAGTTAATGAAATTACTGGGTTATGTGATAATCATATTTTCAAGTGCCAAGAGGTCCCGGCAGAAAAGAATAGCACCTCCCACTGCACCAGGTATTGTAAGAGGTGACTAACAGAACCGAAAGATGGCGGTATATCGATCCGAAACAACACCGATCAAATGCACGGGGGCAGGGATGGCATTCCCGTCGCGATAGCTGCGGTCTGTGATTGCCAACACACTTGCCAAGTGCGGCTATTATAAAATCCTCCTCTCTTGGAGGCTTATGTCCAGCAGTGGACTTCAAATGGCTAGTATGATGATGATAATGATAATATTTTCAAGTTACAAACTTTGCAATGCACTAGTGATATCCATGTGTTATTACGAGCGTCTATGAAGCTGTTGTATCACGCGTACTGTATGCTTGCTTATCGATCTGATCTGCTAAAAATTACATAAGAGAGTGTTCATATGATTAAATACGCTCTTCCGTACATAAATCAGAATAAATTAATAATAATAAATTCCCACAACATCTCATACATTGACCTGACTTCGTGGTAAGTCGCTTAAAGCACTTGTGTTACGGACGCCAGACAACAGAGGAATCACAAATATACTACTTAAATACATATATTTTACATCCATACACAGAGCAAACACAAATATCATCATATAAGTATTTGCTCTAGGTGGGAATCGAACCCACGACCCCTGGTGCACAAGACAGGATCACTACCATCTGCGCCATCGGGCCCTTTGTTGTTAGGTATATTTTAAGATTTCTTTTTTCTTTGAAATTAGTGTGTACATATTTCTAATAAGCATATGTCACTTGCCTAATTACCAGTCTTGTTGAACTGCTGTTAAAATTCTTTTTTTTTATATATTCATAACAATACTCTAGTGTCCTAAGTCAAAAATCTTCCACCTAAGAGTGTTACCAGCGATCATTGTGGCACTAAAACGTGGTTTTCTCTATGGGCCGTTTCCGATAATACACAGTAGTCCTATAGAGCGTGTAATAAGGGAGCTCTGACTCCCTACCTATATTTATGTGATCAAATCAGGAATGAGAAGATCTCAAAAAGAACTAAAGTCACAGACAGTAGTTTGAAATAGCAATTAGTATCTGTGGGCATAGCGCTGCATAGAACGTTCACCCGCGAGGTGAACAAGCAATTTACGGCGTCCTGTTGATATGATTTTTATTACATTAGTCCGCGTGAAATAGTTTTTATAGCTACCAAACCTCTTTACCTTAACTTATATAAAATTTGAAAGTGATGTTTATTTATATAGCATAAATAGCCTGAAAATAAGTTTCAAGTTTCTAGCTCTAAAAATAGCGATACTTCCATACAACTTTTCATCTCCCTTTTCGATCCCTTACAACCCTTATTTCAAATAAATAAATAACCTATATCTTTTCTCAGGGTCTAAAAGTTGTCTGCGCCAAATTTCATCAAAATCGGTTGAGAGGTTTAAGCGGGAAAGCATAACAGACAGACAGACAGAGTTCCTTTTGGATTTAAAATATTAGTAGGGATTGTAATTTTATAGTAAATTCTTAAAGCAACATCTTCTGTTTTTGACGTTAAACAAATAGTTAAAAGTTAAATAAACAAGGTTTTTCATAATCAATCACAGTTTATAAGCAATAATTTCATTATCTCTGGCTCTGGCTGACGGGCCCGATGGCGCAGATGGTAGTGATCCTGTCTTGTGCACCAGGGGTCGTGGGTTCGATTCCCACCCAGAGCAAATATTTATATGATGATATTTGTGTTTGCTCTGTGTATGGGTATAAAATATATGTATTTAAGAAGTATATTTGTGATTCCTCTGTTGTCTGGCATTCGTAACACAAGTGCTTTAAGCGACTTACCACGGAGTCAGAACAATGTATGAGATGTTGTGGGAATTTATTATTATTATTATTATTAGTTACTGACGAATATTCTTTTCTTTTTTTCTTTTTCTTTGATATGCTTTGAAAGAAGCTGATTCAAGATGCTCGTTACAGTCTTTAAAATCCACTAATCCGCATAAGGCCCTCGTGGTGGGTTACGAGACATGCTCTTCATTCTTTCATTAAAACGTCTAATATGCCGACATTGTCCATATTGAACAATTATTGATTATATCATGTTTTAGTTTCAAGATAAACAAACACAGGCAGTTATTTATAACACATTAACTACACTCGATAGATGTTTGTTGGAAGTTAGAGGTAGGGAAACTACTGTGTAATGTGATATAATATGTACTAACAAACCTTGTATTATATTAGACCATATACACCCACATTCATACCTACATGCACACTACAGAGCATAGGTGCCTATGAGAATAGGCTAGACCTAGTTTAGGTACTTAAGTATCAAAGTGTATTTTAGTTTAAGTTTCCTTTTATTGTTGAATAAAGTTATTATTATTATTATCTTGTGACCAAGAGAAATTAAATATCATTTTTTTTTCGAAAACAGCAACTAAAAATAAGTATCAAAATAGCATAAAAAAGCGACGAACGAGCCAATTAATACCGATTTCAGGGAAACAACAAAAATAAAGACCCAGAACAAAAGCCTTCCCCATTTACATGAAGTAGGGCACAATTAATTTGGGAAAATAAAATATTCATTCTAAAGAGGGGGGTTTCTGAGCGCCCCTTAAATGGGTGTCGCTCTTGAAATAAGGAAATTTATTTAATTATGTGCTTCCTCGATCGTTTGAAGATATTGCACCTATATCTTGACCTATTACAATTCATACAATTTAATAGGCCTCTCTTATTTGGCTGAGAAATGTAGCTGTGAGGCGTCGGCAAAGTAAAATAGTACCTCCCAGTACCAGATGTAGAAAGAGGCAACTAAGGTACCAGAACTGATAGATGGCGGTGTATCCTTTTTAATCATTGTAGCTTAAATGCAGAGGTTTGGGATGGGCGGCAGCATCCTCGTTGCGAAAGCTGTGCTTTGCAATTGCCAACACGCTTGCCCTGCGCGGCAATTGTGGGCAAAATTCTTCTTTTCTTGGGGAGGCCTATGTAGAGCAGCAGTAGACTTTAAATGGCTGTAATAATGATGTCATGATTGGAATAAATTGGATGAAAGTATGAAAAAATCGGGATCGCATTTTTGTTTTGACTATCTGACAGATGATCATTCAGGCCGCGTAATTATAGATAGTAAGCATTACCACAATCTATGTACACTTGCATCTTTACAAAACGCTGCTATTCTTGATACTTGACAATAAAATTGCCCAGTTATTTTACTGCCTCTCTCACTCTTCAAACACCACATCTGCCCAGCGCAGCAGTTATTAAAATTAGTATATACTAGCAGCCCGCGGTTCCGGCTTCGCTCGGATATTCGACTTTTACAGCTGTAGTTATGAAAATAGAAACTCCTTCTAATTCAAAGTGATAATAATTTGCCAATTATTATATCTGACAGATGGACAGACCTAGGTTCTTTATTAATTACGGAAAACTAATAAATTACCGGTAGGTAGTTTAAAATTGAGTTTCTTTAAATATTTTTTATTTTTTAAAGAGCGTAAGAGAATTGGACAAAGTAAGAGAGTTGGTTGGTTGGTTGGTTGGTTGGTTGGTTGGTTGGTAGGTAGGTAGGTAGGTTGGTTGGTTGGTTGGTTGGTTGGTTGGTTGGTAGGTTGATTATGGACGTACTATAATGAAGATTAAATTCAAAAAAATTCTTTATATACTACATTGGTTGGTTGGTTGGTTGGTTGGTAGGTAGGTTGGTTGGTTGGTTGGT
>JACJUM010002768.1:3060532-3223813 GCA_020976665.1 Heortia vitessoides
GGTTGGTTGGTTGGTTGGTAGGTAGGTTGGTTGGTTGGTTGGTTGGTTGGTAGGTAGGTTGGTTGGTTGGTTGGTTGGTTGTTATGTTGATTATGGACGTACTATAATGAAGATTAAATTTAAAAAATTTCTTTATGTACTACATTAATTAATTGTTTTACCCTTATTGGTTAAAACAAAAATGTTTCTATTAGAAGTGACTCGAGAAAGTACAACGTATAACTGTTCGTGACTGAAGCATGGCCCAGTTAAATCTATGCCAGCTACGTTGAGATTCTGTCCTTGCGCCTTATTTATTGTCATGCCAAAACAGGGTCTAACAGGGAATTGAACCCTTTAAAAATTTAAAGGTAAATCGGTGGGAATCAACGGTATTCTCGGAATTAACAGTTTCGCCAGTACCACAGCCAGTTAGAATAGTGCCTTCAATTATGTAGGTTTTTAAAGTTTTAATAAGGAGTAAGTACCTACTTATTTATTTTAACCGAAACTTGACTACCTATTTTTTACCTATTCAAGGTTTCTTTGTACAAAATTATTATTTAAAATGAATCACATAAATTAAATTTTAAAAATCAATTGTAAACTTGAAACGAAGCGCCGCGCCGCGCCACACTGAAATTTTATAATTCGACACAACCATCAACGTTGTCTGCCCTCACGTATCTGCCCGTTCGGGTCGCGCACCTCAACATGAGCCCACCCCCACCACCGCCGTCGCCGCCGCCGCGCGCCGCCATCTCTGCCTTCGGCATTGTAAATGCTTCTTGTGTATTAATATTAACATAAAAGTATTATGATATGTATATATTCGGAATCCTCATTTCATCAGCTTTAATTTGATATGCATTTTGTTTGATGTTTATTGGTCTATGTCGATAGGAACATCGAGTAATTGAAAAATAAGATATTTCGTAAATTAAACTTGAACACCACTAAAATCGTTATTGTGGCTAAACCTTAAAGGATAGACATATGCTGTTGCAAACTTTTTTATAGAACTTTTTAAGAAGAATAATTCCTTCATACATTGTTATTCTGTATTTTGAGTTATTTGAGCAGCGCACGCAATGCAAGCCTCCAAAAAGCTCGTTTTTCTTCCGTCCGTCTGATAACTGTTACGATTACTCTAATAATTTCTTAAGTAAGTACACCTAAATTATACACCTATAGAATCCCTGGAATGTCTTCTTTCCATTATTTAAAAACCGCATAGCTATTGATAAAGTAGCTTTTGAGATCCTAGGTAACAAACACATTTTGGGCGCCCTTCGCAACTTCATTTTATACTATGTATAGATAGATAGCCCAATATATATATCTTTTAAAAACAAAATAGAATAGCTAATAATTATGTCTAGCTAGACTACGATTTATACTGCGTGCCGCAGGAACTTTCTAATATTTAAAAATAGCCTGTCCTTTCCTATGCTGTTTTTTAGACAAAATTTTACTGTCTGATAAATACAGCCCCAATAGCGTAAATATTAGTGATCCTATAATAGTCGTTAATTTCTACTCAAACATTTATATGATGAATATTAATGTTTATTCTAGGAGTTCAATAACATTTTTTCTTATATTTCTCGGTTGTCTCAAATCATAACACAAGTGCCTGTACCGATTTATTTCAGTTTCAAAACGATATATGAGATGTTTTGTGTATTGAATGATTTATTGTTACAAATTTACGAGACTAATTCAGTACCCTTTCTCTATAATCTTCCCTCGGCTAAAGCTTCTTATTATTTTTAAGGTAATAATAGATCAGAATACATATTTTTCAAAATACTTGTCAATAACATAAATTTTGATGTAGCCAATCAAAAGTAGCCGACCTTCGGGAGGTGCAAACGAAAAATTTTACCTTTTAATTATGAAATATATTTGAATATATATAGTTGAATATAAATATTGAATTCAAAACAAAAACATTTCCTGTTCAACATTTGAATAATACTGCAACTAAATGTCGTTCCAATTTCGCTATCCCAAACCGCATTGTAGCGTGCACCGTAGCATCTCGTAACATTCCAACTACGGCGTAGCAGACGTAGCTCATTTCGTGGCAATGGATCCGCATCGCTTACGTAGATACACAACTGAGTTATTTATGTGACTGGTATATAATTTTGATGCGCACATTATTTTTATAAAAATATAAAAGCAGTATTTTTACATAGATATTTAATTAAAGTTATAGATTTGTAAAAGTATTTTTTTTGTATTAAAGAATTGACATCAAAATACTTAAACATGCAGTGAAAGCAAAGTAAAATGAGGATTTTCACGTTTTAAAATTACGTTCAACGTTGTAAACGGAACGTTGATATATATTTAAATTACTATTTGCTTCCCTCTGTGTATCAACTGCAGAACCAGGTGACGTAGTTTTTAAGAAGTGACTTTGACTACACAAAAAACCTACAACCAATAGCTACAGTTAATATATTTAATAATAACTGGATTCTTATTTTGTTACAAACACAAAAATAAAAACAGCTGTATTAAGATTTTTTATATGATGATTTTTATGTTTTTTCTGTGTTTAGGTGATGAATTGTACTCAAGTATTTGATTTGTATTTCCTATGTTGCCTGATATCCATAACACAAGTGGTTTAAGTCTTATCTCGGAGTAAGGTCAATTTATGTGACGTGTGAATTTATTATTATAAATCAGACATACTTTTTTCATGTGGGTAATGATTATCACGCATTTCTTATTTAAATATCTTTTTCCTAGTACTAACTATTATAAAAATATATACGATCAGTGAAATCAAGTGTCAAATGATGTGTCTTCCACAAAACAATTAAGCGGTGCTTGTTAGTTCGTGTCTTGGCGGCACCCCAAACACGGTACCATTCGCATTAAGATACTAGTATATTTAAAAAAAATACTTATTTTATATACTTTTTTTGGCAAAATATATAAGAAGTGGGAACGAGATATAGGAAAGAGGTATCTAACTAAAAGTAAAAGCTTGAAATGCTTTTATGGGCGGCCAAAACATGTCAAAGAGGACCAGACTGGCTGTTCATAGAGGTATTAGTTTTAACACTAACATTTAATAGTGTATCACAAAGAAGCAAGCAAATAGAATAAATGCTGTTAAAAAGAGAGAACTTCGAAACAAGTGTAAAATTGAGAGATAAATTAAAAAATAGCAGGACAAGAGATGAATGTTGTGTAAAAGATAATGCTGTAATAAGAATAAAGAAAGGAATATTGAAAAGATTGGACATGTGTAAAGGGTAGGTATAAGAAGAGTGACTGCACAAATATATAGAGCGGAGGTAAATGGAAAAGTAGGTATAGGACGACCAAGGCGAACTTAACCAAGAGAGGTATAAAAAACGGCTTAATCAGTTAACTTATTTGGATAAACTCGATGACAGATTTGCTTGAGTTCCTATATTTTGGTCTATGGTCGTGGGTTTGATCCCTACCCATTCATGTGATAAATGTTGCAATATTTAGCAATTTATGTCAGAGTCTGGTCAATGTATGCCATGTTCGCTGAATTATTAATATTTTTTTATAATTTAAATCACATTTTACAAATCCACATAACTTATTATGAACGGTCACAGACAATACATTCAGTACTCAAGCACTGATTTGTTTCTTATGAAGCCAAATCTTATTTCGGTTTAATTTAAATATTTTTGGACATAAACCTTTCTTGGGTCGGTCCAGCAGTGGATGCCTTGCGGCTGCTGTTATGAAGATAATTATGAATATGGTCTCTATATACGTGAATTTCACATTATATTAAGACCTATAGGATTTTTTTTGAGACCAAAGTAGCCTATATACCTTCAAAGCATTAACATATTATTATTGAACGATAGTAAAAGTTAATATAAATGAAAATGTAATTTTTTAGATATGTTCGCCTCAGTCATCCTTTACTAACTCTTCTATTCACTTCCGTTCGATATATTTGTGTAGTAATTCTACTATTATACATCCTTTTTATGTGTTCAAATCTCAATCTCAACATTCATTTCTCTATTGTTGTCATAACATCATCTTTTACAACAGAGTGATCTCTTATAGCACTATTCTTTAATCGATTCCTCAAACTCACGCCATTCATACTTCAAAGTGCTCTCATTTCAACAGCATTTATTCTACTCGCATTCGTTTTAACCAAGTAGAAGAGGTATTAAAATAGGGCTACATCAGAAGTACCATGAATAAACAAGCGTGTATGAAAGGACTAATACGAGAAAGGGAAGCTGAAGGTATATCATGATCGTATCAAGTGGAGATCCATTTTCTCTGACTACCCCGATGGGGCACGCGCGTGATATATGTATGTAATTTTTTTAATAGATAGTATTTTTTCAAAGATAATACACTTTTATTTGTCGGTTTCTACCACGTCGTCTATACGCCTCGTAGTAAAAATGATATTATTCAGGTACAACTCTTGTGTTTGTACTTACTTACTACTGTTTTTGTGTTTGTTCTGTGTCTGGGTGTTAAATATGTATTTTAATAAAGTTTTTGACAGTCCTCTGTTGCTGATGTCAGTAACACAATTGCTGTAAGTGACTTATCTTAAATTCGGGCTAATTAATAAGACGTTTTGTAAATTTATTCTCATATACACATTTTAATCTGCCGGTACCCAATTGCGAGATAATAATAGATCCTCCTTGTTAAACAATATTGTTTCTTTTTAATAACAAAAACACTTTTTTTAATTTTATGAAGGAAAAATAGATTCTATCCTTATTTTCACATGGTCTATTTTAAAGACAAGGTTTATATCTACGACAAAATAACTGCTCTCCTGGATTGAACATATTCAGTGATCTTTCCGACTAAGTTATCCAGTTATTCAGCATTTTTAGTGGTAACGTCCCATATTTTAAGAGCGGTTTATTTGATCTGTGTAGTAATGTCTGCGATGTTAGCTGATGGTTTCAAATAGCTTGCTCAAGAGCGTAGCAGGCGCCGCCAGACGAGCTGTCAAGCCAGTCTAGGCTACTATTCTCGTATTCTCGCAGAATCGTCATATATAAACATAAATATAATTATATTATGAAACATTGTTACCGATTCATAAAAAATAGACAACATACACTTCATATAAAAGTCGTCTGCATAAGGAAATCACTCTCACCTATTTCTACCGCAAAACTATAGTATTGGCATATTTCTAATGATATATAATAAATTCAAGTAACAATTTAGTCAATGCGTTAGCAATATTCTCTAAGACGCTTGTAATAATTTTTTTTATTACACCAGGTCGATAAATAAGCATCCGTTCCTCGTGATAGTAAGCGTCACTGCTGCTTATAGACCCTTGTAGTATTACAAGGGTATAGCTAGCGCGTTGCCAAATTTGTGACTTGAAGATATTATGTCACATAACCCAGTAATTTCACTACATCTCCTACCCTTTTAACTGGAACACAGCAATACGAAAACTGCTATTTGATGGTAAAAATAGGTAAGAGTGAGGTATTAATGCAGAGTACCTCTGTATGAAGTCTACCTCATATAAATATCACGCGAGTGTTATACTTGTTGGTCGACTTATAAACAAATATATAAATGCAGCCTAAAAATGAAAAAACTAACAATCAAGACCAGCCAATTAAGTTACCTAATCTTTAGTTATAAAAAATAAGCAGGGATTCCGTACATAAATTTTGCTATTTTGAGTTTGAGAAGTTGCATTTTAAATTTTCTGATTTTATGTAGAAAAATACAAATCTGCCTGTATTCATTCCAGAGTTAAGCCGCAAACTGGAAATGAGGAGTACAGAATCTTAATGAAGACCTATTCAGGTAAAGTTGGGACTTAGCTGTATGTATGCACATAATTAAGTGTATCTACGTTGATTGTATTATTTAGAATGTTAAATGGATTTAAAATTACAAATAAACGAGTTTGAATACATAATAAAATAGAGCTCACCAAACTATGAATGTAGGTCATGAGTTTATTTGAAAATACTTTTGACACTCACTAACGCAAGGACTGTATGTTTGTTTGTCAATATGAGAAAAAAAAATAAAGTATAAAGTTTCTATGTATTTTATAAATATACATGTAATATAATTAAAAATTTTATTTATTGAACTTTATTGCACAAAATATTTCAAAATGTACAAATGGCGGACTTAATGCCAGTTTGCATTATCTATCGTATATAGACAATCGCAACGGTTTCTTCTTTGTCTATACGACACTGAACTAATATGCCAACGCGACTCTAGCGAAGCAAAAAACCTCCATAATGATTTCTATCGAGAGGTGAATCTTGGCTAAAGTGAAAAAGAGGCTGAGTGACTGTCTGACTAACATATTAATGCAGGGCCAAAACTATAATGGTTAGAAACTTGAAATTTTGCACAGAAGTTCCTTTTATAGGGGACAAGCAAGGGTTTTTGAAAATCTACAGCCTAGGAAAGGGGGTGCTAAGTTAGTATAACAATTTAACTGTTTCTCAAGTTATTCGAATGAAATTCGGTATGAAGGTTCTTCTAAATGTCGTCGTCGAAGGTTCGTCAAAACTATTATAATTTTTCATTTACAACAAATTAAATTCAATGTTATGCTTTGCTATAATTATACTAAAAGCTTTACACAATATAGCACATAGCATTATATGCAATATTAATTTACTTATCCGCTAGGTTAAGGTGGGTTCTTGTATATATAATCTCTTCGTTTTTTATCTATTCTCATTAGATTGAACATGTAAGGCGACGAATAAGAGACTAGATTTTGTTGTCATAAGTTATTAATCGTAGACTTTTTATTTTTATCTTTTTATCAGACGAGAAGTGGTTTGTTAGTTTTCTGAACTATTCCAAACTGAGTTATGTTCAAGCGATATATATATTTTTTTTGTTTTGGCGAGATCGAATGTTATGTTGGTAGGAATGCATATCTCGCTCTTGAAAGCATCAGGCTATTTTCCCATAATTTGGTAAATAAAAAAAGAATAAACCTCTCTAGTTGTTCGTTTTATTTTGTCCGAGTGAATTCTCTTATCCAACCAACCTAATTACCCCATCAACCAGATTAAGTTCAAATTTGCTAAGTAAAGCACAAAATGTTCTAGAGCGAGATATCAAGTTATTTTATTATAAAGAACCGGATACTCTTGCTTAATTGGTCGTTAAAGCAGTGACTTTAAATTGAGGTAACTTAATATTAACACTTGATAAGTTCCGTTTATAACTTAATATATCTTTCAAACTAATATTATAAAGGGGAAAATTGTGATTGTAGATATGTGGATATCTAGAAAAATGTTTGTTTCTCTTTCACAACACAAAGTTCAAAAAGATCTGGATTAAATTCAGCACGGGAAATATTGATAGTCTGTAATACGTATAGGCATTTTAGTTTTGCTTGCCGCGAGGTACGGGCAGATTGCCGTGAGTTACCGACAGAGTAGAATAGTACCTCCCTCTGTACCATGTGTCGTAAAAAGCGACTAAGATGCCGGAACCGATAAGTGGCGGTATATCCACCCAAAACAGTGTAATTCAAATGCAACATGCGGTAATAATGGGCAAAATCCCCAATTCTTGAGATCAATATTTTAATTTTTTCTATGGAATCGTCACGACTTGTACTGTTTAACTATAAATGATTCGCCAAGTAATATAAAAACATTCCTCAGGGATGTCTATTTTGTTTGTTTTGCAAATCTATTTTGTTGCTATTTCTCAATATATTCACCCCACATCATAATTATCTTATACCAGTCTGTTGACTGATATTTTGAGGATATTACTGTACTCCTGGAGTGTTCTCAAGAGATTAACCATACAGGGTATATTTAACCCATAATTGCCAAGCTGTACAGGCGTCGCACAGGGATAAGCTTAGACGGCAATGCTTCTTGACATCCCCGCATTTGGCCTATAGATGTATAGATTTAAATCAGCACACGACAGGTGACGGTATATACACCGTAATCCGTTTTGTGCTCACTTAGTTATCTCTTACCAGGACTGAGGGAGATACTATTCCATACTTCTAGTACCTATGTAAACACTTCACAAGTTAACATCTTAGAAAAATATTTTCAAAAATGTGTATTTAATTACAACTTATATTTAAAATGTAAATATAACAAGTGTTTTTTGATTTTTTAATTAATCTTCTGAGAATAATAAATGCCAACGCTGATGGAGGTTCCGTCAACCTGACCAAGGTGACACGGGGCCTTCATCAGAATCAGATTTTTTTGCTGGCTCTTTTCTGATGGATTGCGTATTGAACCTGCCGTAAACTTAGTTGCAAGACCCGTCCAGTGATGGCAGTCTAGTACTAAGATAGGCTTGCTGCACGATGACAAATACGATATGTGACTCTCTCTGCGCATCGTAGCATTGTCAAGTATGATTGTATTTTATTTTTTGACTATTCAAAAGTGCCTATATATAAGCCTAATTGAATTAAAAATATGTAGCTAATTTGTAACAATTTGGTCTGACCTCACAGACGTCTAAATATTCGAATACTGTATTTAAATTACGAATACAACACAATTTATTTACCTTTATAGGTTACGGTGCTCTTAATTGCAGGGACATTCCACAACCTTAGAGTAAGCGAAAAAGATTTTCCTTTAAATCCGTTGGGTACGTGACCATGTTGGTTCTATAGTATGTGGGTGAACACCTTGTTATTAGTAAGTGGTGCAATTGCAAAGAGAGCTGAGGGAGATTGCGAGAACTGAGTAGAAGTAAATAAAAATGCTCTAAGACTAGTTAGTGAAAAATTACAATTTATCACTATAGTAACACAAACACTTATATGTATATATACCTATATAATATGAATAAATAAATACGGGTTTGGGTCAAATTCTGGGTCAAGACAAGTTTGAACGAATACTTTGTTAAGAGTTTCGTCGGGACTGGATCTTGCATAAATAAGGACTTATTGTTTTAGACCTACAACTCGGAGTTTTGTTTGGTACGATATCTACGCTATATTTATAAAGAGGAAAAAATTATATATTTGTATGCATGTATGGAACTTATGTAAAATCCCAAGTAGGACAACTGCCTAGCCCTTTTTTTTTATTTATTTAACTTTATTGCACAAAATGTTACAAAATGTACAAATGGCGGACTTAAGTAAGTAAGACTCCCAGTCAACCATTACACAAAACTGAAATATATATATATATATATATATATATATATATATAGTGGTGCAGGCAATATATATACAAAATAAATAAACGTGGCATACATATTTGTATAAATAAACGCAATAAATGCATAGCCTTTGTATTATTTCAAGAAATATGTTAAATATAAACTCCAAAGCTTACTATTGCTTTAAAGGTTATATTACGTTAAACTTGGTATTGAACTGCTTTAACACTAGCTTCAAGATAATGGTTTGTTACAGCCGACGCCGGTAAGGGTTTTATTAGCGCAAACTGCGACATAGGTGGTCTTGGTAGAACCTTTGTCACCAACAGTTTTTTAACAGGTTCTTTTTTGGTTGGGGGCGTAATGAAACCAGCAGTAAACTAAATTTTAAAACTTCTTTGGTTACTGTAGACTAGTTTAATAAAAGCCTAGTTATCTATGTATAAGATGACGTTTATGATCTCTTTGGTCATCAGAGTCGTCTGTATTATATATAAATATGCATAAAATACATAAAATACTTATTTATTATTATTTTATTGACTATGATGACGACTAAAAGTGTTTATAATGGGTCTACTTGAATAAAATTTATTTAATATTGACATTGATAAAAAAATATCATTAATAAGCTATATATTATCAAGTAACAAAGGCTCTTTCTTTCTAAAAGGAGCAAGATTTGTATTTTCTTCCATTGTAACAAACAAAGTGCATGACTAGAAAAACTTTTTTCCTTATAGAAAGTTGCATTATTAACAAATTTTTATATATTAAAATTGCGTGTCAGGTTGTTTGTGAACATGAACATTTAAAACGATGAACCGATTTTAATATTATTTTGCTTACACGATTTAGTCTAACTTGAGGAGTATATTTCATATCTCAATTAAAAACAGGACAAAGTCTTTTCCAAAAGTCAAAGGATTAGCTAGTAACATATATTATATCTTTACACACTCAGAGGAAAAGGAAATACATGGGTAAAACCACAGAGCTCTACTAGTCTAATAAAAATTAGAATAACAAAATATGACTTTTGTGATACTTTATAGATGAAACGAACCTTTATTGTCATGAACATGCTCTTTATAAAGCTAACGACTTCATCAAAAACGATAAACCTTTACATTCTTGAAAATGAGAACCGCTTTGTTGTATCGACGCTTCGTGGCGCTCTTGAAATTGAACACACCGGAATTTCAATAGACAACGTTTGGCAAATATCACCTGCCAGGGACCATGCGTTCCTTATCGATTCTCGAGCCAACACCTAAACAATGTAGAATATGAATACAAAGATAAATGCAAATTGTACCCCAATTATTAGCCTAGTGCTAGCCTAGAGGATTGGCATTCAAGTAGCCATTTAAAGAATTTTATCTGAAAGGTTGTCAGCAATCTAACTAGCATATTTTGTAATAGTTACGCTGGGCTTGCCTACTACCTTTATTTAAATATTACAGTTACTTTTTAATCGTTAAAAGGTATTTACTATCTAGAATTAATAATATTTTTATAATCTACTTACACCAGACTAGTTCCAAGTAAGGTACTCTTCGCAATAATCGCCCTCCCCCCATGCATACCTTGAATATATTGGATACGATTAATAAAATAAGACCAATAATGTAATAATAAAACTAGATTTTGATGCTACTTATTTAACCCAGAATAAAAAAACCCAGGCAATTATCTTTTTTTTTCAGACCAAGTCGACAAACAAGCATTTGTCATCATCATATAAAGCGTCACTATAGCCTAAGACGTCCGTATTATCACGTTGATGACTTCAACACATGATGGCTTTAAGATATTATGTCATATTACCTAGTAATTGAATTAGCTTTTTTGCCCTTATAACCGGAATACAGCAATGTGAAAATGCTGTTTGTCGGTAGAAATATGTGGGAATGAGATAACACAGATGAACTTTAAAAGTATAAAGTGTACCTCAAAGTATCATACAAGTGCAAAGTACCTTAGATAACCAATGACACTGCTTGAATAAGATGCTTGAAGATAGATTAACGCCTGGATAAATAAGCACGTGCTCACATTTTCGCCTGAATCCAATTCAAACAATAAAATGAGTGACGCGCTTGTGATGACAGGGTCGTTTGTAACTATAGTAATACTGATAATATATGTCTGCATTATATTAACTTTATCTGATCAACTATAAGGACGTGGGGTACCGGCGGAGTAGAATAGTACCTCCCTCTATACCAGGTGTCGTGAGAGGCAACTTAGGGACCGGAACCGATAGATGGTGGTGTAACTATCCGAAACAGCGAAACTTAAATACTACAGGGAGGGGTTGGGCAGCAGCATCCTCGTCGCGATGTCGTGCTCTGCAACTGCCACCACGCTTGCCCGGCGCGGCAATTATGAGCAAAATTCCCCCTATCTTGGGGAGGCCTATGTTCAATAGTAGGCTTCTATAGCTGATATGATGATGATAAATTAATTATTTAAAAATGTTAAATATAAACCGCGTTTTAAAGCCGTTAAAAAGTAGTTTTTATATGAGTAGCGAACGCAAATGTTAGAAAATATAAAATATATGTATATTATAAACAAATAAATAAATACTGATAGTGAGTGTACCGCTAGAGTAAAATAGTATTTTTCTGTATACCGGGTGATGTTAAATGCGGTACCAAAACGAATAGATGGCGGTGTATTCATCCGAAATATCGTATCTCAAATGCAGCGCAGCGAGAACAGGCAGCAAACATTTAGGTCACGAACCTACATTCTGCGATAGCTTCCACGCTTGCTCATCGCAAAATCGTCAAAAGTCCTCCTTTTTTGAAAAGGTGTATATATCCTGCAGTGAAAGTTCTATGGCTGGTGATGATGAGATTGCATACTTATGCTGGCATGCATGGCACATCTGTTAGGAGAGATGCCTGTATATCCTCAGTAGTTTTAGTAAGCACATACTTCTATTGAGTAGCACGCTTGTAATAATTCCCCCGTGTAATAACATTCGTGTTAATCAAATCGGACTTTGACGTAACGCGCTGGGTGTCTAGATACGGTTCGTGACCCTAATTTAATGCAGCGGCCGATCCAAATCATGCCTCGTTTAGAGGGTGCCCTACTTGCCTGGGTTTTAGCAAAGGGCTTTGATTTTACGTGATTTTCAGTGCCGCGAGGTATTGGCAGTATAGAATAGTACCTCCCTCTGCACCAGATGTCATAAGAGGTGACTAAGGTACCAGCAACGACAGATGGCGGTATACCCATCCAAAACTGCCGCTCAAATGCACAGGGTGGGGATCGGCGAATGCCAACACGCTTGCCCAGCGCAGCAAATATTGCCAAAAAACTACTTTCTTGGAGAGGCTTATGTCCAGTAGTAGACTTTCAAAGGCTGGTATGATGATGATGATCATTAGAAGATCAAGGTGATAACAGTTGGTTGTTTTAAAAAAGGCTTGCGCTGTATGTTTCTTTCGGGTTACAAAATACATATATATTAGAGATAAACATCTATACATATATATATTAAATTGGCAGAGAAGAATAATACCTCCTTCTGCACCAGGTGTAGTAAGAGGTGACTGAGGTTTTAGAAACATGGGGGTGGTATGTCTACAGGTAACAGTGTAACTCAAACCGAATAGATATACCGCCACTGTCGGTTCTGGTACATTAGTCGCCTAAGGCACTTGGTACTAGGGGAGATACAGAATATATCTACATTAGCCTAGTTATATAATTCTTAGCTTTTGAGCCAACGCACAGATTACTGAGTACTTCTTTATGAGTAATTTTATTTTATTTATTAGAGTAGACTGACAAACGCGTGACAGTAGACGTTCCTGCAATTTAAGACGCTTTTAATATCACAAAGATATCACTATCGTGTTGCCAATCATGACTTGATGATATTATGCCACATTACCCAGTAGTTTCACTGCATTCCCATCCTTCAAACCGAAACCTAGCAATACCGACACTGCTATTTGGCGGTAGAAATAGGCGAGTGGGAGGTGCCAATGCAGATAGCGAGGTTCTACTTCAGGCATTAAAGTGCATGCTGATGATGAGTTATATTTGTCATACAATGAACACCAGTTATTCTAGAAAATTATATCATAATCGCTAGAACTGTAACTGAAATATTCTCTTCAACCAATAGCATTAGCCAGATTGCTCATTATAGATGCAAGCCTAATACTACTATCCCATTCTCGTATTCTGTTTGAACAGAGCAAAAGCCTAAACGAGAATTCATATGTGGCCCCACCATATTGTTTGCGGCGAGCTGTCACGGACCGCGTGTCGGAATTAATGCGTTTTGCTTGCGGATTTTTTGCATTTCGTTTTTCCTATGCATTTTAGATGTCCGGTGTCTGTGGCTGGGGGGGGGGGGAATGGAATTTTTGATATACTTTTTCTGTGTGCATTTTTGAGAATTGTGACTGCGATGTGAGCCGAAAGTGTGAACAAGATTAAATAGTATTCCTGACGGTTAATTTATATAATTTCGTAACATGAACCAACAATGTTTTTAATGTAAATATAACTTTACCAGATAGTTTTTCATTTATCTTGGAGTACATTCAGCTGTACATAATCATATCATCATCATCATAAATATATCATCATCATCATATCAGCTTTAAGACGTAACTTTAAGACATACTCCTTCTTACGTTAAGTGATCTTTAATAGAATCCATAGCATGCGGCCTGTATCCAGCGCTATCCTGCGGTTTTAGTCAGATCATCTGTCCAACTTAACTTATGAGGCCTTGATTTCGGATTAGTCGTAGTGTTCTGAAATGGAAACCACGAACATATTCGAATCAAAAGCAATTCATATATAGAAGGCGATAAATAAGTTCTCAAAGTGGATTGGATTAGGACGCAAATAGAAGTGTAATTTAAAATTTAACTGGTTTAAACCGATTAAGAGCGCAGGTGCGGAGGTTCCGCGTTGCTGGTCGACTATGAAACGGTTCGTACCAACTCATGTGTGCTGCAAATCTATATCAATGCAAATTGCGTTTCTACTAGGGTGAATATAACAGAGTATAATGGTGGACTTATTTACTTATTTAGATATATCATCGTCATTATTTCAGCCATTAGAAGTTTACTCATGGAAACTCCTCAAGAAATGGAGGATTTTGCCCATAATTCTCCACGCTGGGCACGCGTTTGAGAAATCACAAAGCACAGCTTTCGCGACGAGATGCTGCTGCTCATTCCCAACCTCTGAAGTTGAGGTACACTATTTTGGAAATACCACTATCTGTCAGTTCTGGTATCTCCGTCAAATCTTATGACACCTTACAGCATATAAATATACGTAT
Organism: Heortia vitessoides; assembly: GCA_020976665.1. Classification (NCBI taxonomy): domain Eukaryota; kingdom Metazoa; phylum Arthropoda; class Insecta; order Lepidoptera; family Crambidae; genus Heortia; species Heortia vitessoides. Next base: position 3,075,021 of record JACJUM010002768.1, read on the forward strand.
AATTGAACATATAATGGGTGTAATGGGTGAAACAGTTTCATGAAACAAATAATTGTCCCTGCACCCTTAAAGAGGGAACACAACAATGCAAATACTGCTGCTTGATGGTAGAAAGAGATTAGATGAATGTAATAATATATTCACACCACATCACATATATTGACCTGATTCCGTAATAAGTCGCTTAAAACACTTGTGTAACGGACATCATACAACAGAAGAATCTCAAATAAAATAATTAAATACATATTTTTAACACACTCAGACACAGGACTAGCACAAATAATCATCATTATATCAGCTATAAGACGTCCACTGCTGAGCATAGGCCTCTCTAAGTAATCTCCAATAGGACCGGTTGTGCGCTCCGCTTGCCGGTAAGTGGCCTTCATTCCAGTACCTTACGACTCCATTATCCTCCCTATCTTAAATGCCCTACCACCACTGCCACTTCAACTTACTAATCCACCACAAAAATATTATCATGTAAATATTTATCCTGGGTGGCGATAGAACCCGAACAAAAGGTCGTCTGTATTGGCACCTCTCTCTCACCTATTTCTACAGTCAAATAGCAGTGTTCGCATTGCATTGATCCGGTCTGAAGGTTGAGAGAGGTAGAGAATTTACTGGATTATTTGGCATAATATCCTCAAGTCACAAGGTTGGCAACGCGTTAGTGATATCCATGTGATATTACGAGCGTCTATAGGCTGCAAAGATGATTACTATCTCGTGGATTGTATGCATGTTTGTCAACCTGGTATAATAAAAAAAACTACCATCTGCGCCATTGGGGACATCAATGCAGACGACCTTTGTATGAGGTCAACTTGTGGTGAATATAATTGAAGGCAGAATTAGTACAATCGTTTATCCTAGGGTTTAGGTTACCGTGCTCACCCCGAGCGAAGGCAGCTGCGTCGAACCGCATCTGCGGCGTCGGCGCTATTACTGCCCGATCGTATTACGAGTACAACGTAATACGTACGAATCAGGATGAGTGCACATTAGTAAATCATCTCGAACGCGAAGCATGCGTAAAGTCAACGCACGTGAAACAACCTTGATTATGTTATATATGCGGTGTGGTACCGGCAGAGTAGAGTACCCTTCCCCTGCACCAGGTATTGTAAGAGGCGACTGAGGTACCGGAAGTGAGAAGAGTGTAGTTAAAATGCAACAGGGCAGGACTATATAAACTCCTTTTTTTTCTCTATCTAGGATTCCAATCTAAGCAATCACATGTTCGGTTTAAAACTCGACTGGCAGCCGGCAAGCTCTGCTTGGTCACGTACATTGCTTATACAACACTAACATTTCGCGGCTACACCCACGTTAAGTTTCAGAACAAATCTAGTATTATGTATGCTCCGCTGGTTTGACCAAAAATAGCCTGATTTTATATACGTACCCACAATATCTCATACCTTAACCTGATTTCGTAATAAGTTTTTGCGACAAGAATGCTGCTGCCCATCCCCGTTATTTGTGCATGAGCTACACTATATAGGATGGATATATCGCCATCACTCGGTTCTGGTACCTTAGTCACCTTTTACCTGGTAAAAGGGGAGATACTATTCTACTCTGCCGGTACCTCCGGCTGTGCCAGACTTACAATAGCTGGAATGATGATTTTACTAACAGGTCAGCCAATACTTCCCAGGCTAGTTAAAAATTCGGAATAACTAACAGTAAACCGCACTCCTAGATCAAAATACTGCGACTGCAGCTCTGCACTTTTGCTTTTTGCTGATCTTTATCGAGGTTTTGCTCACTTTGCGAATAGTAGCTTTTAAAAAGATTTAATAATATGTGTTAGCTTTAATAAATAATAATTCATACAACATCTCATTATTCACCCCGATATACGTCACTTAAAGCATTTTATTACAGATAGCAGACAAATAACAAGTATAATACCAAATACATATTTAACAATTAGGCAGGCAACAGAACAAATGACTATTTTTTTCATATGATTTGACCTGGGTGGGGAAATGAAGTGACACATAAGCAATAAAATTAATCCCAATAAAGAAATTATGCCTTTTGACTTCTCGTCTTCGTCGCTTAAGCGATTTTCGCGTGAAAAGCTGGCACACTGTCAAGGTAACAAGTATATAGACGTGACAGCAATAATTCAAACAAGGCTCTAACGCACGGATTTAGACTGATCTCCGCGAGTGTACCCCCACCTTAACCTATGTGTTACGCTCGTATTACGTATGTGTTGCGAACGTGCTGGCTTCGAATTGATTGCGCAATTTTCCTGATTCCATTTTGGGGTAAACAAAACTGGCATTTGAGGTTTGGTATTATTAGCTTTCGATTATTGTGGTTTTAGCTGGGATCGTATGGTACGCAGTTATATTAACATTCTTTAGAATTTAGGCAGTAGTATGAAACCTCGGCCTATAAATAAATCATTATTAAATACGTACATCACGCCTCTATCTCATTGGGCTAGGCAGAGACTCCACTGGCTACGATCTTTGCATCAATATCAGCATATCAGACATTGAAAGTCTACAGCTGGATATTGGCCTCTCCAAGAAATGAAGTTTTTTGCCCATAATTGCCACGCTGGGCAAGCGTGTTGGCAATCGCAGAGCGTAGCTTTTGCGATGAAGATGCTGCTACCCATTCCAGCCCTGTGCATTCGAGCTGCACTGTTTCGAATCGATATACCACCATCTATCGGTTCTGGTACATTAGTCGCAAGTTACGGTGCCTGGTGCATTCTATTCTGCCGGTACCACAAGGCATCTTGGCATATCTCTCTTGAATTATTAAATGCTTTAAAGGTAATAATTAATTAATAATTAACAAGCAGGGCACCGTGGTTTTATATATTTTGGTGATAAATTAGCTTTCCAATTATGAAACATTTTTAAAATAAATAATAATTTCTAACAATATATTTTTTTAAGGTTATTCGTTACAAATGCAAAATAGTATAAATCTTGCATCGCTATTTTCTATTTTGGGTGTTTGTAGTTCGATTTTATGAAATACTAGTACCTAGATACTAGTAGATATTATTATCATTACTAGACGCAACGCGTGAAACAGTGACTTCGGGCAGCATACTTTCTTTAGTTTTGAATCTCTTGTGCCAAATTTTTGATTGACGCTCCGCTTTTATTAGTTGTAGAGTAATTTTATATAGTCTAAGTTACTCCTTATTATATCAGCTATCGGCAAGTGAAAATCCCGTACCGTGTACCATATGTTTTTAGTAAAAAAGTTTGTTATTTTAATATTACAAAAAGACACTCATTTAATTGCGCTTAAATTTATAAACAAACAAACACACAGACATGTATACACACACATATATATATATATATATATGTGTATGTGTATGTATATTTATATATAAACATAAACATAAATTCAAATACATATAGTTACAGAACAAGGAAAATTTACTGATACGGATCATTACTCAATGTCTAAATCTATCAACCAAAACAAAATCCGTTGCACTTCTTAAACACGAATTTCTGGCACTATCGTTGGAGCTATGCGGGTAGATGTGTCTGATACACCCACTAGTCCAGTGGGAGCGTTCACATGGGATAACTGACTCGAAGTACTTTAGTTAGGGTGATTCTACATTAGTTCCCTTTTGTGGTTATAATTATTTTTCATTAGAAAAGATCCTAAGGCATGATGATGGTGATAATGGTGATAGGCGTAATAATGATGATAGTTAAAACGGCTTTCGATAGATGTCTTGAGCGAAAACTATAAATATTATATTTATTTTGAGTAGCGAATGAAAAGAAAAATATATGTAAAAATCAAATAAAACATAAAAACACGTATAAATCAAAAGCAAATCAAAGAACATAATATAATTCAGGTCTTCAATAAAATAAATATATGAATATTATAAAATTATAAGGCTCGAAAATTAATATTAATTTAAAAGTTAATAATTTCTTATTTGATTAAAATATTTTGAAAACTTGTGTTATGTTCACCATCAACTATTGACATATTTGTGTAACACAATATTGTTTACTTATCAAAAATAATTATTATTAGTAGAATGTATACCAAAATAACAAAAACCAATTAAAACAGACACTAACCTTAAAGTGACTTTCAACCGGCATGAAGTGAACAAATCTAAAGGCAGATGCGGAATGTTCACGATCTACGAATTCGGCCGATAGCGACGAGGCAATGCGGGCTGTGCTGCAAGTGATGCTACTACTGTGGACGCGCTCACACGAGCGAGTACACTTGAATGGTATTTGCTGACACATTTCAAATACTGTTATATTGACTTGTTAGTATGCTTTTGTAGCTATGATAGATGTTAGATTATATTACTGATTAAGCTTAAAACACCGATTAAAATATAAAACTGACAATTCGAGTTCTGTTAAATATTGATTTGTTTTGTGAAGCCATGGTGGAAGTATAAATATTATTCTAGGATCACCGGTGGCTTCCGAGAAAAGGGGAGGGGGGGGGGGAAACACGGTGTACTACTGCTTTTCAAAAAGAATGTGTGTCATAATAATGTCGGCAATTGCCCTCAAAATGGATTGCTCAACCCAAGATTCTATACAAACTTTTCATATTATTTACTCCAAAAAATATATAATACACATCAATATGATCATATGAGCCAAAGGATGTATACTGCTGGATATAGGCTTTCCCAAGTGATCTCCAATAGGACCGGCTGTTTGCCGCTTGCGACCAGCGCGATTCTACGGTTTAGTCAGATCGTACTGTAAATAGAAGCGTATAACTTTTGATAGATCCTCTCGATCTTCTCCAGTACCTTGGCCTTGGAACTTACAACAATATTAAATAACAAAGTAATATTAAACTAGAGCGGAGACCACTTCTTACATAATATCGATAGTGAAAATATACGAAAACGCTGTAACTTATTAAAAATGTAAACGCATGTAAAGGCAGCACGAGCCGCAACAGCGTGTTATCTCTATGGCGGTCAAGCACGCGTGTCTGCCGGCGCAGCTGACGAATTAATTTGTTGGCAGACATGACGGATATACGGACATACGGACTGGGAATGCACATTGCAACTATTTAAGGTGCTCACAAGCTGATTTCTTTGGCTTCGTTCGTGTAAATAATTCGACGTGTAGTGTACATGTATTCAAATATACAATGTCTTTTTTGTCTGGATTCTTTACTTTAAAATATGAAATTAGAATATATAATACTAAATAAATCTATTTGATTTATTTAGTATTTGTAATTAATAAATAGATTTTCAGTATTCGTAATTTTTAAAGGTTTTAAGGATATTTTCAACATATTATCAAAAGCTACACAAACAATACACAACATAGGAGAGAAAAAACATGCATAATTCTTGTTTTTAAATTCCGTATGACGATAATTTTACTGAGGTACCACGGTATGGATTATATAATCCATACCGTATATTCACATAACATCTCGTACATTGACCTGATTCCGTGATAAGTCGCTTGAAGCACTTGTGTTAAAAACATCAGACATCGAAGGAATCACAAATATTATTTAGTGATTCTCATCGGATTTGCTTCGCGAATCTCGAAACCTAGTTAGCAGACACGCTTGGTCATAAATCGTTTTATCCACGAACGACATCATTCATCACTACGGCGATGATAAGATGTACTTTTAAGTTCCAGTTCCTGGCATATATTAGGATAGCCCGAAAAAATATGTGCATCTTTAAGGTGGATAACTCCAACTTCAATTTCAGCATCACTGAAGCGAAGCCAAGGAAACACAATATCATTATCATACTAACCATTGAAAGTTTACTGCTGGACTTAGGCCTCTCCAAGTTAGAAGGATTTTTGCCCATAACTGCCGCGCTGGACAAGCGTGTTGGCAATTGCAGAGCGCAGCTTTCGCAATGGGGATGCTGCAGCCCATCCCCATCCTGTGCATTTGGGCTGCACTGTTCCGATGGATGTACCGCCATCTTTCGGTTCCGGTACCTTAGTCGCCTCTTACGACGCTTGGTGAATTGGAACAATAGTACTATTCTACTCTGCCGGTACCTCACGGCCTTCAATGGAAGCACATGGAGACCCGATTATCATTGTTGCACGTGATTGGAGGCAAACCAATGGTTACACTCGGAAACACTTGACTGACCAGACCTCTACTTGAGTAACCGTCGTTGGAGACAGCTAATTCGTTTCTTGCCTTAAGAAGATTGAATGAGTTCAACCGCACTAGTGAACGGCAAACGCGATGTACTGCTTTATGAAGAGAATGGGTGTGAAGATTTTGGAATTAATTGACTGCCAGCAAGAGAACGAAATTTAGCCGTAAAGTACCCGCAGAGTAGAATAGAACCTGCTCTTGAACCAGGTGTAAGAGGCGAATAAGGTACCAGAACCGACAGATGGCGGTATATCCATGCAAAAAAGTCAGCTCAAATGTACAGGGCGAGGAGGGGCAAAAGATTTCCAGTCGCAAGAGCTGCGCTCTGCGATTGCCAATACGCTTGCCCAACGCGGCAATTACGGACAACATACTACCTTCCTTGGGGAGGCCTATATCCAACACTGGACTTTTAATGGCTGGTAAACTTTTAATGATGAAGAGAACTAAAGCGGGAGGCATGTAGGTATAGAAGTTAGGCTATCGGGTCACTCGGGTCTCAGACAGAACAACAGTCGAGTCCTGCTAAAGGAAGCATAGGATATCGCTGCATTTTATCTTAGCGATGTTCAATAGCTGCGAGGCCGGTAGCGCAACAGCTTACGAATTAATTTGTAGACGGACATGAAGGATATACGGATGTTCACAGGGGATACAACCTCAAATAACGCTTGACGCTCGGGAGTTGATGATTTATTTCTTTAAGTCTGCATTTCTGTAACTATAAATTGGGTTTATAAATAGATATTTATTATTGCTTACAGTTTTTTATAATCTTATTCAACAATAGCTTAATTCACTACTTATAAGAAAAAAAACATTTTAATTGATTTAAAAAGAGTTTTATTTAACTTTTTACACTTTAGTTTGACGTTTCGGTTACTTTGTGGCAACCGTTTTCTATCTCGAGCACCTTAAAATAATCCGCGATTTTAAGCCAATTAAAGACTAAAAACTATGCATATTAGTAATGATAAGCCAACAGCTGTTATTCTGTCTTAATATCTATTATGAAAAAGATATTTTGACTATAAATTGAGATATATAATATCCCATATCGCCAGTTAGATCAAACTGTACACATTTTATGCTAAAAATTATCAATATTATTTATATTACTCAGAAAACATTACATATAAAAATATCTATATCTAATGGTTTCTGCGTGATGCGTGAAACATAAAAGAAGCATATATAATTTGTATATATTAGATAACTGAAGGTTAAAGAAGTTATTTATCATATTTAGTCCGGTTCTACATATAAACATACATCAAAAAATAATAAATTCACATTATATCTCATAGATACAATGACAGTCAGATCAGACATCGGAAGAATCACAAATAAAATATAGAACTTCCAAAACCGAACAAACTTAAATATCAAATAATATAGTCTCACAAGAATCTAATGCAATGTCATAAACAAACACATTTGCTGCCTTAACCCTACAAAATAGATCAAATTAATGTACTGTAGTATTGCACTCTTTTATGTCTTCCCACAACAAATCAAAACCCACATCAATCATTTTTTATAATAAGGCTAAAGAAATGTTATTTAACTTATAAGAAATTTACATTCAACTTAATAAGCTCAAGCATGCATCAAATTTAAATTAACTTAAGCAACGGTGGGCGAAATTCCATACATATATGCTTTATTAAACAGTTTATAAATGTGTTTGTTTTTTTAAAAAAAGTTTACTTTCGTTATTTTATTTTTATATTTTTAGACCTTTGGAATCAATTTTAGTAATTAGTAAAATATGTGTAGTTTCATAGATAATAAATAGAATTTTCCAACCCTTTCATTACTATCATTATTGTCTAGTATGTAGGTTTAAAGCATATTTAAAATAGAGTAAGGCATTTATGTCCTAAATTTCCTTTAGCAAACTATTGTAAATTTGTACTCCTCCTCAAACATACATAGTTTAATTATTTCTGTATTTCTATTTTATTGCGTAAAACTATATTGTATAAACGCGCAAGGTTTGCTCACACAGCAGTTGACGAATTAATTTGTTGGCCAACATGACGTACGGGTTCAGGGACTTGACGTCTAGACTGGGAATACGCTTCGTCGGTGCAATCAATTTATGTTCCGAATAGAACAGAATATATATGAACTAGAAAATATAACAAGTGTCTGTTTGTATCTATATCAAACATCACATTAGATAAATTTCCACTGTTCAACTAAGGCTAACCAAAAAGGGTGGTTTGCCTTATAATTGAAACCCTGATCATTTCTAGCAGCAAAATGGAGTGTAGCTTCGCGGATTTTGCTGCCTATCCCCGCCTTGCAAATTTCAGCTACTCTAATGGATATATCGCCACGCTTGCGATGCAGAGAGAGGTACTATTCTATTTTGCCATACTATAAACACAATAGCATTGTCGCAACTTACTCTGGACACTCCTTAGGGATGGGATGCTTGACTCTCAGATAACCTCCAATTTAGTATTCATGTCGTAAGTTATTCATTTAAAATTAGTTTCATTTTATTATTCCGTTTTGTTTTTTTTAAAATAAATTAAACATTACTGCTGCCTTTAGATACTCGTAATATCACAAGTATATTTATTACTAGCACATTGCCGTTCTTGCCTTGGACTTAAAAATATTATGTCAAGTTATATAATCAATTTACTGCCTCTCCCACACTATAAACCAAAACATAGCCATGTGAATATTGCTATTTGGCGATGAGGTACCAATGCAGACAACTTTTATATGAGATTACCTCGGAAGTTACAGAAACGATGTGTATTAAATGCAACAGTAAAGTTTACATTATTATTAGTTACTACAACAATTGAGCTACATTCATTCATCACCATCATTTATTAAATTTAATAAATATTCTTTCATCACATTTAATAGGCAATTAATGTTCTTCATTAATTGCCTATTAAATGTGATAAAACTTCAAAAATTTCATTTAAATATGACAAAGTGTCATTCAAATAGTATGTGTAATGGCTAATGTAATTAGGGTAATGTATTTCTACGACGACGGTAGGCTCGATGGCACAGATCCTATCTTAGGTGATATTTATGTTTCTTAAGTATCTCGGTGTTAAATATATGTGATACGGTAATTCCTCTTTTGTCTTTGAGTGACTTATCACAGAATCAGGTCAATGTATGAGGTGTTGTAGGAATTAATTAATATTGATTTTTTTTCTAGTGCATCCGACAAATGTGAATTTTGACACAGTTAAAGTCAAAACTGTGTCAAAATTCACATTTGTCGGTTTAAACGGATACACATTTTTTGCTTCAAGTATTAATGTATAGATTCTTCATGTGCAAGTGATATTCGGCCTTATGCAGCAAACCAATGTTTAGCAGACTATGCCATTTCATGCCGCCGTAAACTGCAACTTTCGGACCATCCAGTAAGCCGCATAGGCTTTGTTCCCGAAACAGACTGACATTTTGTCCCGTTCGTATTTCGTAACGTTTGCATGAAATTCAGACTTGTAAGGGAACAAAATTTCGAATTTCCGCTGACTGCTTCTGTATGTTAGTTGAGCGTAGTGTGTAGTAATACTTATATTTATATATTTTTCAAATTCACAGCTCTTCAATACATTTTATAGTTAATATCAGATTATATTTAGATTTAATGTCATCATCATCATATAAGCCATTAAAAGTCCACTGCTGGACATAGGCCTCCCCGAGAAAGGGGGATTTTGCCTATAATTGCCGTGCTGGTGTTGACATTCGCAGAGCGTAGTTTTTGTGGCGGGGATGCTGCTGCCTGTCTCCGCTCTGTGCATTTGAGCTACACTCTTGCGGATATATATACCATCATCTGTGGGTTCTAGTACCTTAGTCGCCTCTTACGATATCGGGAGGTACTATTATACTCTGCCTATACCTGACAGTATTTTATGTATTGAAAATAAATCTATTTCTTGCTAATAATTCAAGTGTTTTGTTATTATTCTACCTATTAGTCTACCATTGGGTAGAACAAAAAAAGTAGCACACTTATTTTTAGACTAAGAAAATTTAATAGAGTGTCAACTGCTCTTTAATAAATGCAGCTCGCATGGCTGCCAAACAATATCCGCACCGAATATCATAACAGTTAAAAACATTACATAATTGCGTTGAAAGAATTGTACGTCTTTTAAACGAGCTATTAAATAAATATAAACTACACTTGATGAACGTTGTAACTCAGTGTTTTATAATCATTATATAGGCTATATAACGTCCAATGTTGGACATAGGCCTTCCCAAGATAGGGGGATTTGTGCACATAATTGTCGCGTTGAGCAATAAGGATCCGAGAGTACTGGAACTAACAACTAACACGCTGATTTAACAGGCAGCCGCGTTCCTGTTGCGAAGCTACATTTTGCAATTGCACCATCTTGTATGGAAAATATAAGAAATTAAACATATTGTATGCATTCAGTAAATTATTAACGACTAAATAATTTAATTAATTAATAGTACACAGAATTAGTGTTTTAACAAGCATATTCGGTTGCGAACTCACCAGACCAGCTTGTTAGGTGTCCGTTTTATCACAGCGCGGGGACAATCATACGCGACAGAGTTCCCGCTAATTGGAAGCCTGCGGGAATAGATAAAGTTCTAATTTAAGACATAAAACCATGTTTTTAAGGTAGATTTTTGTATAATACCGTGTTATTTAACGATTTGAAGGGAATCCAGCGTTAATGCCCGAAATTTAAAAGTCTTTATGACTTGTATGAACTTTACGTATTTATTTTTTTGGCAGTTTACGGATACAACATTTATTATTTTTATTTATAGTGCGTGTACTAGTATTTATATTACTACTATAACTAGTTTATACTAGTGCGTTGCTAACCTTGTGACTGGTAAATATTTAATACAGTATCCACTGCCTCTCTCACCCTTCAAACTGGAACACAGCAATGCGATTTGTTAGCACTGTTATTTGGCGATAGAAAGCTAAATGTGAGGTACCAAGGTTAATAATAAAATAATAAGAAGAAGGGACTACAATAATGTTTCTAAGAGCAAAAGCAAAACAGTGTCTTCGAATAATGGAAAATATTTTTTTAAAAGATAGAAATTAGACTATTTTAAATCGTAATTAAACTTAAAACATAGACAAGAAATTTAAATTATACAGTGAATATTCTATAAGGTAAATCTTTATATTCGTAAACTTTTTCCTTTTCACATTAGAGTTACTGTTTATTTTTATTTTATGCTAGCAGCGCCCCGCAGTTTAATTTGCGTTAAGTTGTAGTATAAACCTAGTATCATTGTGATATGTCAGACAGTCAGATTCTTCTTTTATATATAGATACAAAATTTAGTTGAAATAAAGCTAATAAACAAAAAACTTTCATACTAACTTACTAACAGCAGCCCCTTAAGGGGTGACCTTAACCCCCTTAAGGGGTGACCCTTTTTACCTGACCTTTTATGACATATATCCCTAATTTTATTCGAACAACTTCAAAAACAGTGAAGTGACATACTAACCCCCGTTTTTCACCCTTAGGGTGTGAATATTCAAAAATATTTTCTTTGCGCTCCCCCATGTTATAATAAGAAACCTCTGTGCAAAATTTCTACTTTCTAACCCAGTGAATCAGTCCGCGTCTTCTATCATATATATATAATTATTTATATATAATATATTATATATATAATAATATTGTTTTATATATCATATTATATATATAAAATAATATAATATATATATGTATATATAATATAGAAAATAATATCTATGTCTTTCCCCAAGAATTTTTATTTCACTCTACCTTTCCAAATGTTAACGTTCTTTTCTTGGCAATGTTTGACAATAATTTTTCTTTCTGTTATCTTACCTCAGGTTTACCTCTTCTTAGGTTCTGGTACCTCAGTCGGTACCTCTTACGACACTTGGTACAGGGGAAGATACTATTCTAAACTGCCGTTTTCACGCAGCCATTAGTGAGTGTGGCGCAACATTATTTGTTAGACTATTAATTGATTTTTTTTTCCAAACATTTCTGATTCAAGTAAAATACATAGAAAACTAACTATAGCTTGTTCGTGTATGCAGCATTAGAGCGTGGTCCGGCGACAATCATACAGGACACAAAGCCGCCACTAATTGGAAACTGCAGCCGGTCAACAGGCGGTACACTGGCGGGTACAGAAAACTATACATTATTCATAAATATTATACAGTCAAATCTTTTCTATCGATCAATTTCTGTTTGATGTGTGAATCCCGTCAGTATTTACATTTGTATACTTTTCAGTTACACTGTAGGGTACTGTTTGAACAGAAAAGAATCTTCATTTGTATTAGATGTAGTATGAAATGGCTGAAGTGCCGGATGAAATCAGTCTATTCACTTAGGATAGTGTAGAGCAAATTAAACATAGCGGGTATGAAAAACATCCTGGATACGAAGCTGCTTGTTGCAACCTATAATTGTAGTTAAGCGAATAAATAATATAATTGGTATTGATTCAAAGAGTGAGTATCTATGTGAGTATTTTACATGTGATAGATTTATTTGTCAGTGGTCTTTGTGAAGCAAGAAGATTTCCAGAAAGATAAATCATAACAGTGCAGTCATGCAAACAAAGACTACCAACCAAGATATATCTGAGTATATATTACACAAATGTCTTAGAGATTTTATAGCGCTGATCAATAAGTTTGGATAACCTTTTTAACGTAGACTGGTAATACCAACTCAAGTAGCCCTCCAAGATATTGAGAGAGCTCGGTGTATCTCTTGCTGATAGAATTAATCACGATAAGGTCCGTAGAAGAGACAAAATTACTGATATAACCCAGCCGATCAGCACGACAAGAGTATATTAAAGTAAGTAGAGTACAGAAAGAGCGCAAACTGGTACGTCGACCCATATCTCGTTACTATAACAGCAGGATCTCAACAGATGGAGGATGTACCAACGTAAAATATATTGGTAATCTCTTGTGGATACTTTTATCCAATTCATGCTATGCTTCGTCAAATCCAACGCCTTGGGTATTCTCAAATTAGTCATCATCATATCAGCTATTGGGAGTCCACTACCAGACATAGAATTGTCCAAGAGAGAGGAAATTTCGACTGCAACTGCTGCGCTGGGCAAGCGTATTGGCAATCGCAGGACGCAGCTTTCGCGACGGGGATGTTGGTGACCCGTTGGATGTATTGGAACTGCACTCTGTAGATGGATATACCGGTATCTGTCGGTTTTATACCTTAGTCGCCTCTTACAACAAATGTTGCAGGAGTAAGTATTCTACTCCGTCCGTATTTCACGGCTAACAATAGCTCTGTAAAAAAGGACCTTAGTAAATATTTTCATTTAGTAACTGTATTTGAATTTTATATATTCTGTAAACACTATAATTTTTTTCAAAATTGTCTGCTTCTTTCTGTGTATAAGGCTTTGCAATTTACGACCACGAACATAAAAAAGACGGCGCTATTTCTTCAACGGCAGCCGAGCAATATTTAAATTTACCTTTACTTCTTAACCATTTTCCCTTTCAACGATTCCAATGGCCCATAATTTAGTCGGGCCATTTCTCGGTTATCTTATCGTAAAGTAATATTAAAGTAGGGCTATAAATATTATGACGATAAATAACTGACCAAAAAGGCGAGTTTTGCTTTATTGGCTTGGTAAATAAAAAGATTTATTGTGGGCTTGTCTTGACATTTTTGCGAGCGTTTGATTTTAATTAGTTTTCTTTTTATAAAAAGTCTTGACAAAATCTTGTTAGTGCTTGTAGCTTTTAGATATTAGTTTATTTGAGGCTTTGTTTTTATATTAGTAAATTAACTGTTACTATAATTTACAGTTTCCAATAAACTCGCCCCATGAGGTACTGGCGGAGTAGAATAATACCTTTCTCTGTACTTGGTATCGTAAAAGACGCCTAAGGTGCCGGAAACGAGAGATGGCGGTATATTTATTAGAAACAGCACAGCTTTAATACTGTCGGAGTCGGAGATTGGCTGCGGCATTCTCGTCGTGGAGTTGTGATCTGCGATTACCACCACGCCTGACCAGCGCAGCAACTATGGCTAAAATCCCCCTATCTTGGGGTAAACTATGTGCAATAGTGGACTTTTAATGGCTGATTTGATGATAATTAAAACATTCCAATTATAACACTGTTATAAAGTGTAACTATTAACTAATCAATCATCCTTGTGGAAGTTTTCTGTAATACGCATAGTTCATATTATGATCTCACTTGCATGGATTACAATCTCGTTAACACATAAACCCAAGATGCGCTTCGGGCAAAGGTCAAAGACAGCACTAATTTCTGTGACATCTTCAATAATAAATGATATAATTCAACCAATTTTCTCATATCTTTGCAATTTCCTTCTATTAGATTTTAAGTATATTGGTTCAAATTTTGACAAAATTTTTAAATAATATCTATTTTACGTTTAGGTATAGTTTTCTAATTAATCATCATCATAATTATACTAGCCATTGAAAGTCCACTGTTAAATATAGACTTCCTCTAGAGAGGGAGAATCTTGCACATTATTGCTGGGCTGGACAGGCGTGGTGGCAATCACAGAGCGCAATTTTGCGACGGGAATGCTGCTGCCCATCCTGCCCTGTGCATTTGAGCTGCTCTGTTCTGGGTGGATATACCGCCATCTTTCGGTTCTGGTACTCTGCTAGTACATCACGGCTAATTAATAAAATAATATATAAATATTAAATGTGATTTATGTTTAATTAATCTATTTCTATTAATTGTTTCAATCATTGTTACTACGTGTCTATTATCTAACGCTTCTTGCAAAAACTGGGGTCAAATAGCTTAAAATTAAAAATTGATATAACTATTAATAAAGGTAGCAATAAAAAAACAAATAAAACCATTAGAAATCAAATTTAATAACATAGGTAAGATGCAAATACAGTAATTCATTATATACAGAAAATATATCAACTACTATATGCAATTACAGCAATAACTATTAAAATGTTACTTTACTGTAAGCATTGTATTCGTATGGAATTTAAAGTATATTCATAGCACATTCAAAGATATTGATTCACAAATCAGCTGTACAATTAATAATGCACCTAAGTGTAATAGTCGAATAGGATGACCCACTTTTTCGATGCACAAAAGAGTCTTTCATACGGTACTGAATACTAGATTCTATCCGCGTCCCTACATCCGGTTTTTTTAAAATAATTTTGTTAGGGGACATTGCGGTCTATTTTTTGAGGTATTTATACAGTTCTGGAATGTTTCAGTCTAACACCAAATTGTTACATCATAAAATAAAAAATCTTTTTTAATGTCGAGTTCCTACTTCTAACGTTTTTCTAACGTTTTTTCAAACAAAAGTTATACAAAATTTAGTATAAAAGTTATTCTTTAGACCAGATATTTTAAGACGATGTACTTTGATTTTAATGTGAGTTAATCATTTTTAAAACATTTTTTATATATAATTGTCTACTTTAGTATATATATGTGGAATATCAATTTTACTCTTTCATTAATTGCTGCTAAATTACCCCCAATTATATTAAAAATTAGTTTTAAAATATGCTTCTTGTTATGGTGTAAAAGCGTTATAAATGTTCCTTTGACAGTTTTCACAATAGGTCCAGATTCGAATATACAGATTTGATTAATATTAATTTATCTCTTCTGGAACATATTATCAAATAGAAAAAGAATTAAAAGATATAATTGTGCATATATATAACAAATTTAATAATATTTTATAGCGCTTCTCAAGAAATATTATGTGATTAAAAGTTTAAAAAACAAGATAGGTGCTCATTTTGATTTTTAAAATAAGTATATATACGTATATACTTATTTTGAATTGTTACGCCCAGGCTTAAGATATTTGTACCTTATATACTAAGAACGCGTAATTTCATATTAAATAAGTAACTATATTTTAACAACACCAAAATTATGGATCATTTAAATCTTATAGATGAAGATACAAACAGCATCATATCGAGCAATATCAATGAAACCTAGAATTTATGAAAAAGACTTTTAAAACCTGGCATTAGGCCAGTGGCCTACGTAATATGAAACAAGTTCCATAAGCTTTTTTACCAAAGAGGTAAGGCAGTAAGTGAAACTCATTAGCATTTATAACAATAAAACTAAGAACTCTATCGTGAATGAAGATAATATTATACCCAACTCATTAAAATGTTATCCAGCCATTTAAAACTTGGAAGCCAAATGTCTTCTTCAACATTTGTAACATTTTTTTCCACATTAAAATTTTGCATCGTGGCTTTGGCCCGCAGCCAAATGGCATTGATTTTAAATTTTTAACTCATCCACCAACACGGAGCGAATTGATGGCATTTTTAATATTGCAGTTTGTATGCAGGGAGCTTGTTATGATGCATTTCTCTCTTCGGATTTCTTTTTGGGTCAGCGTATATGATGAATGGAATGAATGCGTTCAAAAATCTATGTAATGGCCGTGTTTTGTTGAAAGTCATTGAACTGACTGTTTGGCTTGGAGATTTGGGATTGTGTGTAAATCGAGAGAGGCTAATAAATGGTTTTTATAATTAAAATATTACATTTTAGTACGCCCACCAACAAAGTGGACAGACGATCTGACGATAAATCACAGGATCAAGATCAAGCTAGACAAAGGCCGCATACAACTGTTCTTATTAAAAATCATCTGTAAGGCATTTTGCTGGACATAGCAGAAGTGGATTTCCATGCCTGGTATTATGACGATAATGATTTCAGTACACAAACACATGTAATACAAGAAAAATATCAGTATTAATAGAAATTCCTTTTTCAATTGCAATTTCTTCACTAATCTCCAAACTTAACCAAGCTAAACAAAGCAATATGATTAATGATTTTTTAGAAACAAATGAAAGTGGCTTACTGTCTGCCCTAAGCTACTAAGTTTATGTAGTAGATCTAACTGTGGGTTATCAACAAAGTAGAATAGTACCTCCTTCTGTACCAGGTTTCGCAAGTGACGACTGAAGCACCTAAGCGGAAATTTGTAGCTGAATTCCCGTAATGAGTCGATGCTCTGCGATTACCATTACTGCCAATGATGAGCACAGTTCACCCTACCAAAAGTCTTTATCCAGTATTTCTATAGCTACCACGGTAAAAATGATGATGAAACAAATATAATTACATTTAAAACTCCATAAAGGTCAATTTATTGGTGAAAAATGCCTTAGTAGATGTTTTTTAATTTATTTTGATGAATTGGGTTTTGAATAACTGCATATAATCAAAGAATAAAGATAAATATTTGTAAAGGAAACTTCTGGCATATTAAAAGTAATAAAAACGTAACAATTTGAAATAGACAAAAATGTTAATGCGCTTGGCACTGTTCCTGCATCTGCAAATTATTTGTGGCCCTTTAAAAAAAGGAATAAATTAATGTGAAAGACTTTTGAAATCAAGCCTTCTGGAAAAATGAATGAATGAGAAGAGTGATGAACCTTTATCTTTAATATAAAGAAGATCTTTGACAGAGCTTTATATATGTACAGATATATCTTATTGTAAGAAAACTACATAGTATTGTATATCCACTGCTGGATATAAGCCTCCCCAAAAAGGTGGGGTTTGCCCATAATTAACGCGCTGGGCAAGCGTGTTGGCAATCGCAGAGCGCAGCTTTTTCGACGAGGACGCTACTGTCCCCGCCCTGTGCATTTAAGCTTAACTAATTCGGATGGATATACCGCCATCAACTGGTTTAGGGAAAGTACGATTCTACTCTGCCGGTACCACTACATAGTAGCTGCCAGTTAGTTATACAATCATTAAATGTACATATCTCCAATCAAGTTAATGAAAGATAGTTCTAGAGCTAGTAATCAACAGGCTTGTCGAGTAATAACACATGACCTGAAGTGTTCCGGTAACGTAATTGGTTCATTAATTTAGAATTCACATTGAGGCTATATTCAGGCTATATTCAGGAATATATATTGTGACATTGTATGACGTAATCGTAATCTAACCAGTTTATTTTGTATGATTATTTATCTGTTAAATATTTTGAACTGTTTAGAGAGAGAATTAAAATTTTTGGTTTTAAATCATTCCAATACTAATGTTTAGTATCTTAGGAAAACAATATATACAAGAACACAAAATAACTTCTGGTTAGGCAGAAGCGATTTTCTAGGTTATCCTACAAAATTTAAAAGTCGGCACTCACTTCTGAAACCAAAACACGGAATAGAAGCGCCATGAAAATGTTGACGTGTCTACTAAGGGCTCGTTAGCACAACGCTAGTACAGTCCCACGGATTGACAAAGATGCAGGTTCAAATCCCGCCTGATAAATGAGACAATTTGTAAGGCAGGAAAACTTTTGGTTTTACTATTGTAAATGTAAATAGACAATTTTAATTTCGTGCCTTTTGACTGTAAAACAAAGCTGTCTTTATTCTCAATACTGTAATTTAAATTTGTCTCTTGTGTGTAATTACCCAATCATTTGGTAGTCCCTATTTTGTGCGCGTTGGGTGGTTTTAGCTCCACAAAAGATAAACATAATGTAATAAACATTTGTCTTATTCATGAAACACATTTATGAGTTTGCCATTATACATTTGTCGTTAGGTACCGGCAGAGTAGAATTGCACTATTGCACCAGGTGTCGTAAGAGGCGACTTTGGTACCAGAACTAACAGAGGTCGGTATATCCATCCGAAAGAGTGCAGCTCAAATGTACAGGGCGGAATAAGGCAGCAGTATCCCCGTCGCGAAAGCTGCACTCTGCGATTGCCAACATGTTTGCCCAGCGCGACAATTATGGGTAAAGACCTCCTTTTTTGGAGAGGCCTATGCCCACTAGTGGACTTCTAATAGCTGATATAATGATTATTCATTTAGGTGTTTCACTATGTTCATTTTAATTATAATGAATATCAGACAACACAATCTGATATCCGTAACACTTCAAACTACTTTTTTTTATTGTTATTATTTAGTTGATCACGTCGATATTTTGCTTGTTAAAATTATGAGTTTAGACTTACCGCGGCTAACAAGATTTTCGCCTCGCAAGTTCAAAGAAAAGGTGGGACATCATTTAAAAGTGTTCAATGCTATTTAAAGTCAGAAACCATACATTTATTTCTATTGAATAAAACTATTTTTCTTTACGTCTATCGTTTTCGTTCCCAATAGGAAGAATGTTGAGATAAAACTTTTAAATTAAATGAATAACCAACTGAACCACCATTATATATAAAGTTTTATTTACATTTTTTTTGATCCTATATCTAAATTTTAAACCTTTTCAGATGTTGCAAGTAAATTCGCATTGGGATTACGTCAGCCGTATCATGAACAGAAGGTAATATCAGCATAAAAAAATAACACACTTCACAGTTGTACACTAAATATAAGCTAGCCTTTAATATTTTGTATTGAAAAACAATAGCTGAAAAACGATGCGTGAACCTAATAAAAAACTCAACTAAAATCATCAACTTTTGATTCCCTTTCCTTCCATGTGCACCAAGTTTTGATTTAGTAATTAAATAACTTCCACAATGTTTCTAGAAATTCCAAGGGTAATATGTTCATCTACAAGTTAATTAGCCGTGCCACATTTAGGATTCATCGAAGTCGGCCATGTTTGTCCCGCCGGGAGTCCTGTAATCAGACTTTGGAATGCTCGTTTATTATGCTCGCGAGCAGGGACATGCCGGGAAAGGTCACTAATTTCTACTTATAAAGAAATTTAAATAAAAAAGTATTCCGTCTGGTTGTCGTTAGAAAATGTAATATCATTTATTTATATGTGAAATCTACTCTAATCTACGTTCTCGTTAATAATTTGTTGAACGAGAAGTGATTCGAAAAGAATACACTTAAATTGATCTTCAAAGTTAAGGTCAATCACTGACAGTTTTCACAACCCTATTTTTTTAAATATAATATAAAAGAAGACTAAAGAACAGGTAATTATAGATAATTGGACTAAAAAATAGAAATATTTTTTAATTTTTTCAAGTTCTCGCGCTGTTCTCCGGCTTATGTCGGTTTTTTGCGCGAGTCAAAGGAGCGCGATAACATCGGAACAGACGAGAACGTATTTTGATTTCACACTCGTATGTGCCGATTTAAATGGTTGTGTTGTTTACAAATGAATTCTTGTCGTCCACCACCATCGTTTTGGCCATTTTTTTAAAATATTTTTTTTCACTTTAATATACGCAAAATTATAATATGCAAGAGCGTATAACAACAAACTTGCCGCAGCAGTCATTTCAGCGTCCATCGTTATGATGTGTGAGAACTTTGTAAGTGTGTACCCAAAAAAAGTTCTCACTACGTTCTCGCTGAGAATCTCGTGAAGATTCTCGAAAATATTGAGGGGCCTTTAAAATCATTCTTTTAGTAACTATCTATGAGAAGAAAGATGAAAATGAATTAAAACGATAATTAAAGCGTGTTAATCAATCACATTTTAAACGCAAATCTTGTTTCAGTCATGTAGTATGTACGAGTAATTGAAAATTGGAACCGATTTCCTTTCAATATAAACTTCCACTATATATATACTTTCTTCGTTAACAACACTGTTGTAGAAGTGTTTAAAAGAAGTTATCCTTGAATGATTACAGCAGCAGACGCCGACTTTCGAAAGAGGACACGCAGTTTAACCTTCAAATTTAAAAGTTATAGGATCCAAGTAATGACGTAGAAATAGCTAAAGATATAAAATATATACATAAATAATAAACAATGTAAATCACCGTAATTTATTTAAGTTTATAAATTTGCCTTCTCATTTTTTTAATTAAAATATATTCCTTAAAAATCTCATACATTGACCTAACTTTGTGGTAAGTGGCTTAAAACACTTATGTGCGGAAGACAGATTACAGAGGAATCACAAATATGGTACTTAACTTACATTTAACACCCTTAAATACACAAATATCATCGTTTTGTTGAGTTTATAATTGTATGGCCCAGGTTTGTAAGGGATAATCAAAATGGCAAAGTTTGTATGAAAAATAATGTACTAATGAATGTTTGTATTGAGGTAGATAGTAAGAACATTAAAAGTTCCAAGGTAACAGAATAAATTGTATAAAATTTTACTATGTACCCGGACAATGTTGTCAGTATTTTATAAATGTATTAAAATTATAACGGTGAATTGTGATGCTTAGACCACAACTCCAAACTCTTTGCTCTGCTGAGAGTTTTCCAGAATTTGAGTAAACTTTAGGTAAAATACGAACGAAAAATATAATAATAATGTAACGCTTATTTTGTGTTAATGAGAATATTTTTAATTTTCTTGCAAGAAATCTTATTATATCTAAAATTATCACAGGACGGCCTTTGCCGAGCAAAGACCGAAAGTTGTGTGCGACTTGTATCCAGCGCGATACTCCGTTTTTAATCCGATCATTTGTCCTCTTTATTTGTAAACGTCTTCGGCGTTTGCGAAACCTTTGGGTTCTATTTGTCATACACTTTTTCGTGCCTAAAGTAAAAAAATTCGGCTGATTTAATCTCGGCAGATTTGTGTGCAACTAATAATTTAGTATTTTCAATTTTATGTTATTATTGATTAACTGTTTTTCCCGATCCAGCACGTGAACATAAATAATAAATATGTAATAATAAATTCACACTACACCTCATGTATTGACTTGACTCCAAAATCTATCACTTAAAGCACTAGTGATACGGATTTCAGACAACTGAGGAATCAATCACAAATTCTTCTGAGAAATTAAAAAACTTAAACACATATATTCAATATCTAGACAGAGAACAAATACAAATATCATCTTATAATATTTGTCCTGGACGGGGATCGAATCCACGACCTCTAACGCATAAGAAAAGGTCACTAATTTGCGCTATTGGAACAGACGCCATTGTTTTATTGGTATGCAAAGAGTTGAATTTGAAACTTGTTATCACTGAAAAGATTCGGAATTTCCGTAAGGTTTATTATGTTTTATTGAGCAAAAACCCACGTCCATTCAAATAACAAAGTCTTCGGCAGCTAAGTTCTTTTATAAATATTACATGATTTCCAATAATACCAAATATAATAGAACAGTGCCTATAAAACAAGGTGAAATATTTTTAAGCCCATCAAAATCCAATTAAAATTCATCATAAACAGGATCTGGCTATGAATAAATCACGTTTTCATTACTCGCTTCAAATATTATACCTTCATTGTTTTATCTCGCATAGCAGTTCCACTATGCTACTAATAGTACTGATTGGTCTAAACATTTTTGTCTTTAAAATTACAACTAACTCACAATAAAAGGGTTAATTATGATAGTTACAATTACAAATTAAAAATTAAAAAAGCGTTTATTTCATGAAATTTTATAAATATATTGGATTGTTATTTATGTCTTGTAAGTCAAAGGTTATGTTCATTTTAATGCCACGTTAATGCCAAAAACAAACAACACTAAATTTTTCGATTTAGAACCGGACTATAGTTGGAGGTTCAAAACAGAATCATTGTGGTTATAGAAGCCATAATGAGTCAAGCCAACGACAGTTCAAATGATAGCATGCATTGCTATCATTTTCTTTACCAATAATTAAGATCAGATTTCAGATTCTTTTTTATCACAGTTGTTGAAGAACACAGTCACAAAGCGAGCCTTTAAATAATTTCTTAAAAGTAACAAAAAGTTAGAGACATTCTTTTATTCTTATATTTATTTTTTTTCCATTGATGAACGTTTTATTTATTTTTTTATGCCGAGAGGTCCCGGCAGAGCAGAATAATACATCCCTCTATTCCAGGTGTCGTAAAAGACGACTAAGGTACCAGAATTGACAGTTAGCGGTAAATCCATCCGAGTAACTATAGCCAAATTCATAGGTTGGAAATGGACAGCAGCATCCCCGTCGTGAAAGCTACGCTCTGCGGTTGCCAACACGCTAGCCCAGCGCGCCATTATAGGCAAAACTCCCCCTTTCTTAGGAAAGCCGATGTCTAGCAGTGTAGCAGTGGACTTCCAATAGCTGTAATCATGATGATAATGAGCGTTTTAAATATTTATTTAGTATTTTTTGTTGAGTCAGAATTTCAGTCTAATACTCTAATGACCTTGAATGTTACTTAAACCTTTCATCGTCTTTTTTTATCACTTATTTTACTAGACATCAAACAGTTAAGTCTGCAAACTGCTGCTTCTGCATTAAACTTTCTACAGCATAATAGTAATAACAAGCGTGTTGAAAATATTTTTCAAGATCTTCCTTCGTAAACAAGACGCCTCAAATGTCACTATAATACCATTGTTCAAGTTCATGACCTACATTCTTTTTGTTTTATTTTGTGCTGTATCTTATTTATATTTTGCTACATCTATTATGTAACTGCATACTTAAATCAAAAAAACATTTCGCGGTTCTTGTTATACAAGTTCTTAGAAACATTTGTCATCTGCCTCAACCGTTTCTTGGTTCAAAGATAAAATTGTTCAAAGAAAAATACCAAGAAACAAAAGACAGGAAACTTTCTTATGAAATGAAAAAGCCTGTTCTGTTACCAACGCCACGTTATCAACTCAACCGCGTGTTATTTTCAATAATATCTACATTTCAATACCCTTTCCTTTTCACAGCATTATATTTTACAAATGTATCAGGGCAATCTACAAACATCTTTATAGCTTTAACGTTAAAGATGAGTTTCTTGTACATGAACAGCAAAAAAATCTTAAGTCACTACCCTGACTGTGCAGACAAATTTATGTTTTACATTCGCAACAACTCTTATTTTCTGCAGAATAAGGATGAAATCCTATGTAAGATCTTTTGTGGGGGGTATAACCGAGTCACAGCGTAAGTGTAAGCCACAATCTGCAGACATTCCAGGTGGTTTATATGAACAGTTTGGATGGAAATGGCTTTTGTATTTAAATGAAACGCGCTCGGTGTTAGCATGAAAGTTTTATTAAAGTAGAAGTGTACAACTTCTGCATGCGAAAATGGTACAAACCGCTTTCTAAAACTATATTCAAACTTATGCTCTCGATTTTCTCGCATGGATTGAAATAATGTCATTAAGAGTTTAAGAATTTTAATTAACATATTTTCTTCATAATTCATTACTCTAAGCTTCAATGTTCCTATTTTGATAATACTATATCTAAAATATTATCCTATTTAATCTTTGTAGAAGCGATATACAAATGTTTTCTTCGTTCAACTTCAGTTATTATTTGTTTTCTTACTTTTAAAACTTACATTTAAGTAAATAGTTTCAATCTCAATAAGAGATAAACCAATTTCAAAGTAAATTTCAGTTTGCCTGTTGATAGTTATATAACATTATATCTAGAACATGGTCAATGAGGGTCGCTAGTTTATTAAAAAACTTAAATTGCCTTGAAATCTTCTCACGTTTGTATCATAAAGGACAAGTTTAGAAAATATTTTTGGTTAATAGTTTTGGGGGTGACTGGGTGACCTACATGATTTGGTCAAGCTTTGTCCGATTGACTTTTATTATTTTTTAATAACCTAAACTATAAATTAAAATTGAATTATTCCTTTGAAGATTGATGGAATGGATCTAGGCAAAATTTGGTACAGGGATAGTTTTTAATGAAATAAGCAACACAGGTTTCTATCTATGATACATATATACGTTTCCCATGAATCCGATTTTCACGGGATTTCAGTTTTAAAATATGTCATCTATTTATTTTCTTTATAAATTCACACGATTTCTCATACGTACCTAACTCCGAGATATGTAGCTGAAAGCATTTTTGTTACGGATAAGACCACAAATAAATTACTAAGATACATATAAATAATATCCATCTCATCATCCATCCATCATCAATCATTTGAGTCAGTCCACTGCTGGCCTTTGGCGTCTCCAAGAAAGAGGGAGTTTTCCCCAAAATTGCAAGCACTAGGATAATGCTATTCTGTGAATTTAAACCACGCTGTTGTGGATGGATATACCGCCAACTGCTGAACCTGGGACCTTAGTCGCCACTTACGACACCTGGTACAGGGGGTGGTGCTATTCTACTCTACCGGTATTTCACGGACTAATGATAATAATAACACCCTGACACAGAACAAATATAAAAATTTTTCCCGGAAGAAGATTAAACCCATTAGCTTTGGCGTACAAGATAGGATCATTACCATCTGCGTCATCGGGCCCGTTTCAACAAACACAGGTTTACCAGTATACCCAGCCACAACTACGTGTAGCTGGGTATACATTCATCATCATTACAGCCATTAGAAAGTCCACTGCTGTACACAGGCCTCCCCAAGAAAAGAGGGAATTTTGCCCATAATTACTGCGCTGGGCAAGAGTGTTGGCAATCGCAGAGCGCAGCTTTCGCAACGCGGATGCTGCTGCCCATCCTCACCCTGCATTTGAGCTACTGTCTCGGATGGATATACCGCCATCTGTCGGTTCTGGTTCCTTAGTCATCTTTTACGACACCTGGTACAGAAGGAGGTACTTTTCTACTCTGCCGGTACCTCACATTGGTATAAATTATATTATATTCATTAAAGTTAAAAAATTATAGAATATGTAGATAATTATAACTCTTTATATAAAGTAAGTACTATCCTTTTTCTCAATTTGGATCGAACTGTACACAGTGAATAAATTAGACTGATATTTGTTTATGTATATAATTTACAAAATTTTATTTTATTAAATTAAGTCAAAAGTTAAGTTCAAAAAACAACGTTACTTGAAAATTCTATACATAATAATGGGTTATGATTAAAATTGAACTATTATCTATTCTAAGGAATGTCTAGCCTTTTTTTACTAGTATTTTTCTGGTATACTTTTTTTATTATGAATATATAATTAATAAGACCAATATCCATAAGGTCAAACGTTATTCCTAAACGAGCAATATTAATGCAACAAAAAGATAATAGAAGTTATGTATATATGTAAAGGAATATATTTCTTTAATCTGCATATGCACACGCACCGTTAGCGTGTCGCGTCAATCGAGCTGTCATTGTGTTCTGTTCATAAAATTTTATTACAATTTTCTTTTAGTTTCAATAATTAATATTAAGTTGTATAAATCGAGAGGTGATAATTATATATTTTAATTGCTGTTCTTTATTTACAAAGAAACAAATTAGAGTTTTGAGATTGAAATACATACAAATAATTGTCTTATATACACTCATTTGCAAAAAAAGGGGCGGTTTTGATTTTAATTCTTTTTTAAAAATACGGTACCAATAAAATTTTAATTATTGGTACATATTACTGGCCGGTTTTAAAAATGCAGTGGTGTTTAAAACAACACGTTCTAAATTCAAATTTTCATTTGATACTCGTTTTTACAGAAAACTACTTTTGTGCGAATTTGTGTTTAGTGCGAATTTCAAAAAGATAATATCGGTTTTCATAACTTTTAGTCAACTTTTATGAATTTATTTCATATTCTGAATTTTCAAAGCTTCATTTATTGCTATTTAGCTATCTCAATAATGTTAGAGAAAGTGGTAACTACCTAACCTAATCTACCTACCTACCAACCTTACTTAGCTACCAAAATTATTGCACTGCTCGAAGAAGGTTGCAGCCAATGCTTCGTCGCTTAGAGGCTAAGTGTGAGTCGCTCGACGGCTTAAAGGACCTAGTAGCGGTATCAAGACACCAGTTCATTTGAGAGAAGGCCTGGTTCTGGAAGAAAACCATGTACCATACCACGGGATGATCGTTTTCTTGTGAGTCGCGCATTGAGAAATCGCAAGTCTTCATATGTGGACCTTAAGAACAACCTCGAAGAAGTAAGAAATGTGCATATTAGTCTATGGACGGTCAGGAGGAGGCTTCTCGTGGCCAATATACGCAGTCATCGCCCAGCCCACCGCCATAAGTTTCTCCGTGAGCTCAGAGTTGCAAGGCTTAGGTTTGCTCGAAATTGTCAGTCATGGACTCAAGAAAACTGGAATACGGTATTGTTCTCTAATTAAGCTAGGATATCTCTGTTTGGTTAAGGTTGACGTCAGCGTGTGCTACGAAGACGAGGACAACGCTTTGCAGAGGCTTGTTTTGAAGTAATCACACCTTATGGTGGGGCTCTGTTATGTTTTAGGCAGGAATTAATTCAATGGATCGTACAGAGTTAGTCTTGATTGAAAACGGCTCACTGACTGGACATCGATATATAACGGAAGTTGTAATTCCTCATGCACAACCCACATTGGCAGCTTCCTATAAAGAATATCTGGAACGTTCGAAACGACACGTGAGATCAGTACAACTGGCTCCGCAGTCCATCAGAGAGCTGAAGACTATGATTACCGCGAAGCGGGAACGTATTTCGCAAGCAAGCATCCGGGATATCCTCGCTAGCATACCCAGACGAAATCAAGCTGTGGTTTTAGCTAGAGGGGATCACACTTGATACTAAACATTTATCTGCTTTTACTTTATTAAAGAAAAAACCGACAAAAATCTTTGTTAACTTTTACTTCACGAGCATATACACTACTAGCGAGCATACACTACTAGTGAACTTTAGCATTAAAATTCAATAATTTTATCAAAATTTTGAGATAATACTGACCAAAACGATTATTTTCTTATTAATTTACAAAATTATGAAAATAAAACTACCTATATTTATCAAATAAAACCAATAGTAACATTTGAAATGGATCATTGCTAAGGTGCCCGTTTTTTTGCAAATGAGTGCATATAATTCCGTTTGAACTAAAGAGATCATCTCTTTATTTCAAGTTATTATCAAATAATATTTTAATCCAGCCTCGCAAAAACCAAGTTAAAAAAACAGTTTTATGACATTTACTGAAGAAATTATTACTGAAAGCCGTGTAATATTGCAACAGTAACATACATCCTCCTGTGTATTTCTGCCACCACGGTAGCCCAGCGCATCAATTATAGGCAAATTTAACCTTTTTTGAGGAGGCCTATGTCAAGCAGTGGACTATCGACGACTATTACGGTGATGACGAAGAAGGTGACGTGTAGACTTGAATACTGTATTGTTTATATTAACTCTACTAACAGTCCATCTCCACCCAAAAGCGCTTCTTTATCTGAATTCAAGCAGATCTCACCGTGAAATATCGGCATCGTGCGCGGAATGTAAAAGAGGTAGTCCTTACATTACCATACCGTTTGACGTTTCAAAGCCAATTTTATTGCCTTTGTTATCGGCTCGCGATGGAATTCAAACAGCCTATTAAAGGTTCGAGCTTGAGAGTGCTTTGTGTTAAAATTGCCGGTTTTTGCCGGTTTTTATCGTATAATTTGTATTGTTATTCAATTGGTTTTATCGGATGTTTTGTTTGACATTGCATTTGTCTAAGTATTCTTGAATGTATGCATATTTATTGCCTTACTAAAATGTAGTAACGTTCTGTTTGATATGGACCTAGAAGATAATCATTTTGGAGAATGGCATTTATTTAGAGAAGTGTTGCTGCTCATCTTCACGGTTGAATGTTGTATTACGAAAAACGGACAAATAAATTAGTTTCACCACTTCTATCTGTTTTGGTACCTCACACTATTTTACTTCCATGGTCAAAGTAGAATACAAATATACTCATAGCACCTCCGATCAGTGTCAGGTACTTAGTTGAAAATATTGAGATAAGTACTTGCAGAGAGTTGTTGACAAAAACCAAGACTTAGAACCTGTTGCTGCCGTCACAAACAGGTGGCATTCTATGTAAGCATTGACAGATCAAGTCATTGAACTCGATTGCAGATTTGATAACATAAAGTGAAAGGTTAAGCAAGCTTTATACGATGTGATTATTGAAAAATATTACATTGTTCTATTATCAAATTTATTGTAAGTTTGAGTTTTGAGAGTTTTTATGAATAGAAAAGAATACTGAATAATATTTAGGATTAAATTTACTAGAAAAAAAAAACAATTGTTCTCCGGTGTCAAATGGGATATGGACTTTGCCAAACTGCGGAGTCCCACTTATTGAAACTCCCCGAAACCAAGACCTTAGCGGGTATGTAGAGCTTTTCCTAGTGTTTTTCAAGTGCTAAGAAGTTAGCGCTTGTTTTTCAATATAGTAACATAACACACAAATACAAATAAAATATCGTTGACAAAAACCAAGACTTAGAATCTGTTGCTGCCGTCACAAACAGGTGGCATTCTACTTTAGCAATGACAAATCAAGTCTTTGAACTCGATTGCAGTTTTGACAATATAAAGTGAAAAGTTACGCAAGCTGTACACGACGTGATTATTGATAAATATTACATTGTTCTATTTTCAAATTTATTATTAGTTTGAGTTTTGAGAGCTTTTATGCATAGAAAATAATACTGAATAATACTTAGGATTGTATTTAGTAGAAAAAAAACAATTGGTCTCCGGTGTCAGATGGGACATGGACTTTTCCAAACTGCGGAGTCCCACTTATTGGATCTCCCCGTACAACTGTTATGCTACCGAGACCTAAGCGGGCATGTAAAATTTTTCCTAGTGTTCTTTATGTGCTATGAAGTTAGCGCTAGTTCTTCAATATAAGTAGGTCATCACACACAAATACTAAAATGTCAACCTTTTACAAGTTCCAATCAATCGATAAAGAAGAAATAGTTACATAATTATTTAGAGAGGTTTTTTGCATAGAACATACTGAATTATGTTTAAGATGATATTTACTTGAGTTGACTTCATTCTAATGTTTTTTCCATAGATAAATTGACAATGAAAACGATTTTAGCGAGCAATAAATATATAGAAACGTTTGTTAAAACTGACCTAGATTTCGGTGTTTGGGAAACGTTTGTTGTTTATTCGTAACTCGGTACCGGAACTAGGTTTCAACTTTTTTGTATATTTTATTTGACCAAGTCGAAAAATAAGCGTACAGTTCGCGGGATAGTAAGCGTCACCGCATTTTATAGACACTCGTAATATCAAGAGATAAGGTACTACTCCTGCGCTACCAACCTTATAACTTGAAGAAATATACCACATACCCAGATATCTTACTGCCTTATAAGCTAGAACAATGCAATATAAAACTGCCACTAAAAAAATCTTACTAGTCGTTGTCAAGCGAATTATGAAAGTAAATGTTGATTTATTATGAAAGTAAATGTTGATTTATTATTTTCTTACTGTGGAAACGTTACTAAACGAGAAACACCGGAAACTGGAAAAAGAATTGAAAATATCATTGATCATACCTATGACACTTCAATTATCTACAGGGAATAAACCTAATAAAGAACAGATATTTTACAGTTACAAATGAATTCAAATAAACGTATTATAAAAAACAAACTTTACTGGACTGTAATAGAGAATAAATTAGACTGATCTTATGTAATATTAATAATTAATGAGAACATGTACAATTTTAATGAAGACCATACTCTGGTAGGGACCGCTAAATTGGAGAGGAATCACGTAATGGTTTCAAAGGGAATATTGAAACGGACTTGTTTAAGCTACGGATGATCACGTAGTGTTTCAAAGGATGTTCAGTATTATATCTATGACATAAAGTAAAAAGATTAAGTTTGAATTAGCATCAACGATGATAATAGAACCAACCCCAAAACTCATTATTTACATTTAATAAATTCGTGATCAAATGTGTCACGAGTTAAATTGGAATAGATAATTGTATTATTTTTTTGAAAAAAAAAGGTGAAATTAAAAAGAAAAATTACTCAAAATAAGAATTTCAATTTTGAAATTATTGTTTTACAAACCATTATCGGGATTTCTATTCGTAGCTATATCTGGCTATTATATATCTGGCTTATTCGTTGATATATATAAAAAATGGTTGCAAACGATATAGGCAGGGTAGAAATACCAAGAATAAACAAGCGTGTATAAAAGCGTGTATCAGTAAAGGAAGCAAGAGAGGTAAACCAAGATCGTGGAATAGAGATCCATAGTCTCTGCCTACCTCAATGGGACACGGGCGTAATGTATGTATGTATGTAGTTGCAAGAAAGACTTCTTTAATGACCATCTAAATTTAAATTATGAAAATCTCACTTCTTATTTCTTTTATTATTGTTTCCATCCCCAAAATTACTATAACTTTTAAAATTATTCAAGTATTAACGGACGTTTGAAGATTTAGTAGATTAAGTTTGCATTCTGTATGTCTTAGTGTCTAGTTATCTCAACTCCCAAGCCATGTGTATCAACCAATTCACTGAAACTGGAACGTTTTGTCTGTGCTCAGTTTCGAGCTTAACGTGTTTTTTTTTTGTATAGGAACCTCGGGCACGATCCTGCTTTGTGACTACCTACCACTTATTTACATTGACTAGGATATTGGAAATACTTATTTTACTCTATTTTTTGAACTCGTTCTACTAAAACTTTTATAGGGCATTATACAAAATGTACTATTAACACAAAAGCATTGGAATAATGTTGTATTAGTAAAAAAGCTCAAATAGGAAGTTATCCACCATTTTTATATTTACAACTTGAGTGCCACGTTATTTGTCCGAGATAAAATAATATTACTGAATTGAATTATCAATTTAATCTCACTGTGTACAGTTTGATTCAGCTTGAGATATAGGCTTGTTTGTATTTCAATTTATGGTCGCAATATTATTTTTTATAACAATCATATATTATAATATTGATTAGCTAACCAAACAGACGTTGTCCTGTCTGTCTTTACTATCTATATACATACGAGTATATAAAAGGAGAGCCTGAACTATAAGGGTTAGATCCTTGAAATTATCCACAGAGTTTCTTTTTATAACGTACTTCCCGAACTAAGAAATGATCTTTAGAAATTCACTGCCTAAAGGTTTTAATAGATGTATAAAGTTAGTTTAGAAACATTGCTGTTTTCGAAGTTATTCGAAGTAAATTAAATAAAAAGGTTTTTCATTTAAAGTAATGCAACCCACACGTGTTGGGTTAAAAGGGGGTGTACACTTAATATAAAAGTTCTTTTACTTAACTTGTATGAAATCACGGGTAGCTGCTAGGAAATAGACATAACATCAATGAAGAAGTGTTAGCTTCTATGTATAGATACATATTTAACGGGCCCGATGGCGCAGATGGTAGTGATCTCTTATGCGGCAAGTGTCGAGGGTTCGATACCCACCCAGGGCTAACATTTACATGATGATTTGTGTTTGTTCTGTGTCTCTAATTAAATTTGATACTTAAGTATAATGTTTGTTATACGTCTTATAGTCTCATGTATTTTAAGCGACTTATCTTGGAGTCAGGTTACTTACCTATTTTTACTTATATCTTAAAATAATCATACATTGTGCTGCTCGCTAACGTTTTACTGGCACCAAATTCGAATCAATTACAATTACACACTTATTCGGACAAGTTACAAGTATGCCTTAACCGCAAGTAAAAGTTATTCTATTTTGACTCGCAACGTCCTCGTGATTGAATCTGTCTTAACAGACGTAGGTTATGAACTCTTGGACATGAGCCATCCAAAAATATTTCCACGAAGAACGGCTGTATTTCGAATACTATCAACACATTTCTATGGTTGAATCACTTCATCTGTCCCTTTGTTACATGATAACGCTTTTGGCGTCAAAACCGTCTTATGATATTTTAAATATAATAAATAAAAACGCAATTACGGCGATAGAAGATCGAACCTTGAGATCGGTTTTGTTGATCTCATGGCGTATAATAATAATGATTCCTTTGACTATAACTCTGGCAGTATAGTAACAAATGAACGGCATAATCCAATTGAAGTTGTTCACAAGTTCGCAATTCTATTTCCTGCAAACCAATCTGCGAGGCCGACGTCTCAATCGGACGCTGATTACTTTTACGACTACAAAGTATTTTAAAAAATGTTAATCTATTTATTGATACAAGTGGGTGCAAAGATTATTTTTTTACGTAACAAGTTTGCACCCAATTTTCTCATACCTTTACATTGTGCGGTCATAGTGGTATAAGATTTGGTAATAAAAATTTTTCCACGGAGATCGACAGCAGTTTTTTTTTATTTTTTTGTTTTATGAGAAAGAAGAACTTGGACCACTAAGAGAAATTGGATTACATAACAATTTTTTACAATATGACCTTCATCCAGCGCAATATTGCGGCTTTAATTAGATTGTCTTTCTACCTTATACGTAGGACAGTGGGGTCTACATTAGAAAAATGTAGCTATGTAACCCGCCAGGCTACATCGGTACCTTTGTCTCTTCTACAGATCTCTTGACCCGATCACGTAAAGAACCTCAAAGAATATCCTCTGCTTATGAGGCCATGTTAAGTGGACAATAGATATATTACCTTTAAAGAAATAATACTTTCACTTTAAACTATATGTTTTATCGTGAAGATATTCAAATTTGAAACATTTAACAGTAGTTTCAAAAGCTTAAAGAATAAACAGTATTAACAATGTTATTTGTTAATGTCGGATTTGACCTACATAGATAAGTAATGCGAGTCTTAGAGATAACCTGGCTTATGCTAGATTTAGGATCGGTGGAAGTAAATCTTAAATAAAATACCGAAACTATTACAAATCGAGCGCGTTCCTAGACTAATAAAGTTTAGGCTGACTTACTAATACTTTTTGGTATTTATGTAAAATGATATTAATGAGTTAATGGAAACAAGTAAAGTAATAAGCATATGAGGTAACAGAATATGGTGTATATAATATAACATCACATCACATCCGCTTCATAACATTGATTGCTAAAATTAGGCCATCACATACAAAAAAAATTACCTATCAATACATCATAGGTTTTATGTTTAAAGATTTTTATTCTCTTGCGAAATTACATTTCATTTACAATGAGATATTACCATAGTTCTAATAAAATACACGATCAGTTGGTGCTTGACTTTAAATACAATTTTAACTTACTTTTAAATATATTTATATTTTCACACGCTTTTATGGTGTTAGGTAGCTTATTGAATAGCTGTGTTCCTCCAAACAGTCCAAATAATGGTTTGAAATTGTTAAGGCTACAATTTATAAAGCACTCGTTTATTATTTTCTTCTCTTGGGGGACGATCTTAAATATGTTCTATAAAACATCATTTTGTTAAGGTTCGTTCCATTATTTTCTTAATTTGGTGAAATATTTTGTACTATTAATAAGTTGTATAACACCTATCATCATCATCATACCAGCCATTGTAAGATCACCTGAATAAAGGCTTCCGCAAAAAGGGGGGGAGGGGGGTTATATTGCGTTATTGTCGCGCTGGAAAAGCATATCTATCGCAGAGCGTAGCTTTTGTGACCAGGATGCTGCTGCCTATATCCGCCCTTTCCACTGTTTTAGATGGATCTAGCTACACTGTTACGGCTGAGGTACTGGAACGCCATCTGTCGATTCCGGTACCTCAGCCGTCTCTTACGTCACCTGGTTCAGGGGAGGTACTATTATTACTTATTTACTACTCCGGTACCCGGTACAATAGTAGTACTCCGGTACAATTTAGCCATAATAAGATTTAAAGTCATCAAATAGTTTTAGATTGCTACAAACCAAACGAACTTACACATATTGAAGATATGGCCTTCTGACTTGAAGCAAGTAGCGCCTTAATTAAGAGAAAATCAACGCTTCCCTCATTAAAAGCTTACTAACGCGAAATATCAACACTTTAGATGAACACAAAATAGGACTGGAATCAATATTAACAACACTGCCATTCAATTATAAACTCTATACCTATGATGAAGCAGACTATAGTCTAAGCAACCATAATTTTGCAGCTGCTAAACTCACCGATGTAGTGTGTGCAGAGTAAATTCGATTCTATATCCATATGAATAAGGTTGCTCAAAACAAAAGTTTTTATTGGCGAATCGAATGAAGTGTTAGAGAAATTTGACGGTTTATTAGAGACTTGTTTAATAATGTATGCAAGAGAACCGCAATACAAACGCCTTTGATTTGTCTCCTTGGTGAGAAGAACAGAAATTTGTTGAGTCGTCATAACTCTTAACGTACAAAAGACTTATAATTCTATTTTTTATCACAAAGCTAGTTTATAGATTTTTATGAAGTAATCTAGTGACGGATACGGATTTATCAGAGACGCTTTATAGTCAACGATCATTCAATAATATTTACTATGCCGACCCAAAAAACGTTGTCCTATCCTTACTATATACCTATATTTATAATAAATCAAATAGAGCAACTAAAATTGAGATATAAACTATCTGGATCAAACTGTAAATGGTTAGCTAAAAATATTAAAATCGGTTTAATACTTAAGAAGTTCATCCCCAAGAAATACTGAAACGCATTAATTTTTATTTATTCAATATATAAAAATATATAAACAAAATAATACGACAGGTCCGATGATGCAGATGGCAGTGATCTTATGTGCTAAGTTTCGGTACAACCCCCATCCAGGACATATTAATATATTGGTGTGTTAAAAATATATATTTAAGTATTATATTTATAATTCCTCTATTATGTGATGTCCGTAACACAAGTGCTTTATGCGACTTACAGCGAAATTAGATCATTGTAGGAGACGTGTAATCCGGATCCCGAGTTACTACAGTCAATTATCAAATAGGTTTATGATCTTTAGCGTGACCATAAATGAATTAACCTTATGCAGGCACCACAAAGCCGGTTCATAAAAATTCGGTTTTTTTACATGTTATCATTCCAGCCATTGAAGTTCACTGCAGAAATAAGCCTTTCCAAGAAAAGAGAATTGCCCATAATTGCCGCACTGGGCAAACGAGGTAGCCATTGCAGAACGTAGATTCGTAACAGAAATGCTGCTGCCCATAACCACCCTGTTATCTTATATTTGAACTACTAAACTTTTTTCAATTTAGGTTTTTTATATAAAGCTAAAGTATGACGCAAAAAATGACATCGCGCAGCTAGAATATATATATAATATTTAAATATATATGTATGGTAATTGTTGTGACATTCTTTTGTTATTTCCATGTTTAGGTCTATCTACCTATTCCTAAAGAATGAACTAAGCAAATGTAAATTAGTTATATAAATTATTAGATTCTTTTTTAAATATAAAATGAACTAAAAAATACAGAATGAAGACCACATTATGTAATTATGACTAAAATATTAGTGGCAGACACCGGCTTTTTGTCAGCTCTAAATAATATCGGTTGGGACTTACGATTTTTTTCGGACCCTATTGCTGGACTACTCAAACGTCAATTTCAGCGCCACCGAAAAAAGAGGGCGTTATCTCTCATAAATGAGAGGTTCGATGCCCGTATTTCTCCTGTGTGCCCCGCGGCCGCAACCGTGCGTTTAGCTACGGTCACGCCTGCAAGGCTCGCGGGATCTGAGCGGGATCGACGGCGATCGCCCGAGGGCGCCTCTAAAGGATCGACTTAGGCTCGGGCGGCTTTCGTTGGGGGTGAATTTAATTTTGAAGTTCAACAAAAGAAGATGGACGTTTATTGCTCGTAGAGGCAGGGACTGCACTCGTTCGCCGTCGAGCGCGGTGTACTGCTCTATTATAAGAATGCATGTGCAGTGTTAGTGATTGTATTGTGCCAGTGAGAGGGTAGGGAAGGGCTGCGATTTTCGTGGGTATTTTGTCGTAACTTTACTATCAAAACTCATGGTAACTTTACTATACTACCGATACCCTTTGCGTACTTACTCTTTTGAATTTCGCACATGAACACGGCAATATTTCATATTTCGATTTGCGAAAATTGAAAGTTACATACCTCTCTTTACACGGGTCTGTTCTTATTACGTGAATTATGGATGAGTAGAGACACGGCCGTAACGACATGCAGATTAAGCCGCAATATGGAGCCAGTACTAGAATGTTTGGATAGGGTAATTTTAGGGTAACGTATTTTTGGATGCGGTTGGCTTTTGAGCAATTTACAAAGTCCTTAATCCTCTATGAAGATTTTGTCCCAAAATTCTTGCTTGTGTTTTCCTTTCATAAGATAAAGAGGAAACTGCGTATGTTTAATATTTACTTCAAGCAACCCATAGCAGTGTCTACATATGAAATATAACTGAAGCTTTCGGAATATAATATAATATGAACGTTGAAGTAGATGGATTTGGGGTATCCTTTTATGATGTCTATTTGTGCATTTACGAGTATCATCATCATTATCCCTGTCTCGAAAAGGGGAGTGAAATAGTACCCCTCTTTGTACCAAATGTCGAAAAGACAATTGATTTGCTGCAGCCGACCGATGAAGAATATTTATCCAAAACAGTCCAAAGTCCAAATGCAACAGGACGGGGATGAGCAGCAGTACTTCCATCACAAACCTACACTCTGCAATTGCAATTTAGAGATTGCGGAGAACCTAATAATGGACTAGTCAGACGCTAGATTCTACATTCCAGCGCCACTGGAAGATGGGGTGAGGTCGTCATCAATGAGTGACCCTGTACCCCAGCAGTGAGTGTTCTACATCTGCTTTGATGGTGTTGATAATCATGTAAAGAGGTCTATTGCTGGACATAAGCCTCTGGAATTTATTTATAATCATTATCATATTTTGCCCATAAATGTTCTGAGCATGCATTGTTTTGTGCTTCATCATCATCCCGTTGGAATTGAGCTAAACTATTACGAATGAATATAACGCCATCTTTAGGGTATGGTACCACAGCTACCGTTTACGGAATGGTATAAATAGAGGTACTAGTCTACTCCATCACGGTAAAAGGTAGCCCACGGTACATTATTGTGATATATTATTAAATTGTATCTATGGAATTTCTAACCATACGTCACTATCCTAATTGAGCGAGTCCATGGAGACAGACTAATAATGTAATTTAAAATGTATGTTACCCAAATTTTAGGATTTACATAAACTTGTCACTGCACCTTCTAAGCAAAAAGATGTCAGAACAACATAAATAATTGCAATCTCACATATGTACAGTTCGTAATTGTATACCAAATAAAACTTAAAAATTAAAATATAAAAATATTTTGTTAAGTTACAAATTTAAATTTTGTTTGCTCATAGCATAAATATGTGAATGTTAAAATAATTCTGCAATTAATTAGTGAAAAAAATAATGATTTTTCTTTATTCGGAGATGCTATTGAGGTACGGTCTTAATGTAAATTTGATAATATTAATTATCCAGTAAATAATTTGACATGAACTTAGTTTGTGCTTTAGAATTAAAAGTTTTTTCTATATTACTCTTGCAAAGTAAAGAGTTTGAGCATTATTAATCGATATTTCCAGAGGGTTTAATTAAATAATAAACAGTACCGATATTGAACAATTAAATCAAAATGAATGCATATAAAGCATAGTAGTTATTTTCACTTGAATTATGTATGAGACCTACTTGTTAAAAAATGTAAATTAACTTGCTATATGCCCGCAGAACATTTGGATAAAGTAAATTTAACATGTAATTTAAACACAGTGGGATTTTAACGATGTAAGTGGAAAGAAATAACAATATATCAGATAATTTTATTTGCAGTCCGTTTTCAGTTTATTAAAATTTTATAGTTAAGGTAAATGCATTAAGATGTACTAAGGTAGAGTAGAATAATACCTATGTCGATATCAATTATTGGAAGAGGCGAATGAGATACCGGAACCAACAGATAGCGGTATATCCTTTATTGCTGGTGCAGCTCAAGTAGAGTAAGGCATGTAAATGCAGCAACATTCTCTCCACAAAACTACGATCTACGATTTCCACTCGCCTGCCCGATGTAAAAAAACCTTGAAAATATTAAAAATAACTTAGAAGACCGGTTATAGTAAGCGTCTTAGCAGATTATAAACGGTCGTAATATCACATAGATATCACTAGGGCGTTGCCACCTGAAAATATTATGTTACATTACCCAGTAAAAACCAATGATTTTACTAAGAGACAGTCTTTTTCATCCTTCTACCTGGAATACAGAAATGCGAACACTGCTTCTTGGTAGTAGAAATAAATGAGAATAAGGTACCAATGTAGACAACTATATATAAGATCTACTTTACCTTATATAATCTCTTTGTTTAATAAAAATCACACTTGGGGCGATCTTTTAATATAATTTTAAGTTTTATCATTTTGGTTAACGAAAAGCGTCATATAACATACAGAAAAATTCCCTATAGTAATGTAAAAGAAAGCCAGCACAGATATATCTTATTCTATTGACTTGTAAATGCAAATTCTCATCAGGCTTTCTCTGTAATTTCCTTTGTCTTCAATCCAAGAACAAACCTTTTTCTGTTTTAAATTCCACTATAAGAGCTAAACCTTTATTGTATTTTTTCGCAATAGCGTTTTGTTCAATCAGACTTTTCAGTGGAAGAAATAACTGTGAAGATATTGAACGTAGGTACAAAGGATACAGTATTAAAATAAGAATATGTTTACGGTTTTCATTATATATAAACTTTCTTAAGAACTATATGAATAGTTTTAAAATATCTTCTCATATAAAATAGACCTATAATAAAATTTGTCTGCATTGCTACCTCATTCTCACGTATCTCTACCGCCAAATAGCAGTGTTCGCATCGCTGTGTTCCGATTTTACCGGTGGGAGAGGCAGTAAAATTACTAGGTAAAGGTGACATAGTATCTTCAGTTCACAAGGTTGGTAACACGTTAGTGATATCCTTATGATGCCACGAGTATTTATATGCTGCGATCACGTTTAGTATCAAACGGAGCGTATGCTTGTTTGCTGATTTTATAGTATATAAATATAAATGTATTACGAATTCTCTAAGAGATGCTACTTTTAACACATTCAAGTATATAAAATAAAGATTAAGGTAATCTTTATTTTATATACTTAGTTTACTTACAGCGAGGTTTATCTAGTACTTTTTATGAACACGTAAATTCTAATGGTGAACAATCCAATTATAGTTTTAGGAGTATGTCAATATTGTGGCAAATTTCTGCACTTGTGAATCGGGTAATACGAAAAATCGGATCTGAAATTTATGTTGTAGATACTTCAGTGAATTCAATATGCCATATTGAATTAGATCACTCTATATATACATATTGGCAATACGTTCATATAATATCTCATACGAGTACATTGACCTGATTCCAAGATTAGTAGCAAAAACACTCATGTTACGAATATGGGGTAACCGAGGTATTATATAATATATGTTTAATATTTAAATCTAAATATTTAAACTGAGATAGGAAAATTTAATTAAATAAATTTATTTATCCTGTTAATTATCAGTTAACGGATCAAAAGATCATTACTTAAAGACAGGAAAAAGACTTTTCTATTCCAATTAGTGTCAGTAAGCATTGTTATTTATTCATAAAGACATATTTTGCGATAATGTTACGTAAGCATGACTACCGATCAATACAAACTAGTCTACAAACAATAATTTGCTAAACTCAATGTACAAATAGCAGAGAATTGAAAGGCTTCATGCATTCATCAAGGAAAGATTCATTGTTAATAATGCATTTAGCTATTATTTTAATGAAAAACAACAATAAAAAAATTAAAGTCGTTGAAAGTCTATTTTTGGACATAGACTTGCCCAAGAAAGAGGGATTTATGCCCATAATTGCCACGCTGGGCAGACGTATACTGCCATCTGTCTGTTTCTGTACCTCATTCGACACCCAATATAGAGGGAAATACTATTTTACTGTGACATTCTCCACGTCAAACCTCTAAACTTTAGTCCTATTTTTGTAAATTATATCCATCAACAGATATAAATATGAAAAATTGTTAGTAAATTTAGCATGACAAATATTTTTCTATTTATGTACCAAAATACCTCATCCAAATCAGTAGTACAGTCATGAAGAGACGTGTTTTCTCGGTGTCTCGACATTAATTTATTCTACCTGCGATCCCCGTGGTTTGAGTTTCAACTTTGAGCGGATCCTATATAATTATGCGATTCAGTGCCTATGTGACGTTTCTGAGAAACGAGCCCTTGACAAATCTGTTTTAGCTTTAGGAATACACCTCGTTTGTTTTTGATGATTTTTCACATGTTAACTATTATTTATCATATTTATTATATAGTCTTAGACTATTATTAAAATCAAGTATTATTTAGTATTGAAGAATAGATTAATTGGAATGGATAAACTGAAAACCTTTAGCTGGGTTTTAGTCATGAATAAGACTCAGATTTTAAATGAAAAAGAAAACGTTTAATATAAAAATCTGAAATGTAAAATAAATCCTGAATGCCGTGAGGTACTGGCAAAGTAGAATAGTACCAGGTATCGTAAAAGACAGCTAAGATACTATTACCGACAGAGGGCGGTATATCCATCCGAGACAGTGTAACTCAAATGCATAGGCTTGCGAGAGGCAGCAGCATCCTCGTCGTGAAACCGATTGGCGCTCTGCGATTGCTAACACGCTTACCCAGGGCGGTAATTATGAGCAAAATTCCCCATTTCTCGGGGAGGCCTATCTCCAGCAGTGGACTTCTAATGGCTGTAATGATGAGGATGATGAAATCCTTAATAGGTTTGACTGAATTGCGAATCGATTTCGATTAACTAGTAAGTTCACATATCTTGAAAAATAAGGTACTGACTTCTCATTAAGTTTTTCGGTTCTGGTGCCTCAGTCACTGCTTACGGCACCTGCTAGAGGGGGAGTTACTATTCTACTCTACCAGTTCTACATGGTCAAATTTGTAGATGTACATTTAATATTAAAAAAGTGTATATTTTTACCTATTTTAGTAATCACTGCGGTTATTTATTCGACAACTATTAAATCTTTGATTAGTTGCGATTAATAAATTTAATGGTAATCACTAACCAGTTTGTCTTAGCATCAAAATTGCATTGGCTGCCTGCCTTATTCCCAGGGCGCTTATCATTAGATATTCCCTTTGCTCTTGCATTTCTTGGTTGCTTGGATTAACTTAAGTTTTATTATATTATGTATATATTTGAAAACTATATACTTACGCACTTAACTTGTATTACCGTAAACCGTCATTTAAAATGTATTTTTTTTATATATATTTAAAAGTGTAAATATTGTTCCATTGTTCCAATTCTTAATTATCTCCACGCTTAAATGTCCTCCAGGAATCGATCTGGCTTTGAAAGATAGATTCTGATGAAGACAATCGAAATAAGAATATATGTTTCGTGTTGGTCTACCAACCGCATTGTTATAATTACATTTCTTCCAATTACCTTTTATATTTATTTAGGATTCTTTAAAATCGTTAGATTTTTATCTTGTGGCCAACCGCAAGAATTATTTTATGTACTCAAAGTTAAGCTCAAAGGTCCGTAAAGACTTCAAGTGTTCTTCCTAAATGCAATCATGGCCTAAACCAACCGACTTGGAGATTGAAGATTCTGCACGTATAGAGTATTTTCAACGGCCCGCGACAATGTGATAAAAGGTAAACAACCACACCTTTTTAAGAGTATCGTGACTGTCAATTTTAAGTGGGGTATGAAAAAAAATATCTTTATTTAATTTAATAATGGATTTTGTGACTTAATTTGAGCTTGTTCAGTGTTGTATTTAGAATATATAGAATAACCTGTTTTTATTGAGTTACTTTGTTGTTGGTGGATTATTGTTAATTCAACTAACGGTGTAATCTGTAACGGACACAATTTATGGCAATAAATATACTCTTTTACCTTCTACTCACTATAATGTGATTATTTGACCTTTTAATATTTACTAACATTTACACCTTCACTATTAATGTTTAAATAAATCAAATGAGCTATATTCAACTTTTACATTTTTATGTTATTTTTTTTATCTACTTTTGTTGAGAACTCTTGAGAAAGAAACTTTATACCAAAGCATAGAAAGAAAATGTTAAATACACCGCGTAGTGAAGCCTATAAAGATTTGTCGTTTACCGATGAAAAGCCATTATATAAAAAACTAACATTCTTTTAGCACCTCCAGTTACTCAGGCATAAAAAAAGAAGGCAATAACTTCTGTGATTGTGGCATTTGTATCGTGATTGTTTGATATATAACTATGAATAAAGCAAGAAGAACAGATATATAAACCAATTATTACTAAAATATTTAAATTTTCATGAATTTACCTTTGAAAAAAGTGGCAATACGCATTGGTCTTAAGCCATCTGAGATATCGTGTCCGTGAGCGGTGTCTATGTTTGCGTTGCTGTAAATTGATGCACTTATATGTTATGTAGCTATTACTTATGGACTCTAAATGGCTGATATGAATGACTGCAATGAACGGATAAAAATTCACAGGCTTTAGATATGTGTGTCAGCAATTTAATTTCTCTAAAGGCATTAATAGTATGTTTCATTTTTGACCCCATACAATTTAACCTCTTTTAATCCCTAAGATCCCCTTTGTACGAGCGAGTATTGCGGCAAACGGAATCCGGAATGAGTCCCGGATTAAGGAATCTGATTGAAGCACATCTTGATGCGAACACTAGCTGGAGTTAACGAGGCTTCAGTCGAATTTATATATATATATATATATCTCTTTAGAAGTATATACATGTTGTATTGGTTTGTGTGCGGTGAAAAAATTCAAAAAGTTCTGCATCGATTGTGCTCAAACTTTGACCATATAAAAGAAAAACAAGTAACAAATATATGAGTTAGCAGCGCAGCCTGGTTTCATCCGCGTTAAGTTGCATACTAACTTTGCAAACCCCATTAAACCCACATAAGGGATGATTTTCAAAAAAAAAATATTTTCACATGTATAATAATAATAAAAACTACAGAAACAGTAAAGCTTCATACCAACTTTGAAACCCTTTTAGGGGATGAATAAAAAAAGCCCCTTACTTAGTGCTCCCTTACCATATAAAAGGGACCTTTGTGCAAAACTTAAAGTTTCTACCTAGTACTTCTATTATACTACTTATAGTTTAGGCACTATGTTGATATTTGTTTCCTTTACACTCTGCGATTGTCATTACTCTTTCCAGCGTAGCAATTATAGGCAAATTCCCCCTTTATAGGGCGTTCTGTGTCCATTAGTGTGGACGTTTAAGGGGTATTATAATAATGGAAGGTTCATCATCAACATAGGCCTCCCCAAGTAATCTCTAATAGGACCGGTTGAATTGGGTTGTGTCCAGCGAGATCTTGCGCTTTAATTAGTCAGATCGTCTGCCCATCATGCAGGTGGACGCAAGAACCTTACGACTCCATCGTTCATCGGCTCTGCGTACCAAAAGCCCTGCCTACTGCCACTTCAACATACTAATTCACTGAATAAAATGGAGGATTCATATAAATAAAATACATACCTTGCATCAAATTATAATACAACCTATCCGTAACTGTAAGTAACAAAAGAAAACATATTATATTAAATTATGTGGCTATACAATATGTTTATTTCATCTTAGCAAATGCAAGATTAAATTTTTTTTAGACACACATGATTGGCTTTAAAAGCCATAAAAAAGAGTAATTTTATTATGAGTAGTAAGCGAGTAAATATTTAAAAAATATCATGGTTAATTTACTTTGTATCTTATTTATTATCTATATATACCATAGTTTGTCACAGCGGTTTAACACAATTTACAAATTGAATGTTATTGATACAGTATCATTCAAATAAACCT
Organism: Heortia vitessoides; assembly: GCA_020976665.1. Taxonomy (NCBI): domain Eukaryota; kingdom Metazoa; phylum Arthropoda; class Insecta; order Lepidoptera; family Crambidae; genus Heortia; species Heortia vitessoides. The sequence continues at coordinate 3,119,816 of JACJUM010002768.1, forward strand.
TTTCCATCTAATTATAATCCCATTTCCATCTATTAATAATACCAGAAACCCTTAACTTTTGAACAATGCACCTATTGACCGAAATATTCAAGTAAATAAATAAATTATCCAATATCTCCAATACATTGACTAACTCCGATGTGAATTGCTTAAAGTAACTGTCCTATGAATATCAGACAATATACGAATCTTAATTATAATTCTTAATTATACATAATAACACACAGAGCTATTATATATACTCATTATATCAATATTTATCCTGGTTAAGCATCGATCACAGTAAAACAGGGAGGCCCTGTCATCTATACTAATATTACGCCAGTTACGAAAAGGCTCCAAAGTATGTACCGATTTGAAAATTATTGCATTAGAAAAAAAGCTACATTTTTTATAATATTTTTCAGCCGTGAGGTGCCGGCAGAGTAGTATAGCACCCCCTGTACCAGGTGTTGTAAGAGGCGACTAAAGTACCAGAACCGATAGATGGCGGTATATCCATCCGCAATAGTGCAGCTCAAATGCACAGGGCGGGGTTTGGCAGCAGCTGGCTCGTCGTGAAAGCTGCGCCCTATGATTGCCAACACGCTTACCTAGCGTGGCAATTATCAGTGGACTGAAATAATGGTAATGAATCATTTTTCCAAAAAAAATTAGGGATCTCTTCCTGAAATAATAAAATGTACGCGGGATGTATATTTTTGTACGTTGGAAAAAAACAATCTCAAAAATTCAATGTTTTTTTAAATGTTTCTCATTTATAAAGGCATTATGAATATAAAACATACGCTTTATTTTATTTTTATATTCTTACAGAGAACGGAATCCATACGCGGGGAACTGAATCCACGGGGTCTATACTATCTAGGTTGTCTCTATGTTACCAAAACTCCGATAATGTAACCCGAGGTGTAAAAAAAATATTAAAAATCTTTCTTTAATCGCAAACGCTGCCCAAACTATTGAAGATAGAACAAATAAATGTACCAAAATTTTGTAGAAATTATAATTTTTTTTAAAAAACGTCATACCATTATATCTCTTACTATTATATTTTTGTCACAATAAGCGGTTTTTTATATAAAACTTTATTAAAATACCACTGCTTTGCCAAGGCTCTTTATTTGTACCTTGGTATTAATCCTTATTAAAATAAATTATTATTTATTTTTTAAGATCGCTTTAATACCATTATATAACTTTTTGAACTATTAGATTCTGACATTACATTCAAAAGATATTACGAATTACAATTTTGTTAAATATCCTCCCTAAAAAAATACAAAACAATGAAAAAAGTACATAAAAAATCTTAAATTATATCTATGAATTAAATTTCCTATTTTTTTAATAACTTCGCTATAACTAATAATTTCTAAGTGTATGGTCGTGTAGTACTGGCAGAGTAAAATAGTACTTCCCTCTGTACCAGGTATCATAAGAGGTGACTGAAGTACCGGAACCGACAGATCGCGGTATATCCATTTCAAATAGTGCAGCTCAAATACAACAGGGTGGGGATGGGCAGCCACTACGCTTTTCCAGCATGGCAATTATGACCAAATTCACCATTTTATGGGGAGGATTATATTCAGCAGTGGACGTTTTTAAAGCTGCGATGATAATGTAGATTAAATGAGTTAGTTAAAACTTTATTCCTACCAGGCTTGCATCTGATAATATGTGTTGAATTTAGGAAAGTTAAGAGTTGATAATTCTTGTTTGTTCCATAATGTTCGTCTTTGTTAATCTTAAAAACAATTTCCTTTATAGGAGAGCGTGTTGCGGCAAACAGAATTCGAAATGTGATCCCGATTACGGAGTCCAATTGAAGCACAACTAGATTCTAAAACTAGTTTAAGGTAGTTCAATATTTATTACCTACAGATTCGATAATGGCGTTGTTCTATTTAGTAAATAGTGATCCGTCTCTAACAGAGGGCTACCGATCAAATGAAATAGTATTAGGTATTGTAAGAGGCGATTGAGGTACCAGATCTGTCAGATACCGGTATATCCAATCGTGTCTACTACCACTACTACGGCCGTGGTGCTGGGCAGGTCCAGTGAGGTAATTATGGGCAAATTTTTCTCTTTCTTGGCAGGTCTTCGACCAGCCGACAACAGCGGCTGTAAGGATAATGATAATTTTTGACCATCAACTTTACAGTAAATATACATAAAATAATTATAAAATACCATCTAAACGTTGTTTTATATAACTGTATACATAATAAGAACTATATGACAATTCATTACGTTTTCAATGTGTCGCAAACGTAGACGACTGTATGTTTGTTAGGATATTATATTTTACGAATGTTTAACTAAAGGTCGGCAATCATGATTTTAAGTATTAAATATAAACACAGAATAAAACGTTCTTACTCGATTTATGTCTTAACTTATTTCAAATCACCCAGGCTCCCCCTTCTCCCCTTCTCCTACAGCATTGTGAAAACAATCACACACACTAGAATAGCGGTTCGCACATGCAGCGAGTGATACAGAGCACATCAGCCCTGCTTTTTAACTAAGCTGAATCCTTCCTTGTAATTGTTAACCTCCAAAACGACGGCCTCCCAAGACAAGGTCTTAGAGAAGCGCTCAATCAGAGATGCGATTAATGAGTGGCCTGGCTTTTACGCTCAAGCGTTGGAATAATCAGTTCGTTTCAATAGTAGCTACGCGCTTCAGTTATCTATTATCCTGAAAAGCATGTATACAATAAACGGACGCACATTTTGAAAATAATTTAAATTTAAATGTAGGCATCATCAAAAAAACAAACAAATTTGGTCGGAAATCTCTAAAACCAGTATTAGATGAAATGTACCGACAAGATAAGGGGGAAGTGTAACATAGCAAGGAAAGCATTAGTACTACGTGGATTGAATAAAGTCTAATGGAAATGACACTGGCATATTTCGCCCCTTTAGTATTTGAAATGTAAATGTTACTCTATCCGATTCTTTTTTTTTATTCTTATAATTACAGGCGATTTCTGTGTTAATTATATTATTAACAGCGTCACGTTTTAAGTTTTAACACGATAAAGATGATAAGCAAAGTTGGAGAAATAGTCAGACAATTAAATTATACGTATTTTACGTATATTTTTAACTTAATATTTATTAAATTAGAAATAAAGTGCGTTAATTCCTATGAGAAATAAATAGAGCTCTGAAATCAGTATTCAATGATGAAAAATATTTAAACTGATGATAATAATAATAAATTCACACGACATCTCATACGTTGACTAGCTTAAAGAACTTGTGTGGATAGATATCTTGATGTCATATGATATCGTATATATTGATAAATAATACTCAGACACATACCAAATACAATTAATTATCATATAAATATTTGCTGAGGTTGTATATTGAGTTTAAGACTTTTGGCGAATAAGATAGGATCACTACCACCTGAGACTTTGGGTCTGTCATAATGTATGTTACAGGTGCACTGTTGAACATATTTCTTCCGATGATATAAATTAGAGTATAAATTATAACACTAGAACCAGTATATTTCGTTTGGGGAGCATAAAAAGTAACCAATTAAATATGAAATCAACTATTGATTGAGACTGACAATAATTTTAAGTTCGTCATAATATCAGAAGAAAATATCATAACACCAAGGCAGGAGGAATTCTGCTCTTCATTGCCACACTTGGCAAGTTTATGTTACTTCCAGTTAATTTATATCTCTATAACAATTCACAACAGGCGCTGAACAGGTGTTTGTAATAGTTCTCTCTTACTGCCCCCAGTATAGCAGGACAGAGTGAATTTTGCTTTGAAAATGACACGGAAATAAGACTGCACTGTATATACATTTTCATGAGACATTTTGACTCGGATTATAATAATGACAAATAAAATAAGGTAGCAAATTTCTGCCAAAGAATAAAAAGTGGTAACAATATTTATTGTATAAGAATATATGTCACGATCTTTTTACGGGATGATCATTTGAAGTAGTTTAGAAGTGCATGTCAGAAAAAAATTAAAATCGGTCCACGACTGAATCGATTTTGACATATTTCGTCTTAATGTGTACATTTCGATGCAACTTGAGAAAAGGATAGTTTGTATCTCAATTTAGGTATACTCGTATTTATTTTAGATGATAAACATAGGTATTTGGTTCAGAGTAAGTATAAAATAATTAATATCTGACGGGTCAGCTAAGTATTAATTTATATATTTTTATATGGCATCACGTTTAAACGGCTCGACATTTTTCCCATATTTTTATTTTCATATTTTTTTATGTCAGTAGAAAGCTCATATAAAAACAGAGTAAATTTAAAAGCCTACCTTTTTAATACAAATAATTTAAGCAATTAAGTTTTTGTTGTATTAATGTTGTTAATTTTAGGAATAACGAATTTGGCCCAATGGATATTAGTCCTATTAATTCTATATTCATAATTGAATTTTAAGTTTGTTGTTGTTATTTTTTCAATAAACTAAAAATAGAAGATAATGAAGAGTTCTATCTGGGGTATAGTTTAGGTTCTCGTTGTAACTTTTTTATTTACGGTTAAAACGAATAATTGGTTCAAAAACGCGTTCCCAGAACTTTAAAAAATAAATAAACTATTTTTTTCTCGTTTATTCTTGAATATTTCTAAATCATATTCGTCATTGATAACCCCAAAGTGAATTGTGTTAAGAACTATGTTAGTACCACTGGGTAATCTTTTGATATAGACCCTTTCTAAGTATTTTATACTCTACAATAACATGACTATTGATTTTTAATTAAAGTTTGGTACTTCTATCGATATACTCCAGAATGTTATGACCTTGCCTGCTTTTATCCATGATCTAAATCCGATCCGATGCGATCCGTAAGGTACCGGCAGAGTAGAATATTACCTCCTACTGCTCTAGATGTCGTAAGAAGAAACTAGGGTACTAGAACCGACAGATGGCGGTATATCCATCAGAAACAGTGCAGCTCAAATGTACAGGGTAGGGATAGGGAGCAGCATCCCCGTCGCGAATGTTGCACCCTGCGATTACCAACACGCTTGCCCAGCGCGGCAATTATGGGCAATAAACCTCCTTTCTTAGAGAGACCTATATCCAGCAGTGGACTTCAAATGGCTGGCATGATGATGGTGGTAATGAAAGGTGATCGACAGTCTTTTCACTGAGTACTCGTGTATTAATTGAAGACTATATTAACCTCGTGCTGTGAGATACCGGGCAATTTGTTTTAATTGAAAGTTTTGTGGCGTCTGTTATGATAGATTTATTGAGGTGTTTGGTGTTTTATCTATGATTCATAGGCCAACAATCAGCTTATAAAATGCACGAGGTTTGATATTGGCATTTTAAATTCTGACATAATTGCTTAGTGATATAGATGGCGGTAATTCTAACGGATTATGTATATGTTTTTGATATTATAGTTTTCAAAATTCCGAAATAACTATAACATGTTTTTGTTTAGCATTACGTCTTACAAGTAATGTGCTGATGTTATTTCAAAGTTGGTAGGATTTAACTTTAAAATATTATTAATTAATTACATATTTATTGTGGATAAAAACAACTATTAAGAAATTTTACTTTACATATATTAATTAAATGATAAGTTATATTTAATTAATAATGTAAAGAATACCTTAGAGAAACTTAAAATGCGATAGATGATACTACTCCTAAGTATAGTATAATAAAAGATAGTCTGAGTATATTAAAATGACAGATAAAAGTAGAAAATAGAATTATAAGTATTTTATATTCTCGACGAAAGGATAGGCTAATTAATTATAAGGTATGCAGCTGTTAATGATGGTGGAGCTAGAAGAACGACATCATATAAGATGTAGGATATCTACTGCTGGGAATAGATAATTTTCAAAGGATGCCCACAACCTGTGTGGGCATACTGCGATGCCGTTTCCAGTACGTTGTCTTTATTTCAATATTTAACGGCATTACTACTTAAAGTTGCTAAACCATTGAGCTAAATCTAGAACTTTGGTTTTGATCCTAACATCCATATTTCTGATTAGATCGCGTACAGAGATTCTGTGGATTGGCTTGTCCATAGCTAGCTGGACTATTTTAAGTTGTATCATAATGCCAATAGTAAGAGACTATTGCTAGAGACCACTACCGGAAGTCATCGGTAGTAACTTATCGAGCCTTTACCGTCATCTTAGCGTAACCGACAAAACCTAAATTTTACAGACGGATTAAATTAATTAAGCAATTAAATTTTAGCAATTGCTAGAACTTTTACGTTTTTTTTTTTGGAGGGAAACGTCGACTCGGTAATGTCCGTTACGGCTTTAAATACAAGTTACAATAAAAAAAAAGCATTTTCAACAAAAGTGTCGCTCAGGATAATTTGGCGGTAAGGGCTCGATATATTGATTAAAGACTTTCAACTTCAGGCACTGAGGTATGTCGGACGACAATTCGTTTCGAGTGTTGCCCAGTCGAGATTTGGTAATTGATATCTTTCTTAGAGTTGAACTTATTTTACTTGACTTTTCATCCTTTGTATACGTACAAAAATTTCAAGAAGTGAGCTCTTAGATTGTACTGAGGCGGATACATCATGAGCATTACAAATAACTTTGGTCTTCTTCATGTCCTATCCTATATATCTTAAGACTCGCCTGCTAAACAATTTGATTGAGCTCTTCAAGCATCGTGCTAAAATCTTTCATTGATTCTGCGAAGGCTATTGATGCCAAATCCTTCGAATTCCAGAAGCTTAAAGGCTTTTCAGGTTTTCCAATGTGCCATTTATTAGTTTTTTACGGATATATCGTCAACCTATTTAGCACTTCTCTTCAAAATATTGTTATGAACTCCGCTCCTGTATCAGACTAACATATTAAATAAATATATAAAAAACATTATGCTAACTAAATTAAAGATATTTTAAAGAAATTCTTGTTTCTGTCTACGTTTGACCGGTGCTTGTGTATCAAGAGATTAAATAATATTGAGATAGCAAAAAACGTATGCCAGCCAGGATTGAAGCAAATGAAAATACATAATCTCCACTAATATTAATAAAACATATTTTTATTTTGATATTTTTAAAAATACATTTTAATTCAGTTGTCACTTATTGTATATTCTTTATCATTATCATCATAGCAGCAATTAGAAGTCCACTTCTTGTCATAATTTTCATAGAGACATTGGTCTCCCCAAAAAGAGAAGAATTTTACCGCACTGGGTAAGCGTGTTAGTAATCGCAGAGCGTAGCTTTCGGGATAAAGATGCGTATCGCATAGCGTAGCGGCCCATTCTAGTCATGTGCATTTCAGGTAAACTGTAGATGGATATACCAGCATCCGTCGGTTCTGGTACCTTAGTCGCCTCTTACGACACCTGGTAAAGGGGTAGGTATTATTCTACTATACCGGCACCTCATGGCTTATTATCTATTCTAAAATCAATTTTTCTTACTCCTCTAAGAACAATCTCAAGATATTTAAAAAACCATCCTTAATTACACCGCAGTATTCGGTAGCAAATGAGCGTATTTTGCATAAACGTCTCAAATTTATAATCCCCTTCTTGAATACTCCCAGATTGCGGCCTATTTGCATTAAGATTATTTTATCATAAACCACAAAGGTAACATAGTCGGTCCACACCACTCTTATTACAAAAAGCATAAGGTCTACATTAAATAAATCTAAGATTAAATTAGCATAGCGAGAATCCACCCCGTTTGACTTTATTCCAGTTTTGATGAAAATTGTTGGATGCAACTCATTTAAGTGGCTTAAAATAAACGTTTTTAGCAAAGGCGGGAATATTTCACACCTGGGTAAGCATTGGGCTTAATGGTGCGCTATTTTGCTTGTTAATGGTTTGGTATCATTTATTTAAGAGCAACAAAACAAAATTAAAGGTACAGTCCGTTTTATAGCTCTGTGAAATTAACTGAACAAGTTTGTGCTCGTAGTGACGAAATAAATATTAAAACGGATACATAAATTAAGTAATAATGTGGTGACCGAAAAAATAAAATTTCGTGCCAATCTTTTTTCAATTAATTTTGACTCGGTAAAACATCCCAAGTGGACGAATTCCTGAGAAAATATTTTTGAAAATTTTTAATTTTCGATTAATGATTTTGTTTTAAATTATGTCAAAAATGCGCTTATTAAAAATGGGTCTAAAATATCTAATTCACTTAGATATTAACATTGAAATGATATATTCAACACATGCTATCCAATTGTATGACTTAGAAATACCTTACGGTCGCTAGAGCCCATAATCACACGTCGTTTCCCATACGAACGTATTGTTAAATTTAATTAGGGTGTAGAGGCTCCCTAATGACATCATTACTAAAGTTTACTCGCGGATATTGCGGTGGATGACTTTAATGAACGGGAATACGGTCATTCGTGAGACTGGAGTTGACGGCTATTAAACTTAAACATTTTTTAACAATAAAAGCAGCCAAATTATAATATATAGACCTCATACAAGAGTCGTCTGTATAAGCAACTCACTCTCACCTATTTCTATTGTCAATGAGTGAAAGAGATGGTGAAATTACTGGGTGATAAAATATCTTCAAGTCACAAGGTCGGCAACGCGCTAGATATCATTGTGATATTACAAGTGTCTACAGGCTGCGGTAGCGTGACTCCAACTCTTACTTACTATCACAAGGAATGTTTGCTTGTTTGTCGACCTGATCTAATATAATAAATAAGCACGAGTACGAATTTCTTGTATTATGCCAATGATTTTTTTCTGCTATAATAATAATCATAGCATAAAGAAAGATAGGGTATTTCTATTACTGCCGTTCTAGGCAGGCAGGCAGTTTATTGACCGAGATAATGCTGATTCCAATTCCTATCTTCCGCTCACGAACGTAATCTCCGTTCTTCTAATACTCTCTTGCTCTTAACTTCTTCTCATCACTCTAGTTTTTTGACAAACTCTTTTACAGTGACAGCTATAAGACTCTGGAATGAGCTTCCGTTGTATAATATTAAGCAATCCCCAAACAAATTTATCATGAAACACTGTCTCCGTACTTTATTTACTGATGCTGCTTCTCTAACTTTATAACCCTATTTCTCATATATATAATATCATATGCATTTATTGCGTTTATTTATACAAATATATACGCCACGTTTATCTATTTTGTATATATATTGTCTGCACCACTATATATATATATATATATATATATATATATTTTTCTGTTTTGTGTAATGTTTGACTGGGAGATAATGCCATCTGGCATTAAGTCCGCCATTTGTACATTTTGTAACATTTTGTGCAATAAAGTTAAATAAATAAATAAATAAATGCTGCCCATTCCCATCCTGTTGTATTTGATCTACGCTGATTCCGGTATCTGCCAACTCCGGTAGCTTAGCCGCTTTTAACGATACCTGACCCAGTGTGGAGGTAATATTCTACTTGGCCGGTCTCCACTGGAAAAATAAAAAATGTCTTTGCAGTAATTTAAAAAGAAACCGTAACATAATTTGTCTATTTATCTACCGCAATCTGTGATACAGATAAGCAATTGTGTCAGAATATGAAACGCTAAATTCACAGCGTCTGTCTCTGCCTGTTTGTCTATCATCATAAATAAAACACCAACAGCCTTTATAAATCTATCATAGCAATTGCCTCAAAACTTTTCATAAAAAATAGCAATGTCGTACGAAAAACTAAATTCGAGATGATAAAAATATAACAATAGATTTTCATGCAAAAAAGATGGCGGGACGCTATTGTTTTTCACACAATAGTCTCACGTGAATCCCGCATTAGCGCACTGAAGCATTAATCAAATTTTTACCTTTGTGATATAAAAAGTCCCTAATAGGTTTCTGATCACGGTTTTTGGTATATAGCGACCGTCATTTGTTTTTTTCTAAATACACAAAGTTATAATTAGGCTGCTCTAGTTTTTATGTTTAAACAAATAAATAATGTGGTATTTTTACTGTGACCTTACTAGCTTTACTCAAAGAAGCCAAGCAAGCTTCGCAGAGGTCAGTGGTCGGAGTTTCAAACAACAACAACAAAACATTTAACGATGCATTTTTAAGGGTTAATAGCGAACATTAGAAATATGTAAATATAGGTAGCGTTATTATTAGAATATATTATAAGGAAATCTATAAAACTATCTGATTCCCCGGCATAGACCAGCGCGTTAGCAATTTGAAGTTGGGACGCAAAACTGACGGCCAAATAGAACATTACAATTTTTGGAAACGAACGTTTTTTTCTTGTAGTGGGCTGAAACCGATGGCGTAGATAGTAGTAACCTTGTCATGTATGCCAAGGGTCATTAGTTGGATTCCCCACAAGGACAAACTATTAAATGATGATGAATGATCTTCTCATATGAAGAACCTTATATGACTTACGTTTATTGTATTAATGAATCTCATAAATCTTTGTATATTTTCTAATATTTATATATTTTATATCATTGCATTTATTTATATAAGTATGAATGTTTCTAATGTATGTTTCTAATGGCTAATCTGGCAGTAAGTCCGCCATTTGTACACCTTATTTTTTGTGCGATAGTTTTATCTATCTTATAGAATTAATGTATACAATAAAGCTTAGTGAACTACCCGCACAGTTGAAGTTATACCAGGAATAAGAAAATAGCTGGACATAGTTCACCCAAAGTCCTGCTGGGCAGGTGTGGTGGAAATATGCAAACCGAAGCTACCCATTCCTAGACTATTATTTGTCTGAGCTCTTGCTCAGCAGAGCTTAGATGCCTCTATCTGTCTGTTCCATCATTTAGTGGTACCTGGTATACAGAAATACAGATTAACCTATCCAATCTATCAAAACTTTTCAAACGATATTAATCAATAAAAGCGAAACTTTGACTTTACAGACAATTTTGAACTCAAGTGCAACAGATTCAAAAATTACAACAGATCATCCTAACCAAATCAGATAGAGAAATATTTGACAGATTTTGTGAAGGTTGAATTGTTCCTTAGCGTATATTTGATAGTACCCCAAGACAAACTAAATTTCTTATATCAGATATTAATCTCACTGTTTTCTAGACTATTTTTGCCATTTAATAGTCAACTGTGTTATCAATTCGTGATTTTTTATGTTAATTAAGAAGGAAAACATTTTTTTCTGGGATTCCCTTCATTCCTAGATCTTTAAAACCTAGAATCTTGCCCTGAATCCCAACTCATTTGCAATTCCGCTTCGTTAGCTCCACAACAAATTACTTCGCGTCTAGAGCTCTCAAACCTGTGTTTATTCTCCCAAGGGATTGTTTGAACACCGAATTACGGTTGGACAGATTACGAACGTAAATTGTTTGAGATCTCAAGTGTTTATTCTGCACTCAAGTCCCGTAGCAGACCAGCGATTTTGTTTTGCCTTTTTGTACATCATTTTAAAGTTAAATATTTTGCAAATAGTTTGATTGTTTATATAAAAAAAAAGTAGTAGAGTGGGAAATATTTGTGATTGTTCGTAACATAAGTGCATTAAGCACTTTATCTCGTAGTCAAGTCAATATATGAGAAGTATTGTAAACATATTTTATTTAGAATTTAGATCTCTTGCGTTGCAATGAAATTACTCTTTCAACGGCGTTAAAACCCGGTAAATTTTACTTGTTTTTATTGTTTGTCAACGTTCCGATTACCATGCGGCAGCTAAAAGTACTAAATGTAAGAAAATATCTTTGTATTGTATATATATATTTATATATAGTATATCTGAACACATTGTTAAGTTGCTGACTCTCCTTTTCATCAAACGGAACATCAAAGGGTATTGTGAAAAGAAACTGAGAGACGTGAGGAAAAATAAATGAGATGAACATATAGTTTTATTATTTAGTTTAGTTATGTTATATAGTTTAAGTCAGTTCTTTAAAGAAAAAAAATACTTATAGGACGCGCTAATAAATAAATATTTAGAAAATTAAAAATAAAACAGCGCTTATTTCTGTGAACTACTGTATTTAAAGATCTTTCGAAATAAAAGAAATTTGACTATCATTGCCGCGCTGGGCAAATGTGTTAGCAATCGCAGAGCGTAGCTTTCGCGACAGGTATGCTGCTGCCCATCCCTACCCTTGTGCAGGCTATGTCCAGGCACTGCCTGGACATAGCCTGCATAAGTAAGTAAGTAAGGACTTCCAATTGCTGGTGTGATGTTATTAGTTTTATAGTTAACTTTTATGTTTTATAGCAATATACCAAAAATTATGACTCCATAAATACTTCACTGAGAGTAGAGGACTGACGAAGTTTGGTGCTGGCGATGCAAATCTATTATCTTAGAAATTGAAGGAAATGATTTAATTAGAACTTTGTTAGTTTTCACTATACACTTTTTTGCATACCATACCAACCAAACGACATATTAAATATTGACACAGAGATATCAAAATTAGTAAGGTATTACAAAATTACTTCCTTCAAAATTGAATACTTACGAAGTAAAATAAATATTATACCCCTAATTTGATTATATTCATTGTTTCGTAAGATTCCGTGGGGTCATCAGGGTCAACAGTATTAGATAACAGTAATGAATTTCATAGATTTTGTAAGATCTTGTAAGGATTGATTACAATTATTTTTACTATCGTCGGTCTTCAGTCTGTACAGGTTTAGATCGAAAGCGAATTAATGATTTCGTCTTGTGTCAATTGCTTCGTCCCCGTTACAATCTATCTTCACTCCACGATTGCTGTGCTCATCGAAATGTATCTTTGTACTAGAATCGGTGAATTAAATCGAAAAAGTTTTATCCAGATAAACTAAAAAAAAATGTCTTGCCATTATGATATATAAGGTGGCGGGACCGATGGTGCAAATGGTAGTGATAATTTCTTATGCGCCAAAGGGCTCGAACTTGTTATGTTTGTTCTGTGTCTGGGTATTAATTATATGTATTTAATATTTGTGTTGCCGCTGTTGTCTGATGTCCGTAACACAAGTGCAAAATTTATAACAGAATCAGATCAATGGATGTGATGTTGTGGTAATTTATTTATTTAAATTAATAAGACAATAAAAAAAATTATAAGATTGAGTGTAAAAGAGTATCTTATGGTTGGTCTATTTTTTAAGCGTTTATAACGTAATGAAGTTACTTGGATGATTATTAGGCTGCAACTAAATTGTAGTTTCCGGGAAAAATACTGCGGGCCTTTAAATTAATTTTCACCGCCATTTTGATTACCTTGAAGTATTTATCACCTTAAAAAAATTGCCTTAAGAACTACAAAACAAAGAAAGGAGTACTAGGTAAAATTAATAGTGTATTTCTCTTTGTAAATTACATACATGTTTTCAACATAAGAATCTAATTTTGCAAGAAGTTATTTTAATAAAAATAAATATACTTTACACTTACTTTGTTTATTTATTAACTTTGATAGATTTGCATAATATTAAGTGTAGGCTTAAGAGACGCCGAAGAAGATGCTTGCTGGGATAAGCAAATATAATTAACTATCTAAAGTTAAAATATGTAGGAGCATCATTTATGTATACCAAATGGATCCCAGGTCTATCATAGTACAAGTGAATATTTATTAATTACGTTTTAAATTGAAAAGATAACTTGAAAAATATATTTTATTCTTACATCTCATATTCCAAGCACAAGGGGAGGTATTTTTATATATTGCTCGCAGATACCAAGGCTTATTTTTTTTTCATCCGTTCATTAAATCTTACATAAAAATATGTGTTTCTAAGTCACGATCAATAGTTTTTATGTAATATAGGACTTATTTTATTTTGGTTACGAGCCATACCAGCAATTGAAAGTCCACTGCTGGAAATAGGCTGTCAAGGAAGGAAGTTGTTTGCCAAGCTGTGCAAGCGTGTTGGCAACCGCAGAGCGCAACTTTCGCGATGAGGATGCTTTTGCCCATCCCCACCCTGTGCATTTGAGCTACACTGATTTGGATGGATTTACCGTAATCTGTCTGTGTATTATGACACCTGGTGCAGTGGGAGGTACTATTCTACTCAGCTGATACCTACATTGCCAATATAGTAAGCGTACGCGTTCTTACGACCTGTTATATTTTGATTATTTTATGAAAGTTCTACAAACACGAATAAGATGAATCTCATCTTGGATAATAATTTGCTAAGAAAATCCAAATTACTTGGAGCTTTACTAAACATTTCTGAAATATTGTTCCTGTTTAAATATAAACACATATTAAAGCTTTTGCCGGGTATAGCAAAAGCTATTGGTTTCTATTTGCTTCGATTGGCATCCATTAAACTCATCAGATATTAGTGCCGATCGTATTTAGCCGCACCAGAAATACAAATGACACCTAAACTCTCAAATAAATATAGCGTGATCATATGACTTCAAAAACATCTTATACAGAATATGTTATATTTTGTTAAAATAGTAAGCATTACCGTTATCTATAGACAGTCGTATTATCACAGGGATAACGCTAGCGCATTGTCAACCTTAGGACTTGTAAATTATGTGACATTATCAAATAACATCACTGCCTCTCTTATGCTTTAAAACGGGACCGTTATTTGATAGAAACAGACAATAATGGTTAGATAAGGTCTACTTCTACCAAGACTTCTATTCTAAGAAGATATGCTATTCTTTAAAAAGTTCTTATTTATGGGATGATAAATTACTATTACTATCTCAAGGGTGGAGCCTTTTATCTCCTCATTTCGTTTGTTACGTAATCCGAATCATCGATGTTTGAGTAAACACACCAAACAGCTAAAGAAACACAGCATGTAATATTAACGCGTAGTTAGTTCGAAATGTTCCAGAGTAATTACCGCAAGGCGAGCCAAACAGACCAACTAATCTAAGTTGGATCGCTTGCTCCGACTTGATGTAAAGATGGATGCACATTAGAGAAAAAAGTAATTGGTTGGTATTGGCAATTCAAAAGGTGAGTATTAATAATTCTTTAAATGTGTAATAATGTTTCAATTGATTTTAATGGCTTTCGTCTTAACTTTAGGTAAAAAACATGAAATTGAAAGTAATGCACACAATGGGTTACAAATTAGAACCATTAAGTGTAATATGGATATATAAACCATGTATATATATATATATTAAATATTTAATGCATATTACACTTAATGATTATATATATATTTAATGCATGTTCACTTAATGGTTATATAGGTTATAATATATATATATATATACATATATACATATTAATATAAAAATATATATATATATTTAATGTTTAATGCATATTACACTTAATGGTTATATGGTTATATATATATATATATTTAATGCATATTCACTAAATGGTTATATAGGCTATAATATATATATATATATATATACATATAAATATTTATATATATAACAATGTTGCTTAAAAGAAGAATCTGAATTTGAATTGAAAGTGAATATAATAAAAAATACATTGACGCTATTAACGTAAACCAAACGTAGAAACAGAAACTAATTTTCTCTCTGTAACTCGAAATGAAATAAAGTCAAACGCAAATTACCAACATGATTAAATTTATATTGGAACTAGCCGACTCAGCAAAAGTTGTTGTGGCTTAAAAGTATTTAAAACTATTAAATTACTAACAACGTTATTGAAGAATGAGGGTTGGTGGTCGAAGGATGAAAATTTAAGGTTGTT
The DNA here is from genome assembly GCA_020976665.1 of Heortia vitessoides. NCBI lineage: Eukaryota > Metazoa > Arthropoda > Insecta > Lepidoptera > Crambidae > Heortia > Heortia vitessoides. The sequence continues at coordinate 3,135,500 of JACJUM010002768.1, forward strand.
AAATAATACGTCATAGAAAAAAGTTAACTAAAAATATTGTTTTTAAAATCCCCATCACCACAACTAACACCATACCAGCTATTGAAATTCTATTGTGGGACATAAGTCTTTCCAAGGAGGGTTTTTGCCCATAAGCATGATGTCATTTGCAGAGTGTAGCCTTCGCGACGGGGATCTTGACTATTTTGGATAGATATACCGCCATCTGTCGGTTTCGGTACCTTAGTCGCCTCTTACGATACCTAGTGCAGTGGGGCATACTATTCAACTCTGCCAGTACCTCACGGCACATCATAAAGACTAAAATTTTGGAGTGGACTTTGATAGCGATCTTTGGACCTTTGTAACATTATGATATAAACAAAAGATTGAAACTGCCTGTCAAACCTGTGGAGTATGCATTATTAACTAAACTGAAATCTGGTCAAGCTAATAAAAGTGTGTTAAATAAATTAACGGTACTGCTCTAGTACGCCTTGGACGTAAAGATTAAAAAAAGAAGTTACAGAAAGCAGAAATCTTCTGACACTTCCACTTTTAATTCTCTTAGAGGTTTTTTTTTACTTTATGCAAACTTGTTTCAGGCTTCAGGAGGGATTCAAACCTGTATTTTCCCCATGCCAGCGGGCTGCACTACCGTTGTGTTACAGGTATTCTTTTTCTGCTTAAAAAATTGCTGAATTTCTTCAATGTTATATTTATGTAATTTACTACAAACACTAAAATCTTCCTTCTTTATTCATCTTCCTTAAAGTTCCATTTTAATAAGCATTATTGTATTTTTAATATAAAAATAAACAAAAAATTAAAACATTTTTGATTTTTGGATAAAAAGCCATTATCGTTTCTTACGACTCCTGGTACAGGGGGAGGTACTATTCTACTCTGCCAGTACCTCAAGGCTAAGGTATAGTGTACTTATTATAAACATGTCATTGTCTCGGGGATTCGAACAAGACCAGACTAGATCTCTCTAGAACCATTTAAAATTCTGCCACGTGTGGAGTCAACCTTTTGAGTGACATTTATGCAAGATAAATATCATAAACTAGCTTTCTACTAATATAAATATCATAAAATCGCAACCCTATCTGCGAGGCTTTAATTACACCCCTGAAGAACTCATTTTATTTCGAGAAGAATTCTGTGTCTCTCCCTAACAGCTAAAGAAGACTTTGGCGAATGAATTCGTTCTGATTCCATTGAAAAAAAATAAGAAACAAAATCTACCCAGGAGAACGAGTTTTTATAGCAAAAAGTAGTTTGTGTGTTATTTGAACTATTAAAAATCTCTGTACCAAATTTTATTTAGATTTATACAGACATATCATCGTGAAAGAGTAACAAACATTCTCGCACACTTTCGCGTTTATTATTAGTAGAGTCACAGCCATATTCTGTACTAGTCTTTAAATTTTCCATCTCTCTCGGTTTCTACGCGAGTTTTGATAACACGCCGCATTCACCCGCGTGCAAATGAGAAAACTATTGATGCTGTACCGCCGGACGCCACTTATGCCGTGACGATTGCTAATCTAAAAGTAATTTATCCCTTGCTAGTGTAGAAACTCCTACGCTCACTCCTGCCCCACCTCCCCCCCCGCCACTTTCCCTAAAACAAATTACCGACATTTCTGCCTGTACATACTCGTTAGGCATTCAATTTCGCTCAATGACCCGAAATTTATTAGTATCGTAATAGGAATAAATCTTAGTGATCACTCAGCATGGAAACCGTGCCGTTGATGTATATTTACTTTTGTAAATGAAATAGTAAGAAAATTAAAAAAGGTTGCTTGTTGTTTTCAAACCACCTAAACTTACTAAATACAGAGAATCAAATCTATCACCCAGTGAAATTAAAAAATACATCTATATGAAAAACAAATTATTGCCAGCATCGCATCGCATATCTAAAAAGGTCTAGAATATAAAATCTTATGCAGCGTCTTTTTCTATATTATGAAGTCAGCAAACATCCATACAGTCCAATGGCTAAATAATAAGCAAAGATATCACTAGTGTGTCGCCAACCTTGTGAACTAAAGATATATGTCACATTTACTTAGTAATTTTACCGACTCTCTCACCCTTCAAACCGAAACTCAGAAATGCGAACTCTGCCATTGACGGTAGAAATTGATGAGAGTGAGGTACCAATGCAAAGAACCTTTGTAAAAGATCTACCTTTAGTAAAGTTAAGCAAGCGTGTGTGCAACACAATTTGTGCAGTCTTCTTTCATACTTTTTTTACGTTAACATTCCTTTCTCTATTATTGTTACAACATCGTCTTTTACACAACATTGGTCTCTTAACTATTAACTACTATAAACTATTCTTTAATTTACCTATACGCATACATATTTTGAAGTGCTCTCATTTCAACATCATTTATTCTACTCGCGTGCTTCTTCTGCCATACATAACACTCCCTACCATATGTCAGTGTTGGAACCACCATACCTCCATGTACAGCCAATCACGCCATTTTTTAACTTTTTGCTGCCTATGATATGATAACTTTCTAATAAATAACCAAGATATCTTTTCAATATTATTGTAAACAATAATCACCAATAATGTAATAAGTATCACAAATAGTGTGAATTTGATTTAAAAAATGTTTTTATAACTAAAATACACTTACATTTTAGTTATAAAAAAGTCTACAAAACGCTTCACCAGTTCATGTAATGGACTCGTGTTAGTGTTGTGACAAAGGCGATTTTCCTTTAGCAAATTTGCTAGCCGTAATTAATGTCTCTCAACGCCAGAGTGGAGCGGATCTTAAGGGTTTGTAAATGAAGCCAATTTACGAGGTGTGACTTGCGTTTATCTCTAGAGAGACTACACGTAGTAACTAGTGGGCACATTTTTTAGAGTGACAATAATGTTTTATGACTTCAAATAAATATTTATATTTTTGAAACGTTCCTATGTGTCAGTTCGTGTTTATCCCCGAGATAAACACGAACTGATTTTTATATATATTTTGTTTATTATCTAAAGTTTGAACCAACTTGAGATATATAATGGTTTAAATATTAATGAACGAAATAAACAATCTGGACCATTTTTGCAGTATGTTATTTTCATGATAGACCAATTAGTATAGCTAAGACAGGACAGCGTCCGTAGAGATATCTAGTATTTAATAAAATTGAAGGGTCTGTTTGTAATTCCAAATATACACTTTGGAGAATCCAATCGCATTTAGTAAACATTGGTACTTATTTACAATTAGCTCAATTAGATCTTAAGTTATATTGGCAGTATAGTTAATATTATTAGATACAAAAATTGGAGTGTGACTGACTAACAGAATAATCATGAACAAATCTCAACATAAATTTCTAGGTTATTCAATCCAAAAACTAATAATGTTTTGATATCATTCAAATTGGAAGTGGAGCCGTGTGCAAATAAAATCATGTTATATACTAGGTAGGCTAGTATTGGGACTAATTATTATCAGTAATCACAGTTACATAAAGCTGTGAGGTACCGGCAGAGTAGAATAGTACCTTCTCCTGTATCAGGTGTAGTAAGAGGCGACTAAGGTACCAGAACCGACAGGTGGCGGTATATCCAAAACATTGCAGCTCAAATGCACAAGGCAAAGATGGTTAGCAGCATCCCCGTCGCGAAAGCTGCGCTCTTCGATTGCTAACACGCTTGCCCAGCGCGGCAGTTATTGGGCAATTGTGGGCAACATTCCCCGTTTCTTGGGGAGGCCTATATTCAGCAGTGTAGTTCCAATAGCTGATATGATGATGATGATGACCTTTACGCGTTCATACAAAAAAAGTTTAATTTGTTTATATTAATTAAAAAAAATACATGTTATATGTGAAGTAACAAATTTTTTTCTTTGTGTGCTATAAGACGTTCCTTTTCGCAAAATTTCAAGATTCTAGTTTGACTGGAAGTCTTATTAGAGATCATAAAGAGAGATTAAAATTACAGATTTTTTCGTTGATGAATTATAAATTTAATTTTGATACATCTTTAAATTTTTACTTGAGTATTTTATATAAATTTCAGCTTGATAACCTTTCTGTGAATTTTACCTCATGTGAGTTCGACAGATTTTTATTTTTGGTTAGGTTTTTTAGACAAACTTGATGTCCCAATATATTTATCAGATTACGTAGGATATTGCATCAGTCGGTCCGTTTGTGACTAAGGCTATAAATAATAATAAAAGACCCGACAGCGAATTTGGAAGTATTCCTATCTTATACGCTAAAGGTCAAACCAGGACAAACATATACGAATATTTGTGTTTCTTCTGCTTGGTTGTTAAATATGTATTTAACTATTTTATTTATGACCTTATTATTATTTGATTTCTGTAACATACGGGTTTAAGCAACTTATCTCGGAGTCGAGTCAATGTTTACGATATGATGTGAATGAATGATTTATTAAATTTGCTAATGGAAGTTTGCAAATCGTATGTAATTTTAGAATTAATGTTTGATTGCCTTTATTTTATTTCTATAAAATAGTAGTCATAAGTAGTACATCGAACTGCTCCATTACATTTTTTTTGTTTATGTCCATTAAAGGTTGCCTGGGAGCGATCGCTCTGAGCGTACAAAAAATTACAAGTTTAATTTTTCTTTAGGTATTTTCTGTGTACAATAAAGAGTATTTTATCAACTATAGTTAATGAAAATGAACCAACACAATCGACTACTGATAAATCGATTGAAGCTATTATATAATTTGATTTAAAGTTATAAAATTATTCTCCAAACTAGTTACAAGTCGAATTCTACCAAAATTCTGTTAACAAGCAAAAGTAAACAACGTAATGTATAGGGATATCGATTTCCTTAGCAATTAAGCGTTCATATCTACGCAGCGTTAATTATATTAAACAATATTATGGATTTAATTAATTTTAATGATACCCCACTGGGTCGTTATGAAGCCCATAAATTATTTGTAAGTTTGGGTTACAAACATTAAGGTAAGGCATTTAACGTGCCGTTTACGTAATGTAAATCATTTTAATTGGTCACAAACCTGCAATTTTAGAAGCGGGAAACAGATTGAATTGAAATACGTCTGTAAAACAAACCTCATACAAAGATTGTCTGAACTTCACTTCCACTATTTACTTTCTATCAGCAGTTCTTATTGCTATTCTTATTGTATACTGGGTTGACGATTGAGAGATGTGGTAAAATCCCTGGGTAATAACATTCAGGTCACAAGGTTGGCAACGCGATAGTGATATTTTTGTAATAATACGTTGGTCTTTACGCTATCATGCGGACTGTATGCAAAGCAAAAGAACAAAGATGTCAAAGCTGTAGTTCAGGCGAAGTCTAAAACCTGTAATGAACTTGGACTAACTTAATTTAAAAACAAAATGTTCTAATCGTATACGCCCAGTCTTCTCAAGACTGTTATAGTCCCTTGTGACTGTTAATACACTACACGGCAACCTGAAATGTTCTAGAGGATTTGTAATAATAATAATATGTTTTAGTGTAACGTGTAGGGATGAAATATGATGATGCAAAAACTTAAGTTATATATATATAATCTCCGTTCTTCTTATACTCTCTCGCTCTTAACTCCTTCTCATCACTCTAGTTTTTTGACAAACTCTTTTACAGTGACAGCTATACGACTCTAGAACAAGAACTTCAGTTGAATATTAAGCAATCCTCAAACAAATGTATCCTGAAACGCTGTCTCCGTACTTTATTTACTGATGCTGCTTATCTAACTTTGTAACCCTATTTCTGATGTACGTTATTTTATATATGTATATACATTTTATATCATATGCATTTATTGCGTTTATTTATACAAATATGTTTGCCACGTTTATCTATTTTGTATATATATTGTCTGCACCAGTATATTTTTTTTTTTTCTGTTTTATGTAAATGGTTGACTGGAAGATAATGCCATCTGGCATTAAGTCCGCCATTTGTACATTTTGTAACATTTTGTGCAATAAAGTTAAATAAATAATATATATATAAGACAATTTTAATTTATGTTTCTCAGTAAATAAAGATAGCAATTTAATTTAAGTATCGAGTAGATATCACACAATCGTTTAATATTAACACAACTAACCAAAAATCATACATGAAAATAAAGAAACGACCATTAAATGAGGCAATGACAGATCGATTGACGATTGATTGAAATATATATATATATATATATATAAATAGCCAGCCTAGCTTTAAGACAACGGTTTGTTAATGCTACGCCGGGAGGGGTTCCATTAAAATTAACTATTTAGTATTGATGGAACCTTTATCACCACGAGTTTTACTTGTAATTTCCTTTCTGGTGGCTTGTGTTAAGAACCTGCATGTAACTTAGTTTTAAGACCCGTCTGGTGTCAGCAGACTTGAATAACTAATTAGTAGGCCTAATTTAAATGATATATGATTCTTATGCTCCCATCGGGTCATCAGGGTTGTCAGTACAGTTGACCTCCGGTAATCTGTCTAATCCGTCGTCCCCTGTAATCCGACATGGTCTACAAGTATGATTTATACGTCAGAGTACATATATGTATATATAATATGTATAAAGAATCTTAAAACTGGATCTGTAATCTGTCGGATTACACGGTACTCTTTTGTAAAAAATATCCGGACTATAGGGGGTCTTAGGCAGTAGCAATTTATAATCCGAAGAATTCGATACTTCGACACTGCCCTGCAAAATGTTTGTCGGACTACCAGGGGTCCACTGTATTATGAATATAATACTCGATATTTCTGAATTAAAATTGTTTGATTTATTATGATTGGTTCAAAAGTACATATAATGGGCGTACTTGAATAAAGAAAAAAGTATTTGATTGATTTCATTAGATTTTACTGCTTATATTTATCTCTTCCTGGAAACTTTTTTATTGACTTAAATCAAGGTCATACAGCATTTTAACGCGCATTAATTTAAAAAAATGAAGTAATTAGATTTTCAATAATAAATGTACATTAACTTACAGCTTCAGTCACATGAGGTAGACCTCGTACAGAATTATTGGTTTGCATTGGTTCCTCACTCTAATCAATTTCTATTGCCAATTATCAGTGTTTACATTGATGTATTCCGGTTCGAAGAGTAAAAAGCAATGAAATTACTGGGTGATATTTGAAGATTTATATAAATAATGATTGCATAATATGGTAGAGAAACACCGGAATTATTTCAAATGTAATGTCGTAAATACACATATATTTTGCGATTTCGATGCAAACGCTGGCTGAACCTAACTGATGCATCAAAATAATGTACTACAATATTGTACACCATAAAAAAGTCCATAAAAAATCCGCGTCCATCTTTCACAGATAATCACAAAAATCATTTTTTAACCCCATTGCATCCGTACGAAGCCGGGGCATGTTCTAGAAATACACTGACTATTACCAGGAGAACACAAAACAAAAATATAAATCTGGGAACATTGCGTCAATACAATATGCTCCCGCTTTTTTACGAGAATAGGCATGATAACAATCTGATATTATTTCTCTTGCCGTTCCGAGTCGTCCAATAACGCCAAATGTATCTTATACTAAAATGGTGGAGAAAGCATGAAATAATTTTATATGAGACTCTCTCTCGGCTCTCAGGCTTCAAGTGATATATTTCAATATGCTTACAGATATAAAACAAAAAATAGTACGAAGTTATGTTACAAAATGGCCAGAAATGTTTCGGTTAGATTAAATCCTAAAATAACGTCTAGTTCCATTACTATTGAATAATAAATAGTACCTATAGTCTTAGTTGCTATGAGATACCTACTAGCAGAGTAGAATAGTATCTTTCCCTGTACCAGGTGTCGTAAATGGCGAATAAGGTACCAGAACCGAGAGATGGTGGTATATCCATCCGAAACAGTGCAACTCAAATGCACTGGGCAGGGATGGACAACAGCATCTCGGCCGCAAAATCTGCGATTTGCAATTGCTAACACGCTTCCCAGCTTGGCAATTATGGGCAAATTCCCCATTGCTTGGGGAGGCCTATATCCAGCAGTCAACTATCAATGGTATAATAATAGTCTGTATAAGATCGTGTAAAAAAACGGTCCTCAATATTCAAGCTGAATAGAATTTAATATTTCCTAACATTTAGTTTTGTGTTGTAGTGATAAAGGCTGAGATACTGTAGGAGACTGGAAGGTTCTATGGAGTGTTATACACCTCAGTTGCCAAGCCTAATGACATTTTGTCTAACAAACATAAATGTCAATAATATTACATTTATTGACATATATGTTAATAGTTATAAGAACACACATATAGAAGCTCATAGCTCACTCGCCCGCCACGTAAGCGATGAAGTTAAGTTACGCAATCTATACATCTTTAGCATATAAAACATCAATCCACATTGGATCTGCATGATGAGACATATGCCGTGTGGTACCGGCATAGTGGTTAAGTTTGACAGATTGCGGTATAGCCTAAATGAAAAAGAGTAGGGATAAGCAGCAGCAATCCCGTCGCAGACCTGTGATTTTCTATTGCCAACAACATCGCATGGCAACGTGTTGAAATAATATTTGCTTTTTTGGGAAGGCCTATACCCAGCAGAGCACGTTTTATAGCTATTATAATGATGATGATACGACAGATAAGTAGGACATTTCATGTCACCATTTGAAGAGAAATAGTTTTTAAATAGTGACCCTTAAAGATGCTTACAGAAATTACTTTAAAACCAATTCTAACTCTATAGCTATTTATTTAATATATATGTGTGTAAAAATAGATCAAAATCAATGAATATTACGTTTTATGTAAAATAAGCATCCACGGTGAACCTGCAAATGTTTTTGTTAGGTAGCTCAGGGCTATTTGGTTGACTTGTACTGCAAGTTCCAGGGCTGTCGTCGGGACTTGTTCTAAATAGAACTTTAGGTGTTACACCTAGTTTGTCTCCCGCGCAAATTGCACAATTATTCCTGGAGTAGTTCTTCAATGGTTCCATTGAGTTCAACGCGTCATTAGGGCTGTCACAACACAATGTGATTTCATTTTCTTCGATTGTGTTAGTTGAAACGTCTCTATACTTGCACTTTGTTATAGGGATGCTTTTAGTGCATATTTTCAGGGGTGTAGGAGACGTGGCCCGCATCCCACATTTGCAGCATATGGTGGGGGAGCTGGGGATATTTGGACGTGGGTTGTTGAGGGGTTCGAGAACACATGTGCATTTTTTTCTTATGTTTGACGGTTTGCAGCATTTGATTATTTGACCACACGCACACATCTATAAACAAGTACAAGTTGTTATTCTAAGAAATAGCACAATAATCAATTTTTCTTAAAGGAACTTGAATCCAAATGATGTTTACTATGATTTATTTTTTCATCACCATCATATTATTCAATGTAAGTCCACTGCTGGACATAGGCATCCCCAAAAAATGACCATCCCCATAAATGCCGCGCTGGACAAGTATGATGGCAATCGCAGAGCACAGTTTTGACATTGATTCGGATGAAATACAATCTCAAGTGTCGGGCGGGACTCGAACCTGCTACCTTTTCCTATCCGAGGTACAGCATCGTGCTATCGAGAACTTAATAGACACGTGAAAATTGTTCTTGTTGTAATTTACATCTTCAGTCTTGTATATAATTATCTACAAACACCTAAATGTTATACTTTTACAAGAAATAGTTATTAAATTATTATACGCGTTATGTGCATTGAAAAATAAATTTTCATTTAAAGACAATATTTTCTAGGAGTCTGGAGCAACTCTGGGAACCTGCAGCCTTAATAACTAAATTAAACAAAATTTGACCATATAAAATAAAAACAAATAAACCAAAGGCTTAACTTGTTTAAAGGGTATAACTTGTTTAATAATAATAATAGAACAAGCCAGCATTTAAATTTCAGAAATTCACTAAAACAGATTGCGCGTCAAAGTAAATTAAAGCAACACTATAGAACACAGTAGACTGATCTTAAAATATCTTTGTGCTGTGCATTGAAATGTGCTTAAACAGCAATTGAATCACTGACGTTTACATCACAAATATAATTTAATGTGCCATTATTTTGTCCAACATTAACTACCATATGTCAGTTTTGAAACCAACACACCTCTACGAACAGCTTGTCCCAGTCGAGCCCTTTTAGACACATGTTGGCTGTTCATAAAAGCATGACCAATAAACGTCGTTTTCCTTTAAATGCATTCATATATCTATTATACTTATTTTGTGTTCATACTTACGTGTCTCTGACTCCGACTTCTTTTCCTTACCCTCAAAAAACAAGGTCTCCTAGCCAAAGCACATTTACAGATTCTCCTGTTTCTACGTTCTTCTGCCATTACTTGGAGTTTGTTTCTCAAAGAGCGCCACGATCTATTAGTATCATTGCAAGAACAGCCAATACCTGAAAAAAAGTAAAATATTTCAGTTGTTTTATTGTCAACGTCATCATCATACTAGCCATGGACATGCACGTCTGGCCAGGAAAGGAGGTTTTTAGCCCAAAATTGCCGCGCTGGGCAAGCGTGTTGGCCATTGCAGAGCGCAATTATCGCGACGAGGTACTGCTACAAATCCCCGCCCTGTGCATTAGAGCTGTTTTGTTTTGGATGGATATACCGCCACCTGTTGGTACAAGAACTTAAGTCGCTTCTTACGACAAGCGGTAGAGTGGGAGGTACTATTCTATTCTGCTGGTATCTCGCAGCACCTTTGAGCCTTATCATTAAATCAGCCATTAAACCTCCATTAATGTATTTATATATATGTTATATGAAATTGACGTGTCTGTTGTAATATCACATCAATTAATAAATACACATATGAAAATGTGGACAGTATTAAAAATTCGTATTCGTAAAGTATTCGTCTGTCTATTCGCGTAAAACTACGAAACGGTTAATAAATTTTGACTAGACTTTACTGGTAGATAGTAGATGTTATAAGGAGTAACTAAAAGTATTTTTAATATTTATTATTCCCACGGGAACAGGAACCACGTGGGTTAAACCACAGAACGCCGCTAGTTTCCAATAATACCAATAGTTTGCGGTTAAAGCCATCGCCACTTTGCGGTTTTCATTAGATCGTCTGTTAAACTTGTGGACATAGAATGACCAAATATTACTTTCCTTTTTCAGTTTAGTCAACCTCAAATACCTTTTAGTTGGTGTATTGTTATTGATAATATGAAACATATTATTTATGATCAACTAACTAACTAATGACATGTTTAATTATTTCTAAATTATTCCTAGCCATTCCATATTGGCATGTCACCTGTGAAATTACACACACCGCTTGTTACAGCTTACAATAATAACATTTATAATGATGCATCATTCTCCCATTTCATACCGTCACGTGAATAGCTTAGCGAGTAATCCAAGCTTTTTAAGTATGTTGAATGACATCAACACAGGGCCTAAAAACAGGGGTTTAGAAAATTTAAATTTTACAATGAATTTCCTTTTTTAACATTCCCAAAAACAATAAGACAGGGTTTTTTAAAATTCACCCCCTAAAAGGGTAAAATAGGGCTGCAAAGTGAGTATGAAACTTTGCTGTTCATAAAGTTAATTAATAAAAAATAATATGTGGGTTTTTCTTTAAAACTCATAAACACGTGGTCAGTATTTTTCTCCTTAAGGGAGTAAAAGGGGAAGTCAGTGTGGAAGTTCTACGCCTAATGCGAGTGAAACCGTGGAGCGCTTTTAGTTAATAATAATCGTATTCAGATATCGACTTACCCATACGTTTTCTTTGTATATTTAAAACAGTGCAATTAGTTTTTGAAATGACGCATTTTTACCATGGCCATCTCGATTAGAGGTTTATATTGATAAAAACCTATTTTTAAAATAAAAAGTAAGGCAATGTTTTGTACGACGGGGGCCTAAACTATTTCATTCTATTAATGTATCTTGTGTGATACCGGCAGAGTAGAATAGTACCTTCCAGGTATCGTAAGAGACGACTGAGGTATGAGGAACTAACAGATGGTGATCCATCCGTAACAGTGTAGCTAAAACGCACTGGGCGGGGATGGGCTGCAGCATCCCCATTGCTTGTCTAGCGCGGTAATTATGGGAAAAATTCCCCTTTTCTTGGGCAGGCCTATAGCAGTAGACTTTTAATGGCTGATGTGATGATGATAACTATGATATTACACATCGCTCTCAGTCAGACTGTGTCGATAGACAGCAAATTCTAAGAATTTGGATAGATATCTCTTAAGATCTCTGCTAAAGAATCTTTGGTAATTTTAATTTGGAATCCATACCTATGAAAAATGAATAAAGGTGAAACCTCATTAGTATTTTAACACACTTTATACTTATTTCGATGTCTAAAAGTCATAAATAAATTGAAAAATCTAAAACCTTAAAACATCGTCAACGTAACATTCATAGAATTGTTACTGCTGAATATAGGCCGTCCCAAGTAAGAAGGGCAAATTATGTTCATATATACTTTTTAATATTGACTTTATAGTCTTGAAATTTTTAAGTCGTATATTATTGGAACAAAATTTGTTTTAGCTATAATCTACAATGCGTTGGGGCTCCGGCTGAGTAAATAGTACCTATATATCAAATATCGTAGGAGACGACTTAGATACTAGAACCGACAGATGGCGGCATATACACACGCAACAGCATAACTTAAATGCACAGGGCGGGGATGGGCAGCAGTAACCCCGTCGTGATAGCTGCGCCATGCGATTGCCGACACACTTGCCCAGCGCGGAAATTATTAATAAAAAAATAGCAGGCACTTAACGCACTCCGTATGTCTCACCCAGGCTTTGATATATTTGTTGACAACGTCAAATCATTAATAATTAAGGTCGATCTAGAATAATTAAATTTTTGTTACAACTTCATAATTGTGTATTGTAATTGGGATAACCCATATAATTATGTTAATAAATAAATGATGGGCAACATTTCCCCTTTTTTTGGAGAGGCCAAAGTCCAGCAGTGGTATTTAATTGGCTGATGTGATGATAGATATATCTTCAATGATACTCGTACATATAAATAAAGCTTAAGGCTGTAGCAGTTAGATTTATCAGGCTTAAATTCTGCTGCCGAAACTACAAGACGAACTCAAACAAGCAATTAAACTACACCCTTGGTAGATTAATTATTTGTTTGCCCGACAAACTGAACGGAATTGCTGTTAGTTACTTTTGGTTCTCGAAATGAACTCGAAAGAAATAATAATAATAAATACTTCATTGTACACAAAACATAAAAAATATATGATAAAAACAGTAATCATAAAGTACAATGGTGCTTTATTGCAAATATCGATTTCTTCTAATTAACCTTTAAATAAAAAGAGTGAATGATAAATAATAAGAAACTATGTATATCGACTCAAATAAATATATTACCCATTAATCGCCATTTATTTGGAAATTTAGACAAAATGTCGGATTTCTTCAGGAAGATTTGAAAAGACAACATGTTTAGATATTTTTCCTTTCCGATGATGATTCCCTTCCGATTCCGATCCATTATATATATATAATGGATCTAATGTGATCATTTTCATACGTCAAAAGGTTTACATAAAATTCGTTTTGAGCATTAATAACTTAGTACTATTTTGTCTCTTTAGGAAGTGAATTTTCAAAAATCCTTTCATAAAATGCTTTACTTTGTTATGAAAGGAATTTCTGTGCATAATTTTAAGCTTATAACCCTTATAATTTGCCTTGCTTTGCCATGACCCTGCGTTGATATTTCAGTCAGTCGGTTTCTCCTTTTATATATAAAAAGGAGGAAAACTTAGGTTTATTTTCGTTAGGCTACATGTATACAAAATTTAATTCACTATTAAATTAATTAGCTTCTTTCACAATACATTGTCAATGGATTAATTAATTATTAAAAACATCATATGACTAGAACTTTAACGTAAAAAGTGATTATGATTTCGTCAACATTTTAAATAATTGTCTTTAGACATGTTTTAATTAATACGGAGTAACAAGTATGTTTCGTTATTCCGTTTAATTGGTGCAATATATTAAATGTTTATAAAATATGAATAATTACTCCCGACTATGTGCTATTAAAGAACTAACAGTAACATAGATGCAATTATAATATTATTTACTTGTACTTAAATACATATTTAAAATTATTTATTTATAGCTTGTTGTAGTATGTATAATATATACAATGATTGTTAAGTAAGTAAAAAATAATGTTTTAGCAGTAAAATAAATATGGTCTCGTGGTAAGGGAATACAATTGTACGGTTCGTACTGCACAAGTTATATTATTAGAGTTATGGAGTTGTCGCGGCTTCAAATTGGGAGAACCGACTGTATTGAGGAATTCCAACTGTTACTGTTATAACATGGCACTTATCCGATTGTGGGAAGTAAATAATGGACATTTTATTATAGCTATATAAATTTTATATAACGTCGGTGTAAGTTCAATACCGCATTAGTAACAGTTGCAAATAAAATTGAAAATTAAATTAGAAAATATGGAAAATAGACCTTTTTAAATTAAGCTATATACGCGGTATTGAAGTATCATAGAAGATTAGATTTTAAAGTAACTTATTATACGACGGGCCCGATGGCGCAGATGGTAGTGATCCTGTCTTGTGCACCAGGGGTCGTGGGTTTGATTCCGACCCAGAGCAAATATTTATATGATGATATTTGTGTTTGCTCTGTGTATGGGTATAAAATATATGTATTTAAGTAGTATATTTGTGATTCCTCTGTTGTCTGGCGTCCGTAACACAAGTGCTTTAAGCGACTTACCACGGAGTCAGGTCAATGTATGAGATATTGTGGGAATTTATTATTTTTATTATTATTATAACAGACAAGAACGGAATCGCATACATAATTCTTGATATGTGCATAAACGACAAAATAACAAAAATATTACTTTGATACATTTTTGAAGTTATTTCATGAATCATGTCTTATAATAACCGATAATATTGTCAATAATTTGTGTTTTATTTTCGCACAAAAAACTTTAATAATCAAAAATTCTATTTCAATTATCATGCATTTTTTTTTAATTCCTTCATATGTGGTAACCTATGAGTAGAAACTTCCTTAATTCCTTCCCATCTTTCCCTGTCCTCGGCTTTTTGCATTCAAGTTTCTTATGTCATTATTATTATGGCATTGGTCCATCATCCATCCAGAACCGATGTCACGATGTCAGTAGAGTCTTAAGGTTCTAGAATGGAGACTACGTACCGGCAATCTCAGCATAGGGCGCCCCGCAAGATGGACCGACGATCTGACTAAAACCGCAGTATTGAGCTGGACACAGGCCGCATACAACTGGTCCTATTGTCCTGGTCCTTAAATTTAGACTTCCCAAGTTTTTTTTTGCCCTTTACAAAATAATCTTACTTAGTAAAATAGCAGTGTTGCAGGGTTAAGTAATACGATCTAGTAAAACAGCTCCTTGAAGAGTCATAAAAAAACTCACTTAAAAGGGGATACTTAAGCAATTATTTAAAATTCTGTTAGAGTCACAAACCATATAGCCTACATTACAGCATGCCCTATTTAGCGTGGTCGATTAACTCAACACAGAAGATAGGGTTCCGTACAGGACTTTTGAAATTAGGCCATCGATTTAAAGAGCGCCGATCCAATTTTCCAGTCCGCTGACTTCATCCCCATGTGACTTGAAAAAATCTCTTTTTCCGTACTTTTTGTTCGGTACATCGCTTTGATTTTCGGATCGGAGACGATATCTCTTCTGACAAATAGAAAATTATGTGCCTGTTATGATAGTAGGGTAAAAGTTGTGTGTCATTTTTCTTCGTTTTGTCGGTTGCTTATTCTTATTTTCCATGTTTGCGCGTCACCTCTTTAACTGAATACCGAATTTGTTTTTGTGGAAGGGAATTTGAAATGGTTTCGTTTATACGGAGCGAGATTACAAAATGTGGTTTGATGTTCCAGTGGTTTTAGTCCTAGATCAGGCAGCACTGTTATAGGTTTTATGTGCCGGTTATAGTTGTGTTCGATTTTATTCTGGACATTTTAAATAATCGTGTTTTCTTATTAAAATTTAACACATTCGGCATATCTGTGAAAAAATTAAACCAGTTTAATAGTTCTCATATATATCCATGTAATGACTATAATATTGTTATTTTTGATATTGATGCCAAATATTTGCTATTCTACTCAGGACGCATATAACTAAAATAAATGTAAGATATCGCTATTTCGAGTTAAATAGAGATATGTGTGATGCTATTCTGTCAATAACTTAAAGTTTGCAGGTTATTTCATCAGGTTAAGCAAAGCAACTTTAATAATAATGCACGCCCTTTTTTGTTCAACTTCGTAATAGATTGTGAACTTTCAGACTGATAAAAAGCTAAATTATACTGTGAAAAACTTATTACTCGATTTTATAGTACAATATTAATAGAAAGACCCTTATATAATTTCAAACATTTTTCCCCCAAATATTTAGTTAGACCTGTTATAAAAATTAATCTGTAGACACACATTTATGCCACGATAATAAAACAAATATATATATAGTTTAAGAAGATGCATTTGCGCATATCTCAATCATTATAGTGTGGATATTGTGGCAACCAACTTTGAAAATTGAACCTTGAAGTTTACTAATCATTGGCTTAATAAAATGAGAACACGTTTTGTTTCTACTGCTAACATTTTTTGCCCGTTTTTTGCTCAATTATCCACTTAAAACTCATTTATCCACCTATCGTCATTACAGCCATTGGAAGTCCACTGCTAGACACAGGCCTCCCCAATACTTACTGAAAATTGCCACTTTGGACAAACGTGTTAGCAATCGCAAAACGCAGCTTTTGCAACGGGGATGCTGCTGCCCATCACCACTCTGTGCATTTGACCTATACGGTCTTGGATGGATATACCGCCATCTTTCGGTGGATAATTTGGAAACCTGATAGAAATAAAGGTACTATTATACTCTGCCGGTGCCTTACGGCACTTAATCTCTCCTGAATGATCGTTCAAGGTTGCTGATTAAAAAGTTGATGTTTTTTCGAACAGTGGTTGCTTTTTAGAAAAACAAATTATAGTACGAGACAGTGTCTTTATTTATTAATAATCCCTGTCACTTAAATTTGATTGTTACACATATTACTATAATATAAACGTAAAAAATCAGTTACATCTGTGAGACAGTTTATGAAAGCAAAAAGTGCTGGTTAATTTTTTACATATTTATTTTACGGACTTACCTATATAAAAACTAAGAATTCATTATAACACTACCAATTGATATGTTTGTCTACATCACTAATAAAAAAGGCATGTTTTCAATGCTCAGTTTGTTTTACATTAAATAAGTATATACTACACTAAATATACTAGTATTTTTTTATCAGCCCAAGCCAATAAATAAGCAAACAGAGCGCTTCATAATAAACGTCACCGCTGCTAGATGTTCATAATATCACTAGGATATCATATCACTAACGCATTGCCAACCTTATAACATTACCGAGTAATTTAACTGCCTCTCTCACTTTTTCAAACCGGAATACAGCAGTGCGAACACTGCTATGTGGCAGAAGAAATTGTCGAGAGTGAGGTACCAATATAAAAACCTTTTGTATTAACCTTCATGTACTTCCTGTGTTTTATATAAATAATATTATAAGTTCTTTAAAAAAATTTATGCTATAATAGTATAACTTTAATAATTTCATTTATAACTGAAAGACTATACATATGGATCCGTTACATAGTTCTGGTAGGACTGAAATTTAATATTTGCTGGAAAGAGTAAATGTTTGTACTTCCGATGCATTGTTTATGCGACAACAAGTGAACTCATAAAAAATACACAAATGTGAATTGGAAATGATATTGGTGAATTCGCGTGCGCGTTATTGAAAAGCTCCATGTGATTTTACCTTAACGTGTTTGTTTGTGCAAATATTGTTTTGTTGAAATATTGGTGAGCAGATTTGACGTCAGATATAAGTGAAGTAAACCAACCTTCATCGCATTTCTTTTAAGGGGACTGGAACCAACGGCGATACAGATATAACTCAAATACAGAAGGGCAGAAGTTTCCTAAGCTCTGCAGTTGTTACCACACCCGCCAACATTGGCTATTCCTAGAGGCTCACGTCTTATAGTGAACTTCATACAAAGTCGTACCTTCTACCCCTCATGGTAGTAAGCGACACGTACGCGACGACTTACCTCATAGCATTCCTTAAATAAATGCTTCCCTAACTAGCTCTCTCATTGGCACTCTGAAATCATAAATATTTGACACTGTCTTATCGTACAGCAGTAAACCTCAAGCAAATACCGTCTACACTAGTGCGGCAGGGCTCCCTCTGTCCTTCTTCTTTGTAAACCACAATTAACAGTTCCAAATCTTGGCCACTTGAGATGAAGCCCGGCATCAAGATTATTTTTAAATGTTAGCTGTCAGTGTCGCTCTTATATCGCTGGCACGCGGGATTATTCCGGCATAAATTTATTTATAAATAGACAGTGAAGCTGTAATTGAAGTCTGAGTGATTAATAATGAGGATCATCTGAAGACAATGGCCGCATGAGTGGGTAAAAATAAAGGTATTTCTATTGCTCGAAAAAGGTACTATGGAGGTACTCAACCTCGTTCTAATCGTTTTCTGCCTCTAAGCGGCAAAGTTTGGCGGCTTACCTGTGATTTTAAGACAATTTGATTTAAAAGCAATAGTAACTTTAAAATTGATGGGTTCCATATTTTGTCATCATCATCATACCAGCCGTTATACGTCCACTGCTGGACATAGCCCTCTCCAAGAAAGGAGGTTTTTGCCCATAATTGCCGCGCTGGGTAAGCAGGTTGGCAATCACAGAGTGCAGCTTTCGCCATACCATACCGCCACCTGTCGGTTCCGGTATCTTAGTCGCCTCTTACGACACCTGGTGTAGTGGGAGATACTATGCTACTTGAAAATTTATATTTAACATTTTATTCCTTTGTTGTCTTCAGCTTTTAATAATATATTTTATTTTTAACTATATTTTAGCATAAGAATTTAGCAACCATTGTAATGTAATGATAAAAATGAATGTTGCTAAAAGAAAATTAAGAGAACATTTTTATTTATTTAGCCTGCACCACTATATATATATATATATTTCAGTTTTGTGTAATGGTTGACTGGGAGATAATGCCATCTGGCATTAAGTCCGCCATTTGTACATTTTGTAACATTTTGTGCAATAAAGTTACATAAATAAAAATAAAAAAATATTTTTCCGTATTTTCATTACGGCACACAAAAAGTTTTAATAGAGAGTAGAATAGTGATAGTGTAATTATTCGTTGCATGGCGGTTCTTGGTTATTATATAGTCACATTTTTATCATACTTTTCTTTCTAGCAAACAAAGGTAATGTTAACGTCAATATGAACGAAAATAAATTAAAAGTTTAACGTAACGGGATCATTAGAACCTGATCACATGGACGAAGTTGGGCTGGCCGCTGGCAATAAATAAATTTTAATTATTCTTTTCAAAATTAAACGCTTAAACGTTTTAATATTTGGCAACAATCAACTAAAAAATTAAGTTGGCTTCGCATTATTAGTTTTATTTTAAATATTTTAAAAAATAATTAGCAATTAAAAAGTATCAACAGAATCGACCAGTATGATGAAAATCTATAAGAAGCTGACTGACTGACTGAATAACTGACTGGCGGATATCTCAATGTACAAGACTTCTTATATAATATAGGGGAGTACTGAGAAAGGATTATTGAAAATTCACCGACTAAGAGGGTAAAACAGGGGTGCAGGGTTGCAGTTATTCGAATGAAATTCAGTATAAAGTTTCTTTAGTGCATATTGAAAATTGAACATTCATAAAACATATCTAATTTCTTTTTTAATTATCCTTTAATAGTGTATAAAGTATTATAAAGTTATTATTAAACTTGTACAATTTAACACAGTAGATAGCGTTGGAGATAGCAAGTGTGAAATAAAACTACAAGTGATCCAAAAGTCAGACCACCTAGATCCAAGAGCGAAAAGTTCCAGAACTTTCCAACCAATTTTCCAGTTGAACGCTCACCTCAATGGAATGTGCCCCAACGAATTTTATATGAAAACTTCGAGGACAAAGTTGTAAGGCTCAGATGTTGAGTATCATAAAATATGTTTATAAAGGTTTTAAGAGGCGACTTTTGCTGAATTCACAACGAGTACTCATACGTGAAGAGGAGCGGTGAGCTTCAAGTGATGCTGCTGTTAATTGTAAGGCATTGTTACTTTGTACATTTGGTAGTGTCCCTGTCTCATGCGCCAGTGATCGTAAATTCGATACCCACTCAAAGGAGATTTATATGCTCAACATTTGTGCTTTTTATATAAGTCATTTTTCTATATTAATAAGCCGTGGGGTACCGGCAGAGTAGAATAGTACCTCCCCCTGTACCAGGTGTAAGAGGCGATTAAGGTACCGAAACTGACAGATGGCGGTATATCCATCTGAAAAAATGTAGTTGATATACACAGGGCGGAGATGTGCAGTAGCATCCGTGTCGCACATGCTT
Organism: Heortia vitessoides; assembly: GCA_020976665.1. NCBI lineage: Eukaryota > Metazoa > Arthropoda > Insecta > Lepidoptera > Crambidae > Heortia > Heortia vitessoides. Next base: position 3,156,105 of record JACJUM010002768.1, read on the forward strand.
CGCTCTGCGATTGCCAACACGCTTGTCCAGCGCGGCAATTGTAGAAAAATTTCCCTCTATCTTAGAGATCTTAGGGAAGTATGTCCACTGGTGGACTACCAATGGCTGATATAATGATATTAGTAATGTTTCTGTTATCAGATATCTATAAAACAAGAGCTTGAAGCTAATTATCACATATTCCTATCAATGTATGAGACGTTGTGTTAATTTATTATTATTATTTCTTTTACTTTGTAACAAATGGATTATGCCCCTTCGAGATAAAATCTTATACATTTTCTTAGGGTCGATATCTTTAAAGTCAGTATCAACATGATAGTCATTGTTTATATTGCTCTTGCAAAAATAAGTAAAGAGGTGACGTGCACGATGGCGCAGATGTTAGTGATCTTATGATGCGCGCCAAAGGTCGAGGTTTTGATCCCCACCAAGGATTAATTTTCATGTGATGATAATTGTGCTTGTTTTGTACCTAGGCGTTAAATATATTTTAAATATTATATTATGTCCGTCCACTTGCGAAGGCTCAGTACGAGTTTGCAAGCAGTGGATGACCTACAGCTGGCATAAAAATAAAACAATATTAAGTGAACTCTGAATGTGAAATTAGTAGGACGCCGACACGACCCATACTTTCAACAGTAACAGTATGATAAATGAAGACCTATGAACCCGAAATTATCTTACATATAGTCTTTATCTGTTTATATATGTATAATATTATATTTGGGTGCGTGAACTAAATAGTGTAATGTAATATCAGAGTTTGTGTATTTATTGGGTTCCGTACTTCAATAATACTCTTACGGGTTAAACTATCAATTTGTCTATCAGTAGCCTTTACCTTTACCTTTAAAATTAGCATCTAACCTGCGTGCAGTCACTTGAAGATGTATATGTTACAGCCAAATAAATCTAGATATGATAAATACTATCCAATCATTATTTCTAATTTCTACCTAATTCGGACAAAGTGATAATTGAGACAGAATGAGTCATAATGCCCAAACAATTATGTTTTGATATGTGTTAAATCAATTGAAACAAAATTATGATTTAGATAGGCTAGAACTGCGACCGCGATGCGCAAGCGAAGCAAGCGTGCCGCGGTAGCTGTCGGCGAGTGCCACAACCAAAAAATAAGGTATTAATGGTAAAAATAAAATTCGAAGTAAATATTATGAAGACTAATTTATGTCAAATGATTCTTATTAAAGTAATATTTTTATGAAATGAAAGTATGTCAAATTATTATACTCATTTTTTTTTGTAAAATGACCTTTTGTGCACTTACGGTCATATTGACTTTGGTAAAGTAGCTTTTTCGATAAATGAACTATTAAACATCAAAAAAAGTTTTTTAAATCGGACCAGTAATTCCAGATATTAGCGCGTTCAAGCAAACTAACAAATTCTTCAGCCTTATAATATTAGTATAGATAAAAAGATCAATTTACCATATTGTCTAGACAGTATTGTTATTATGTATATAATGATCAGTCAATATATATAATACTCGTAGCTAATGCCAATGAAGGCTTATATTTTAATCTTTCACAGGGAGGTCACAAAGTATAGCATACTTCCCAGATAATAATTAATTTAAACAAAAAGGGAACTCTTATAGTAAAGTCATCTGTAAACAAAAAAAATATTCCATTCGGTAAATACCATCGTACAAAATTATGTCATGTCGGACTCGCACTTGACCGCTTTGTTAGTATCTTAAGTCTGGACCGAGAGTTATTGATAGAATATATGAAGTAAACAGTCCTCTTAGCACTCGCTAGCAAATCGTATTACATATAACACGTATCAAGCGGCCAAAAAGTGTATAGTTTCACTGTCCGAATTTTGTGGGAATGATGCTGCTTGTACCTTTGCTGCTTGTATTCATAGGACTGAGTTTATCTCAAGGTATGTAAATCGATGTAAAAGTCTTTTTTTATTCCTTTTTTTAAATAAATTATCACAAAATCTCATATATTGTGCACCTGATTTCGCAACAAGTCTCTTAACACTAGAAAGACGAAGGCAGTCAAATTGGCAAAGCATTTACATTGTTAAATATTTCACAAATTATGTTTTTGTTTCTTTCATATTTTATGACTTTTCCTTATTTGATATTGTTAAGATAAATCAATATGAAAAAACATAACAATATTTTGTATATGAGTGTCGATGACACGATGACGATACCTAATGACCGCGCAACGTCAATGTGACCGCATACATATTAAGGCGGCGATAAGAATAGTAAACAACGATTTCGTCAAACTAATGTCGGTATTTCTGTTTTTATTTATGTTGAATTGAATTCTGAGTAAGTTGTTACTGCCTAGCTTGTTTATATTTTACAATTGACATTGGTTTTGTTCAGTGTGCATTCATAATTTGTTATAAAAAAATGAGACGCCCGCTCTGCAATTCGGAAATAGAACCAAAATTGGTGCAATATCGGGTTATACAAGAAGATGGGTCAGGTGATGAAAGTAGTGATGATATAATAGACAATGTTATTGAAAACCGTGATGCAGAAATTCAGCCGGAACAGGTCACTTCTTCATTAAAAGACTCCGAAGTAGATTTATCTGCTAAAAATAACAATATTATTGTAAATTCGCGCAGCGGACGCGGGGTATCTCGTTGATCAATTAGCGGTGGGCATACAGAACGCGGTAGAGGTTCAGCTAGTACATCTTCAGTAGCAGAACTCGGTATATTACAAGTAGCAAGTGACGGCACAAAATGGCAATCGTCGAGGCACCACGAATGGTGCGAAGCTCGACGATACACCGGGACCTAAAGATAGAATACCTGGAAGAATTCACCCGCAGACTGTCGAGTGCGATGTTCGCGCGCGCTGACAGCGCCTCCCTGGTAAATCCGCACCCGCCCAGTATAGCGCCGCAGTATGCCAGGCCACAGGACACCAAGGTCTACCAGCGGGAACTCGCGGCCGGTGAGGTCAAGCAAAATCCAGGCACAAGCCCGAGACCGCAACCCCCTGAAGGGCATCAATGAAACACATCAATTCCCTAATGATGACAATGCTGCCATAGCTTTGATGAGCCTAGCCAAGAGCAGTGGATCTACTTAAGACTGATTGCATCCACGTAAACACCACTAAACGCCTACATTACGAGTTCAAAAAAGGATGGTAGAGAAAAATAAATTTTTCTCCCGCAACCCGACGTCCCGCCGATATTGATCGGCGGCTCGAAAAATGCGCCAAGCGCCGTAGTCGCCTGCGGCTGCGCGTCGACAACTCTCCTCGGCACACAATGGACTTGTATTTCTTCAGACGCAAGTGAAGTAGGACGTCGTTGCCAGCAAAATATAATTCGAAAAATATCAGGGCCTAATCCATACGCCAAACGATGCATTGAAAATAACAAGCCAATTTCTGCGTGGAGACTTTTTCTTCATATACTCATGAATTGTGTCACATCCTAATTGTACATACAGGTAAAAAAACCTATGTAACTATGCAAACATAATTTTTTAAGTATTTCAAATATAATTTCAAAACCTCTTTCATGAATGGAAAATAACTTGTCTGTAAGTGAGATATTGCCACGTGAAAAGGAAATACTTGAGTGAAACAGCGGAGCGCCACTAATATTTATTCTCTTAAATTTATTAAATTTTCTATCTCTTTCTCTCTCTTTTGATTCATCATCATAGCAGCTATTATAAGTCCACTATTGGACATATGCCTCTCCAAGAAAGGTGGTTATTTGCCTATAATTGCCGCGCTGGGCAAGTGTATTGGCAATTGCGGGGATGCTGCTGCCCATCCTCGCCCTGTGCATTTGAGTTGCACTGTTTCGGATGAATATACCGCCATCTGCCGGTGCTGGTCCTCACCTCAGTCGCCTCTTACGACACCTGGTACAGTGGAAGGTACTATTCTACTCCGCCAGTACTTCAAAGCAAACGGCTTATGATTAAATTTATACTTTTATATTTTGTCGAGCCCGATAGCGCAGATGGTAATGATCCTGTTTTATGCACGGGGGTCGTGGATACGATTCCCACTCAGGGCGAACATGATGATATTTGTGTTTCTTCGGTGTTTGGGTGTATAAAATATATATTTAAGTATATAATTTGTGATTATATGTTGTCTAATCTCCGTAATACAAGTGCTTTAAGCGACTTACCTCGGAGTTGGGTTTTGTTGAACTGCGTACAAAAATGTTTAGTTTTACCGTATAGATCCATAAATCGTTTATTGTTGTAGAATGCACAAATCCGTATGGGAAGGGGATATGTATGAATATTACTATGTGTCCATCACTGATGCCACAAGCCAAACATGAAGTGGAAGCCTTCAAGCAGGGGTGCGATATTCAAGATTTTGTAAGTAATTGAGAAAGTGTGTTCCGCTGTTTAATTAATATGCAAAAACACTAAGCACGTTCCGAATTCTGATAATTTTCCAAATGCTGTGGTTAAGTCATGAAATCATTATATGTACTAATGACAAACATTTATATGGTAACCAAAAAATGTGTATTTATAAATTATATTTGTAATACCTTTACTATTTGATATCCGTCACAGAAGTGCTTTTAACTACTTTCTCAGAGTCGGGTCTATTTATGAGATATTTCATGTATTAATTCATCACATCATCTCCAAGAAAGGTGGAATTTTGCCCATAACTACCGCACTGGGCAAACGTATTGGCAATCGCAGATCGCAGATTTCGCGACGAGGATGCTGCTGCCCATCCCCGTCCTGTGCAAATGAGCTATACTGTATCGGATGGTTATACCACCATCCGTCAGTTCGGGTGCCTTAGTCGCTTCTTACGACACGTGGTACAAGGGGAGGTACTATTCTACTCTACCGGTACCTCACAGCCATGAATTATAAAATTTAAGAATGAAAAATGAAAAATTTATTATATATAAATTTAAAAAATACAACTTGTTTCACGCAACTTGTTTTTAGTGGAAATTTGTCCCATCTCTTTAAAACACAAAATATCCACAGGGCGTATACATTTGTTTCCAAATGAAAAGATTCTTATGTGAGTTATTAACTTCTGAATTACCTCTATAGACTTGTAACACAAGTCCTTTAAGCGACTTATCTTGGGTTAGGTCATAGGTGGAGATATCATGTTAATGTCTCATTTAACGAATGCATAGACAAACATCAAAATGTAAATTTCTTAGGTCTGCTGTCCTGATTGTTTTACACCTGATGGCAAAAGCGGCGTCTGCAAACTGATCAACCAATGTCCTCACATAGATGCAATGACGGAAGAGGAGCCATCGGATTATATCAATAGATACCTCGCGTACTCATTGTAAGTATCAGTCAATATTGCAAATTACGTAGTATATATTCTTTTATAATTCAAATTTATATTTATCATTTGCTATACCATATTAACGAGAATATTTCGCGTAAGTAGCATTTGTCAATTAAGTTCAAAGTTCAATTGCTAAACGTGAAATTTGGAGCGTGATGTACTGGCAGAGTAAAATAGTACCGCCTCCAATGCCAGGTGTCGTAGGAGGTGACTAAGGTAACTCAAATGCATAGGGCGGGGATGGGCATTGGGCAGCATCCCCGTCGCAAAAGCCGCGCTCTGCAATGTACGATACGCTTGCCGAGTACGGTAATTCTTTCTTGGTGAAGCGTATGTCCAGCAGTGGACTTCCAATGCTGATATGAAGAAGAAGAAACATTGCTCAATTTTCAGGTGCCCAGGTCGAAGAAACAAATATTGTTGTGGACCGCCCCCACAAAGGTCAGCGCCCGTGGGTGACTGTGCCTCAAGGGTGACTGCGCTGCTCCCGGAGCCTGACAACCAGTGCAGCGGTATAGATGCTGTCCCTGACCAAAGGATAATGAGTAATTATATGCTGTTTTCTGACTACGACTGGTTTAGAACTGCCTATGAACAATTGCACAGTCACGTACCATTGTATAAGCCGCAGTGTAGTTGTGTACATCAGTAAAAATTCCAAAACCACTCGTTTTTGAAAGATCCCTAATCACCACCAGTTTATATTGTTTTGGCTACCGTCTGGTTTAAAGTAGACACCAGGTCGACAAACAAGCATATAGTTTGCATGATAATAAGCGTCATCGCCTATAGACACCCGTTATATGGATATCACCAGCGCATTGCCAACCTTATGTCACATTGTCTTTTTTATTCATTTCATTTTACTACCTCATTTGCCCTGCAAACCGGAATACGGCAATGTAAATACTATATGATAAAAAATAGGTGATAGACAATGCAAACCTTTGTACGAGGTATACCTCGTGTAAAGACTACTCCTACCTACGTCCTATTATATATACGTAATATTTATATAGTAAATCATTGACCTTCTAAGCCAACTCAAATAGCTCAAAGAACCTTGGAAATGGCAATGCTCGGAGTTTCTTTGCGCGAATCAGGAATGAGGAGATTCGTAACAGAACCGAAGTTACCGATATAGCCCGGCGTATTAGTAAGTTGAAATGGCAGTGGCCAAAACCGATGGCCGATGGAGTTGTATGGTTCAAGAGTGGAGACCACGTACCGGCAACCGCAGTGTAAGGCATCTACAAGATGGACAGACGATCTGACTAAAACTGACAGAGCTACTCGCGCTAGACACAGGCAGCATACAACCGGTCTAATTGAAAATTACTTGGGGAGGCCTATGTCCAGCAGTGGACGTCTTATGCCTGATGTGATGATGATGAGAGAAAAAATGTTATATTAAAATGTTATTAACCTTTAAAAGGTGCTTGTGGAAAATAACTTTTGATAATATTATTATTTTAAGACAACGGTTTGTAAGCGCAGGCGCCGGCATGGATTCTAATAATACCGATTTACCATTAGTGTTTCTTGCAGGATCTTTTTTGGTGGCTCTCGTAATGAATCTCTGGTCCCAGCAGACTTGTAATAAAGTAGGACACTCAATGACCTATTTGTTTAAATGATTTACAACAATGGCTGTCAGAATCATCGGTCATTTAAGTAAAATTGTAATTAGCAAATCTATACTCATAGATTTTCTTGACAATTTTAAAATGCCTATTATAGGTTTATTTAAATAAAGATATATTTGACTTTGACTATATCAGTCGTAAGATGTTAAATGCTAGTGATAAACCCATACAATTTATAATATTAGGGTTATTAGCCAATAAATGCAGGTGATGCTGCTGCCCATCCCCACCGTACTGTATTTGAGCTAATTACTCCATTTAGACTGGATATACCATTATCTATTGGTTCCGGTATATCAGCTCCTATGACACCAGTAGAAAAAATCGTACTATTTTAATCTGCCGGCTATTTCACTGCTTTGTATATGAACGAAGTGTCGTTATAGTTTTTTAAGCGTGATGCAAGGTTTAATTCTGCGATAAATTCTTGCGTTGCAACTAGCGACATCTATTTGTTGCTCGAACTTACTCTATACAGAATATGCTAGTTTTAGACTAAGTTGACCTTTACTATGAGACAGGATGGATACATATGGGTTCATCAATATAGCCACTGGACGTCCACAGTCGTACATTCCACACCAAAATGCTTTTTACTCATAATGCCTCGTTGAGTAGACGCGATGACAATCCCAGTAGGTTTGCAGCGAGATTGCTGCCGCTCATCTCGACTCCTTTTAAAATAACACTGGATGAAGCAGCGGGTGGATTGGCTATTTGTCGGTTACGGTACCTAAACATTACTAACTACTCTGGCAAACCTAGTTAATAAAAATTATCAATAGATTAAAATAAACCTTTATCAAATTTCGCTAACAAAATTGTAAACCTTTCATAGGTAATTTTTATGAATATTTATTATTTTCAGGTAGAAGTACTACTGTAGACGTCGGTATGTATCCTTGGCTATCGGCTCTGGAATACGACGTTGACGGCAAGATACTCATACAATGTGTGGGAGCACTTATCAGCGGTAAATATGTACTCACTTCGGCGTACTGCGTAACAAAACAAGAACCGTACGTGTTCATTTTGTTTTTATCAATGAGTATTAATACTACTAACATTATATAGTCCTTACTTATACTATAAACGTGAAATATTATGAGTTTGGGTGTATCGAATGTTTGTTACTCTTTCCAGCCAAAATAGCTAGATAGATCTGGATGGTATTACAAATAAGGTTTATAGGTAATCTAAAGAGACACATAGGCTCCTTTTTCGTATCTATAGTGCTTTTTATAGTAATTTAATTCAAGATATATTTAATGTAGGTAATAATGATTGGAAAAAAGAATATTCGAAAAACAGCGAACTGCAATATAAATAATTCAGAGACAGCATTTGAACCTAGTTGACTTGCGTCTCGGACTCAACGGCTCATAACCATTGCTATCGAGGTTATTGTTAATTTCGTATAAATTAAGGTTGTAAACAATACTAAAATTAAAAAATAGTAGTATTCAAATAATATCTATTCTTATATTACATGGACCGATGTTTTGTTAAAAACATAACTTAAATGAATCGATGATAACATGGATGGACCCGTTGCAAATTAAATTATAAAAATTGTTTTGGGAAGTCATTTACCATGACTGATCTTTAAAAATCAAGACAGAACAAGTTTCTCACTCTTAAAAACCGTTGCCATGATAACCCAAATAGACAAACCGCATTTGAATCCGTAAATAACTCTTTGTGATAAACTCATACATTTTAAGATATATACGTTGCCATGGTAATCCACATAAACAAACCTCATTTAAAGCCGATAATATTCCTATGTAACAAACCCACAAATGGCAAAATTTACACGTCGCGTTGGTAACTTAAATAAAGAAATCGTATTTAAAGCCATTAATAATTCTTTGTAATACCCGTAAACCCATAAATGTCAATATATAAAAGTTGCCATGGTAACCCAAATAAACAAACTGCATTTAAAGCGGTTAATAACCCTTTGTAATTAACCCATAAATGTCAAAATATATAATATGAACTTGTCTCTTGTTTTTCAGTGTCAGTGTACGATTAGGTGCAATTGATGGTGAAAGCCCTGGCAAGGCCTGTAGGGATGGCTTCTGTCCTGACGCTCCCATCTCAATCCCTATCCAGAAAATCGTTACCAATGATATCTCTTTAATTAGATTAATGAATATGGCTCCGTATACAGGTAATTACAACAACATTAATTTAACAACCATTATAGTAAAAGACCCACCCAAGATATCCTATTTTGTGGGCAAAAGATCATGGATTTGATGTCCACCCAAGAAATATATTTACATGGTAATAATATGTAGTTCATGGTAGTAATAAATTTGCGTTTTTTTCTGTGTCTAGGTGTTAAATATATATTAAAGTATTGAATTCCTCTGATCTCTGTTGTCAGTAATAATCTGTTTTAACGCCTTAGTCAGGTCATTGTATGAGATGTTGTGTGTATTTGTAATTTTTTTTGCTAACTAGGTAGTGCTTGAATAAGTATTGTATTCTTTCCAACGCTGTTTCATCGTCTTTTAATTGTAATATATTTTTTTATATGTTACAGATTACATCAGACCGATAAATCTTCCTACTTACGATTTAGTAATCGACAGATTAGATACGGAAAGAGTTCTCGTTGCGAGCTGGAATCATAATATGTCTAAGAAATATTCTTTAGTATCATTTGTTAACACAATAGTAAGTTCAGATGTGTATTAAAATTTGCTACTTCCGTTGAGGTTTACTAAACATTCATTTGGAGACTCTCGGTTATGCCATTAAATTTCCAACTAACATTATTTTATTGAACTAAAAAAGAACCACTTTGATATAAATTTATGTATTCCATTAAAAGGAGGGACGTCACCAAAATCCCTGAAGCAAGAAGTGAAATGACATTTATTTTACACTAGCATATCTTGTCATATATTTTCGTCATTGAATTTAATAACAATATAACTTTCTATAGTAGAGTGAATTTTAGTAAAGAAAATATAAACAAATTACAAACGATTTCAAATTAATTAAATTTTAACTGTTTGATTTATTTTCAGGGCTGTATTCTCGCTCACTCTCGTGTAAATGGTGGAAACAGTCCATATATAACAGACAGACAAATATGCGTTGTATTAAAACACCAGAAAGACTTATGCATCAATGGTCTCCTCATGCTAGAGACTACCTTCGAAGGGAAGAGAGTGTATGAACTCATTGGGGTGAAAAGTTCTGCAACTCAAACTTGCGGACATACTCCCCAGATCTATTATAAAGTTTACGCTTACTTAGAATGGATCAGAGCTTGGATTACAATCTAATATCTCGTCTTCAGCAATAGTGAGGCTGTTTGGTACCAGCAGAGCGAAATAGTACCTCGGTCTGTACCAGGTACCGCAAGAGGCGAATGAAGTACCATATCAGATGATGGTATATCCGTCTGCAGCAGTGTAGCTCAAATTAGTTCACTTACTACACATGGTACAAAGGGAGGAACTATTCTACTCAGTCCGAACTCTCACAGCTAAATCATATATACCCACTTGTTATTAAATGTATTGGTTTATTTTTTTTTTATAAATAATGCATGTAAAATAAATTTAAGTGTAGAAGAAATTAAATGTTTCTAACTAAAGTAGTATTACCATCTATATAAGACAAATTATAGACCTAACCACGCGGGGGTTTTAGATACAAGTGTTTCGTGATAAATTTTTAGTAATATTAATAATATTATGCACCAATGCTTGTAAAAATGAATATATATTTTTTGTTCATATTTTTTTTTCATTTACAATTATATTTGAAGTATAGTGGACGCCCGGTTGTCTAATCCGACGCCCCCTGTAATCCGACATGGTCTACAAGTATGATTTGTACTTCAGAGTATATATATGTATATAAGTATATATAATATGTATAAAAAATCTTATCATTGGATCTGTAATTTGTCGGATTACAAGGTACTCTTTTGTAAAAAAATCCGGACTGTTGAGGGTCTTAGACACTACTCTATAATCCGAAGAATTCGATAGTTCGACACTGCCCTGCAAAATGTTTCTCGGACTACCGGGGGTCCACCGCAATAGTTTCGAGAGATATTGTATATAATTATAACTGGAAATGACAGAAGCCTTACAAAAAATAATCTCCAATAGGTTTTGAGACGCAGTAAATGTATTTAGTAGGGTGGGGCAGCAGTATCCCCGTCGCGAAGGCTGTGCTCTGCGATCGCCAACACGCCTGCCCAGCGCGGCAATTATGGGCAATTTTACCTGTTTTATGATGAGGTTTATGTTTAGTCTACTACTATTTTTACTAGTTAAATAATAATTCAACCATTTTTCAATGGCATTTAAATGCTTTATACTTATATTTTATACCGATGCGTCCGATGGCGCAGATGGTAGAAATCCTACCTCACACAGATACTTATATGATGAATATTTGTATTTGTTCCAAATGTGTTATTATAGACCCAAACTGAAAGACAGAAATGTAAGACCATACATTATTACACTTATTTTTCACATATATATACATACTGTTATAAGGCCCAGACACAGAATAAACACAAACATTTATCATACATTGCACACATATATATGAGTGTATATACGTTTTTGATTTCTCTGTTGTCTATTTACTATTACATAAGTGCTTTCAGTGAATTTTTACGGAGTGAAGTGCACATAAAAGATGTCACACGAATTTTTTTAATTTTATTATTATGTTATTTGTATACTTTACAAAATAAGAATATACATTTTAAACAGTGACATGTCGTCTGACCGAAATTTATTTATTTAAATAGCTTTTGACATCCGTGAAATATATTTTTACTATGAATAGGAAATGCATAAATATAAAGGATTTGACACAAATTGTTTCTCTGAAAATACAAAGAAACGACATTTAAGTTTATTAATATCGCTCCCTCAATTGTATCTTTTACTTTTCTCTATTTAGTTTATAATTGCACATACAAAATATCTTAGTCTCACACGTCATTGAATGACGCGTCAACCCAATGCGCCACAGATAAACAACTTTCATAGATAACTGACAAACGCGCGAAGCGCGGCAAATTCCTATAATGACATTTCGTTTCATTACAAATATATGAAAATAGCTGTCAATATATATATCATTTATTGAACATCACATTGATTGAAAAAAAACCTAAACACAAACACACAGAGAATAGGTATTTAAAATAAAACAGATACCATTTTACATCTCACTAACATTTATATTTGTCTTCGAAATTTTATTTCTATCAATACATTACAGATAAATACGAATTTACAAAATAATAAACGTTAAATAATCAGTCTTTTTGAAGATAATTTTTCATGAGATTTGTTTTATATTGCATTTTGATTGTAATTTTCATAGAGTTAGTTTAACAGTCTTACCACACAGCACAACACACACCATCGTATATTATCTAATATGATCATATCGACGGGTCAGATGGTACATTTGGTAATGTTCCTATCTTGTGCGCTAAAGGTCGTGGACTCGTTCCCCACCCAGAACAAATATGTTTATGATAATATTTGTATTTGTTCTATATCTAGGTGTTAAATACATGTATTTAAGTAATATATTTGTGATTCCTCTGTTGTCTTAAGTCCATAACATAAGTGTTTTAAGCGACTTATTTTGGAGTATGGTAAATATATGTGGTGTAATGTAACTTTATTATTATTTATTAATGAGGCTTCTTAGAAATGATATGTTGCTATAAACTGTGCGTTATTATTCTCTGATGGCTAGATGGATATTGTTTTTTCATCGCTTGTAGTCCTGAAAGTATTCATTATTATCCACAATATAAATACAGATAGATAAAAAAATAATGCTTGCTACAACACTTTTTGATAAGAAGTTTCATCGATACATTAAAATAATTTCCAAAATTGTATATTTCACAGTGAAACTGCAATAGTAAAGCTAGTTTATCAGGCAGTACCTTAAGACGTTGTTATAAATAAATCAAATAAGTAGACCAGTTCAAAAGTGGACCCTTCCACTAGTAAACAGAAAAAAAAATTAATATCATTCTTTACTCTTTAAGGTTAAAAAAATATTTTTATTTTGCTTTTTAAGATTAAATTCCTACAACATCCCTTACATTGACCTGACTCCGTAATAACTTGCATAAAGCACTCGTGTTACGGTCATCAATCAACATAGGAATTACAAATACGTAAATATTATTATATAAATATTTGTCCTAGCTGGGAAACGAACTCATGACCTTTGGCGCACAAGACAGGTACACTATGATCGGGCGCAATCGGGCCATTTTTGTAAGTGGCCTAAATCGAAATAGCATCATTGGCGTCTACAGCGATGCAACGATACAAAAGAAAATCTTATTTCTGGGCGGAGGGAAACCGTTATTACATATTTAGCTTCTTTATTATTATTGTAGATTATATCTAATATTTAGACTTGTTTGTTTGTTTGTTTGTTTGTGTAATTGATTATATCTAATATTTAGATTTGTTGCTGTTTGTTTGTTTGTGTCATTATAGTGTGTTTTTGTTTGTAACTATTGTTTGATTATTTCGATTAATATGAGCTCGTCTGAGGGGGGGTTCGAATTCCCCCCAACAACTTTGAGGCCTAGAGCCTTCTCCCGGAGGACTCCGCCGCCGTCGCCGCCGCCGCCGTCGCCGTCCCAAACATCTGCGGACCCCACGGCGGCGGTAATGGAGTCGGTGGCTGGCGCTGCTGCGGTGGCCTACCAGGCTGTCATAGCGACGCTGTCACCCTGCCCAGCTCCCACTCTGGCCAGGGCGGGTGAGTCTGGTGTGGCTAGAAAGCCCACCAATAGGAAGAAGAAGACCAGGAAAGGGCGTGATAGCCCCCCTTCCTCGGACGATGAGACTGACGAGTGTGGCCAGGGCAACACTGACCTAGCGCACTTCTCGTCATGGCAATTACTGTCCAAGGCCAACGAAGTGGCCAGGACAATATCGAACGTGGCCGGAGGCCCCTCATCGAGATTGAACAAGACGGACATTACCACGATTAACGGGCAACTAGCGGTACTGCTAGAGATAGTGGGCCAACTGGGCTTGGTGGCGGAGAACCGCAAAGCAGAGGCGGTGAGCGCGCAGTCAAGAGCTGACGCCGTAGATGCCGCAATAATCCAGGAGCGTAAGCGGCTGGAAAAAGCAGAAGCCGATTCTATTGCGGCCCGTGCGGAGGCGGCTGCTGCCGCAACTGCAGCTGCAAAAGCTGCTGCTGCAGAAGACAAAGAAGGCGAATGGACCTACGCCGGTAGGTTAAAGAAAAAGAAGGCGACTGGACCTGTCGTGGCACTATACCCTAAAGATAGCGCCACCATGAAGACATCGGAGGACGTGAAGGCCGCTTTGAAGACCTCGGTGGCCCCCGCGAAGCTGAAGATCCAGGTGGACCGAGTCCGTCGAGTTGGCAACTCGGGTATCGTGGTGCAAACCCGCACCAAGGACGACCTAGCGCGCCTCAAGGCGGCACTGCCACAGAATTTGAAGGTAAGCGACGTCAGGGGCAGGCAGCCTCTGGTGGCCATTTGCGATGTTGATATGGGCCCAGACCCGGAACTGGATGACGTCCTTAGCTCGATATACGAGCAAAACTTTAGAAACTCAGACGGATCCTGGACCTTGGAGAAGGTCAAAGGTGAGGCCAATCTCGCCTTTAGGAAAGGCCGCAGGGGGTCGAGGTATTCGACTCTGGTTCTGGCGTGCACGCCGGAACTAAAGAAGGGGCTAATGTCGCGCAGAATAGATGGCCGGCGGTACGTGGGGTGGGAGTGCTGTCGAGTGGAGGAATTTACGACAGCGGTGATCTGCCCGAAATGCAGAGCCTATGGGCACACAGAACGCCGGTACCGCAGTGAGAAGCCAACCTGTGGCGGCTGTGGCGCATCAGGCCACAGACAGACAGAGTGCAAGTCCGAAACTAAAAAGTGTGGCACGTGCCACCGATTTGGTAAGCCGGGCGCTACCTCCCACGCCACCAGGGCAAGGGACTGCCCGGCTCGAGTTCATGCTGAACGCATTATGGCGGAACAAACCGAGACCGCATAATAATGGATTGTACAACCAAACTAACAGTCAGGCAGATAAACCTCGCGGGGGCAGAGCTGGCCATGGTGGAACTACCACGGGTAGCAGAGGAACTGGGCCTGGACGTCGTTCTGGCTCAGGAACATTATCCCAGTGCCCAGTCAGACATTGCGAGCAGATTCCTGCAGTGCGACGGGGGTGCGAGGGCGTGTGTGTATGTGCGTCGCCGGGACATCCCGTGCGCCCTCCTACATCACCTGTCGAACGCGCATTGTACAGTGTGCCATGTATCGGTCGATGGGGGTGGGGGGGGGGGGGGGTGTACTTGGTGTCCGCGTACTTTCAGTACAGTGATGACATAGACAGACATCTGGAGCACCTCGGAATAGTGTTAGACTCCCTGAAAGGGAAGAAAGTAGTCATCGGGGTAGATTCCAATGTGCACTCTCCGATGTGGTACTGCGAACCGCGATAGTATACTGGACGTGGGCCAGACGTCACGCATCGCCGGGAGTCCATGGAAGCGTTTATCCTGGCTCGAGGACTCGACTTGGTCAACACCGAGGGTGAACCGCCGACGTTCGCAACTGCGAACGGATCGTCCAATATAGACCTCACCCTGACTTCAAGAGGCATTCAGGTGAGAGGATGGAGAGTGCACGAAGACCAAATTAAGAGCGACCACCGCCTCATCACATTCCAAGTGGCAGGCCGGTCCGCTCCACGCGCTGAGCCGCTGGAAGTGCCGAAGAAACTTCGGGATCGGGATGTGGACTGGGCGCTCTTCGAGCGTCGGATTCACGCGAAGGTGGGGGGTATCAAATGGTACCGGCCCGCTTCGGATGTCTGTGCCCAATACACCAAGCTGGTGTTGAGCACCGCAAAGCAGACTCTTGGGGTGGTTCGTGATAGACAGTCGGACCCGGGACATGAATGGTGGTCCTTGGAGTTGGACGGACTGCGGCAGCGCAACAACCGTCTGCGACGAGCCTAGCAATCGGTCCGGCTGGCCGGAGGGGCGGCCGAAGCCGATGCCAAGGGACGGTTCCATGAGCATAGGGCCAAATATAGGGTAGCCATGGACGAGGCGCGCCTTTTGCATTTTCAGAAGATCGCTGACACTGGTAACCTGAACCCGTGGGGACAGGCCTACCGTGTCGCGAGTGGGAGGCACAGACCTCCTCTTAATGTAATTAACGGCACTGTGTTTGCCGAAGGATATGCTAGGAGCGTCGACGAGGCTATGCATGGGCTTATGCATGCTCTTTGTCCGGACGACGATCCGTCCAAGGACACGGAGTATCATAGGCAGGTGTGTGCAATGGCTGCGTCGACGCCTTCAGGAGAAGACGCGCCTCCTCCGTCCGATAGGGCTGTGGAGGCCGTAGTCCGGGACCTTCCCAACACAGCGCCGGGTATTGATGGGCTCAGCGCGCGCATTATAACGAGCGCCTGGGCGGCAGCTCCAGTGGAATTTTCCGAAGTTTTTAGACGATGTGTTTCAGAGGGCTGCTTCCCGGATGCCTGGAAGGACGGCAAGCTGATTGTCATCCCGAAAGGGAATGGCAAGCCGCTGACCGATCCAAAGGCATACAGGCCGGTCATCTTATTGCCCATCCTTGGTAAGATTTTAGAACGCGTAATGTTAAGGTGCGCCCCGTAAATAACGAGTCAGTTATCGGACCGCCAGCACGGGTTCACTCGGGGTCGGTCGACGGTATCCGCGCTGAAATCGATACTCAGCGTGGCTAGAGGGAGCTCGTCGAAGTATGTCCAGGCCATCTTCTTGGACATCTCTGGGGCCTTCGACAACGCGTGGTGGCCGATGATTATGCTCAAGGTGAAGCGCGGTGGTTGCCCGCCTAACATCTATTCGATGCTGGCGGACTACTTCGCGCGCCGCCGGGTGGGCCTCTTCGTCGGGGACCATGTGCAGTGGAAGGCGACAACGATGGGCTGTCCGCAGGGATCGGTGTTGGGATCCACGGTCTGGAACGTGCTGATGGACGACTTGCTCCGTCTGCCGCTCCCGAGGGGGGTCAGTATTGTGGCGTACGCCGACGACGTGACGATCCTGATCGAGTCTGGTTCCCGGGCGAGCATAGAGGCTACGGCCTCTACTGTGTTGCAGCTCGTCGGAGACTGGGGGGCCCAGAATAGACTGGGATTTTCCCCTGCAAAGTCTGCAACTATGACGATCAGGGGAAGGTTCCAGAAGCCGCCGGTGGTCCGCTTCGGGGGCCAGACTGTGAGGAGCGTCGCGTCGACCACGGTGCTGGGAGTGGTGGTCGACGCGAGTCTATCGTTCGCGCAGCACGCGGTATCGATAGGGGACAGGGCGGCAAATTGCTTCGGCAAGATGTCGAGAGTATCGACGAGCTCTTGGGGGTCCGATACAAGGCCCTTTAGGTTCTGTATCGGGGCACGTACGTTGCCACGGTAACGTATGCTACGGCATGTTGGTTCGAGCGTGCGTCCCTGCACGTTGTGCGTAGCGCGCTCTTGCGCACCCAGAGGCCCGCCTTGATCCTCTTGACCAAGGCGTATCGTTCGACGAGCTCTGTCGCGTTGCCGGTACTCGCCGGAGTGCTTCCGGCCGACCTCGAGGTAACACGTGCGGGCAGACTAGGTGAGGCGCGCGAGTCCGCGGCCACCAAGGAGGACCTGACAGCGCTCAGACTCGCCATCAACGGGTCCGTCCTTGCCGAATGGCAGGGGCGCTGGGACACATCGGATAAAGGGAGGGAGCTCCATCGATTCTTCCTGGACGTGGTGGCTCGACTCGAGGCGACTTGGGTCGAGCCGGACTATGTGGTCTCTCAGCTGCTGACGGGTCACGGCTGTTTTAGGGGTAGACTGCACCAAATGAAACTCGCAAGCACGGGATCCTGCTACTGTGGGAGCGAAGTGGAGGACGTACACCATGCTCTGTGGGAGTGCGAGCTCTACGGGAACGCGTGTAGGGAGTTATTAGACAGTGTGGAGGCGCTCGAGGTGGGCCCGGTCTACTACCGGGACCTCGTTGGATCGAAAGCGAACTTCAAGCGACTACGGGAATTCGCGCGAGTGTGGCACGGAATACGGAGCGGACTCGAGAAACTCGAGAAAGAGGGAGGAACCGGATGTTAAACATCGCTACGACTAGTAGAAGAAACCACTGAATAGTGGCCATGGGCGGCGATAGGCACCGAAGTCACCCGTGTGAACGGTTGCCCCTGAAGGGGGAGAGGACCACAAGGGACAAAGGACGAAGAGCAATAATATGTATGGAGTCAAGAGAGTGCACGCGGTCACCATTCCGCGCGCACCTCGTTGGTTTCGCCCTTTGGACCCTGTATAACCGGATGGTTGGAAAGGCCATGGGTGGTTGGCGGGGTTTGTTCCTAATAACACTCTTAAGACTGTTAAACTTAACCTAGTACTAATACATGTCAAATACATACGTTTTATATATTTCAAACAAAATAAAAACATTATCAATTGGCACGATAACTTGACAAATATTGGATATGCTTCTCACTGTGATACAGTTAGGAAAACCGATAACAAATTAAATGTAGAAATGCATACATGTTAAGTTAATATTGAGCAATCAGTAAGCAATTTTGAAATGGAGCTTCATCTAAATAATCATAAAACCTTTTTGAAGGCATAACCAAAACAAAAATAATATTTACATCACTAAACATTTGCTGCGACATTTGAGTGCGCATAGAAAGTTCTTACGTGATAACTACTCTATAGGTGTTCACTTGTAACTGAAGTTTTGAATAACTCTGTAGAACATTGGCAGTGTACCAGCAGGTTTATATTACACCAACATAATAAATAATGCTTTTCATCATATTAATGAATGAATATAAGAAAAAAACAAAACAATGATTGATATTTATTAGAAAAAAATCTACTTATCTCAAGTGTCAGGCGGGACTTGAACCTGTATCTTTCCCATACCGGGTATTGCACTATCTTTGTGCAACCGAGACTTTAGCAGACATGTTGAATTTGGCTTGTGTTCTTTTTGTGCTGTCAGTGCTTAAGACAAGTTATTTTTTTCTGGTAAATATTATCTCAAATATAATTCATTGCGTTGCGTTTTCTTTGCATAAAAACCTCTCAAAGTTATTAAATAAACATTCATATTTTTTTCCAAATACTGATATTTGGATATTTCCACATTTCATATCTAAATTCTTTTTTTTTATTTACATTTCACTTAGAAGTATAAAAATATTAAACAACTACGAATTTTAAAATTTCCGTATTTTATACAACTAAATTGATTATGTCCAAAGGTTCCCTTTTAATGTTAAGACTTTTGCAAGAGAATAAAATATCAAAACAACATTAAGTAGTTATTATTAAGAAACTTGTTATGCTTGCAACAGTTTATATATAGTATTATATATAGTAGATCAAAAACTTATACATTATGTTTCTTTATATATTGTTATAGTTATTTAAATGTCGTAATATTTAAAAAAACGTTTTAAGCTATTGATGTAATGAACACAACCATTATAATTATCTATTACAGCTAGTTTCAATTCTTCAGCTACCTGTGATGTGGCACTCGACAGGCTTCTGTAACAAAAATATTATTTATTTTGATTATTACAAAATTTTAAACTAATAGTCTAAAATCCTACATAATCTATCTTTACGTAACAACTCCAATTTTTTGCTGATTAATCAAGGACCAATTACGAATCACAAACAATTTTATTTGAGGAAATTAAAAACTGAACAAAACGGACAATAGAAAACAAAATATTTATATGATATTTGTGTTATTTTTTGTCTATTTAATGTATGTATGAATTTAAGTATTGTATTTGTAAGTTCTCTGTTGACGATGTCGGAGTCAGGTCATATTGACTGATTTCAAAAACATACAAAATTAATGCCTAATTACATTTACTATGGTGAACGTATGTTTGGAGTTGATAAGAGATAAAAATATATTTTTTTTAATTTAATTTCCTTCTCATATTTCACCCCATATAACAAACTATGTAAATTTTAATCTCTTTAATGATGAGGATTTTCTAGTACACTAGGAAAATATAGTTTTATAAGTTGAATTTTACAAAATCCTATATTAGTGTGCTAGTTGTAGTTTCTGAGATTTCATAATAAGTGACTGACTAAAGGAACGTGAGTGAGTGAGTCGGACAATTAAGATGACATCTTATATGATGCATCTAAAAACATACGTACTTCTTGGAACACTTTTTAATGTAGTGGTTCTTGAAACACAATCACTTTCTTCCGATTCCGATCTCATTTGAAAGCTGGTCTCTGAAAATAACACTTGATTTAAAAACGAAAAAAATACATTAGAGTTTTGTTATAATTGTCGTATCTATTTTCTGAAATTAGACCCATAATTGCCACGATGGGCAGGCGTGGTGGAAATCGTAGAGCGTAACTTTGCCACAGAAATGCAACTGCCCATTTCCGTTCAGTTGCATTGGTACATCGCTGCTTTGGGTAAATATACCGCCGTCTGTCTTTACCGGTACGACAACGGAATGGGGTGCCTATTCTACTCTGACGGTACCCCACGGCTATGCCGGTATACCACACCTATAGTAATAGTTATAAATAATTAAAAAAGAATAAACTACGCACCACTATCGTATCTCGATTTGCTATTACCCGGTAGGTGGGCTCGACTTGGCACTTCTTGGTTATCAACATGTCCAAAAGTTCGAAATCCAATCGCGAACTGCGCATACGGACTTATTTCGTATAATTCTGAAAATAGATGTGATTATTAACTATCATCATGGATAGAAGAAGATAAAGCTTATTTTTCCTATGTAATTTTATATTATTCAATAGCGGTTGACGTTTGGTTTTGAATAAATATTATAATTAAACTGGATTGTTGCAAAATTTGCTAGTGTACAGATTTTTGAGAACTAATTTAAAAAAATATTTATTCACAAAGTTAATACTTTACAAAACCTTATTCCTTATAAATTATTGATTAAGATAGATATTATTAAAGTTTTTAATAATGCATATATTGTATATATTATTTTTAAATATTATTAATAGAGAAATAAAATAGGAAAACTTATTGACAATAATTAAGTATTTGATTTTAAGTGTTGATTATTTGGATAATATCCTAACTCATAATAATAAAGCAATCCCTCAATGTTTTTTTTTTTAAATAAAATAAAATATACTGCATTAGTTTTTTAGCATTATCAGTATTGTTTATAAAACAAATCATGTCAAAATTATTGACAGTTTAAAATAAAGCTAAAATATATCTTTAAATATTTTTAGGTCAAAATTATTTTGTTTTTGTTATCCCTACTAATATTATAAATGCGAAAGTAACTCTGTCTGTCTGTCTGTCTGTTACGCTTTCCCGCTTATAACTCTGAACCGATTTTGATGAAATTTGGCACAGACAATCTGTAGACCCTGAGAAAGGATATAGGCTATTTTTTAATTCGAAAAAAGCGAGCTAGAAACTTGAAACTTATTTTTTAAGCCATTGAATCGGTATAAATAAACATGACATTGAAAGTTTATATAAGTAAAGGTAAAGATGTATGTTATTAAAAAAAAAAACTATTCCACGCGGACAAAGTCGCGGGCACAGCTAGTTACTTTATGTTTAAATGAGGAAACGTTATTTTCAATTACTAACACGTTGTTTTAAGTAAAAGGTTTATCAAAAGTAAATAGATCTCACCATGTTTTGTATCAGCCGTGAGGTGCACTGGTGTACTGTATATTCTATTGTTGACATCAGCTGGAACACTTTGTGGAGTATTTGCAGTGACATTACTACGTTCTGATTTGCACTCCGCTGTTAGAGAATTTCTGTATTCTGTTAAACGTTGGTGACTGAAAGGAAAAGGTTCAAAATTATTTTTAAACAAAAACTACATAGTCTTTTAAACCTTAAGTGATAAGAATTTAAGTGTTTGTGCAGGACGAGATAAGCAAACATAGCGTAAGACTAATGCGAGTAAGTTAAGCGAGAGAGGTATGCCAAGTAGACGAATCGGATTGCAACGAGTCGAGATTCATAGTCTTGCCTACTCTGATCGTGATTGCTGTATATATAAAAATAGAGTAGAGTAAATATGTATGTAGTAAAGACAAAGAAATGCAAATTTTTTACTGCGATGGGTGCAATTGCTGTGAAATTATCACGTGAAAGTTTAAGAATATGCAGGTAGACTTTTGCTTGGCTAAAAGGTGTAAGGTCAGGTATGATATTTCAATAGTCGATATATTAGCACGTTTTTGGGCAGTTTCAAAATATAGGTCCAGCGACAAAATATGATCGCAGCGATTCATATGACACTAGTCTAGCGACTTATGTAAATGGTAATTTTTGTCCCTTTCTAGCTGGCTCTTTGTAAATCTATTTTATTTTACCCTTGAAACAACTTCAAATATCAAAGTCGTTAATTTGTCGATTGTTTTTGAGATATAGAAGCTTGTCTATAAGATTTCATCTTATCAGCCATGGGACGTCTACTATTGGACATAGTCTTCTTCAAGCAAGCGTGGTGGTAATCACAGAGTGCAGTTGCACGACAGACTCTTCTACCCATCCCCGCCTTGCGTATTTGAGTTACGCTGTTTCAGATGATTATACCGCCATCTGTCGGTTCCAATACCTCAGTCAACACTTACGACACCGTGTTAACGTACCACTATATTACCGATACGGTTATCAGTTTAGATTTGCAATAAATGATTCATGTAACCGTGGCGTTAATATGATATAAGACTTAAAATTATGTAAAAACCTTAGTTAATTTGTAATATAAATAATTATACTTACTTATGCCTCTTTATTAGTATGTAAACACATGTCAAAGAGCAAATTGTCAGCAGTATAGAACTGCAAATGATTACAAGCATATTTAAATCGAAGAAATCTAATGGAGGCCCAATTGATTCTGAAATGTTAATAAGGAATAGGATAAATTAATATATACGAGTGTACAATCTTTTAATTTAATAAGTAGTACTACTACATACTAAACATTATATATTCAAAAATGATTAGAGAGGAAGTCAAATTCATGAAAGATTATTATATCAATCATAGGTTATCCACTGCTGGATACACCCTAAGTGAATTCCAATAAGTCCGATACACGATCTCTGTAATCCTGCGACTTTTGTCAGATCGTCTGTCCACATTGCGTTTCCACGCTTTGCTCGCCAGTACTTGGTCTCCATTATAGAACTTTGATAGTATTATCTTAATAATTAATTTATAATAATAAGTAATTACCTCCTTTCGTTGTGGTAGTTGCGTAAGTGTAAAGTGAAGTAGATATTCCAGCTGAATTCTCAGCAGTTACTCTAATCTGATACCACTGTGCTGGGAACAGGTCTGCTATTACGAATGAGTTCGGTTGACTTAATACAGACGAATGTATATAGTGACTCCAAGTTTGGTCTATTTGTGGCTGGAAGTTTATAGATATTTTATTTTTCTTACTATAGAGGTTTTATGCGTTAAAAAATGTCAAATTTAATATTAAATATAATGTTTTCTAGAAGAGAATTCAATTTGTCTCAGGCCTCATGGGGGACTCGAACCTGCTTCTATCTGGACAACTGCAGTATCGTTGTGCTACCGAGACCTTAGTAGACACTAGACACGTCGGAATTTTTTAATGTTATTTTTGTACTGACGAATTAGCGCCATTTCTTTAATGTTATAGTTCGATAATAAGAAATAGTTACTTGATACATTTTAAAATATATAATCTAAGAGATTGATATATATATATACCTGGAATAGTAATAGTGGTCTTAAGGAAACCAGCTGGTGCCGGTCGCGTAGATTCTGCTAAACCAAATTTCTATATATATGTTAAATCTTGCCCGTGTATCATAAGCATACATTTAATAATATCTTAGTTATGTTATTTATTTATATACTTTGTACAGCCCCACCTGAACCCTGAGACAAGTTGAAGTTTCTCTAGTAAATATTATCATTGGAAACTTTTATACTATATGTATAGCATAAATGTTACCAAAGAATAAGAATGTTATTAATAATAATAATAATAATATTTTATAGTACACCAAACATAAAAATACGTGAAAAAAACAGTAATTATAAAGTACAATGGGCGGCCTTATCGCAAATAGCGACTTCTTCCAGGCAACTTTTGGATGGAAAGACTGAATGAGAAAAAGAGGTAGTAAGAGGTGTCAATAAGAACGATAAAAAATATACATTAAATATACATAATATAAATACATTCTTAACATCTTTTCTGCAAATTTTGTTATCACATTAATTTGCAAAATTTATACAACTTACAAGTTTATTGTCGGCCCTCTTCCAAATTTTATTCCCATACTCTCTGTAATCAACATCGAACCTGGTGATTTCACAACCATTGTCGTCCCATCCACTGAGTTGTATGTATACATGGCTCGCGTTACTCCAAAACCATTCAGTACTAGTAGGAGTTATTGGTACTGCAAATGTAGAAAGCAATATACAATTAAATTAAGCCTTATAATGTACTGTAAGAATTACTCCTTGTAACGTTAGTTTTATATCAGTAGATTGCTTAATTGATTCGGCCTAGCCGTTTATAGGTTAACCGAGACAAACAGACGTACAACAAACATGTGGATTTTTTTTATAGATATTCAGTGCAATTTTGTTAATTTTGAATGACAAAAAGACAGTTAGAATTTTATTCACATGTTTAGATTAGTGAATCAAAAATATTCTCTCGATTTTGAGTTTTACTTAAAAGCATTAGATTATGATAAAGAACTCGCAATGATGTTACCTCCACCTAAAGTAGTAGCATCGATATACGCAGGCTGGGAAGAACCCACGCTGTTGGCTGCAGTCATTCTTATTGAATATTTAGTGCCACATTTTAAGCCTTGAAGGGTATACTCTTGTGTCCCTTGAAGTGATGTACCTTTGTTAGTCCACGCATCTTGCCATGAACCGTTCATTTCCTTCCAAGTTAGGTTGTAATCTATTAATAAGATAATGAAGTATTAAGATTAATTCAAAGATTGTGGATTAGTTTCCAACCAGAACAAAGTATTTATATAATCAATATTTAATATTTGTCTAATTCTAGGGGTTCAAAATTCGATCAAAAGTTAATAAAATTGTGTAAAATCTCTTAAGTAAGTTGCTTGACATTTAATAGATTCATGTTTACTTTATTAAAGTGTGTCAATGTGTCATTCAAACAGTAATATGTGTAATGTAAATTTGTAGTGCATTTTGTATTTAAATAAATTGGTACTTCGCATTATCTACATTAAATACTCGTATGACACTTCATCAAAGTTTTATTATCACAAAAATTTGTGTTCTTTATTTAATCATAGAAGGATTACTAAATTTTTTCTTTATGTATGTGATTTTTCACGGAGTCAGATCAATGTATAGGATGCTTGAAGCACTTAAGTTACGGACATCAGACAATGGAGGAATCATAAATATACTACTTAATATATATATTTAGCACTCAGATACAGAACAAACATAAATATCAATAATAAAACTTTGGATTGTGTGGGGATCGAACCCAAAACCCTTGGCGCATAAGATAAAATCACTACCATATGTGCCATCGAGCTGTATACATCATACATATAGGCATACCTATAGTAATATCTTAGTTGTAGGTCTGAAGTCAAGTGGAAAATACTTACTAATCTTTTGAACTTTTCCACCAACTTTTCTAGGTAAATCCCATTGCAAATGTAGAGCATTTTTGTGTGCTATCACCCGCACACTAGGTGGTTCAGGTGTAGGCAACACGGATACATCGTATGACACCGAATCGGAGCCGTAGAGGTTCTTGGCGAGGCAGGTATAGTTACCGCTGAGAGATTGATCTATATCTGGATATAAAAAAAGTGATATTAAGGGAACCATCTGTTGCTAGTTGACGAGTTTATGGGAAACTAAATTTATATATATGTTTAGTTTTACCTAATCATTATGCAAACTGCACCCTTCTGTTACCTTCATAAGAAATAATTTTTAAAATATATTTTACATGTGTTTCATAACTTTTAATGAAGAACGTATATTATGAATTTCATTCGAATAACTTCAAAAAACAACAAAGTTTTATACAAAGTTTGCACCCCTGTTTTACCTTTACAGGGGGTAAATTTTCGAAAATCCTCTCTCAGTGCTCCTTTACGTTGTTTCAAGTTACAAATTTCAAGTTTCGCTTATAAATTTTTTCTTCACATCTCATGCATTGACCTGATTCCATAACAAGTCGCTTGAAGCACTTGTGTTCCGGACATCAGCCAACAGACAACAGAGGAATCACAAATATTCTAATTAAATACAAATATTTAACACCTTATAGTTAAGTTAGTAATCTTCGAAGTAATTACATAATTTTAATTGGACGCATTCTTTTGTAAACACTTAATAATATATTTGAGTAAGATATTCTCATTCTACGTGTAAACGTGATTAAATAATTTTAATTAAGTATTCGCGACTCAAATACTGTTGTATCATAATCTTATCCATCATAGAACGTCCACTGCTGGACAAAGTATTTCCAATAGGACTGGTTGTATACAGTCTGTTGCGTTCAGGTTGTAACGCGATCCTGTGGTTTTAGTCAATTCAAATGACTACCTTGTGGGTGGGCGTTCTATGCTGCGCTTGTCGCTTGCATGGACTCCATTCCAAAATCTTATAGCTCCATCGAGCATCAGTTCAGCTAATCATACTTAAACTTGCTAATCCAGCGGACGTTTTTATATAAACACTTAAAGTCAGATTAGTTTAAATAATTAACTGTTAACTTGAACTTACTGTTGATGAGCAGACTGTCGTCATGGTTTCTAGTGAATCTCGGATGGTGAGTGATAATATTGAGCTTGTGGTACCACACAGTTCGTGGTGCTGGTATTCCCACGCACTGGCATACTAGAAGTAAAGAACTTCCAACACCCACTGCGATAGGACCTCCTAAGGAAGCCACACCTGCCACCACTGAAAAACAAAATTATACAGATTGTTACTACTAGTAATTGCTATATTCTAAATTGTGAAAATAGGACGATATTTTTTATTGCTTACTCATATTATTACCTTTGTATATTTATTTGATGTGACAAAAATATATTTGCTCGGGTAAACTTAAATCATCAATTTAAAAGATAACTTTATCAATTTATCTAAGAATTACCAATATAGTAAATTCACATTATAAAACATAAAAATCACTTATCATATAAATTTAAAATTTTACGAATTGAATTTTATGAAAAATAAATTTTAAATTTATTAAATTTTAAATTTATTAACTTATGCATGTATTAAATTTTAAATTTATATTTGAATATAATTTAATAAAATAATAAATTTAAAATTTAATAAATTTACAAATTAATAAATTTAAAATACAATAAATTTAAAATTTAATAAATTTAAAATATAATAAATTTAAAATTTAATAAATTTAAAATTGTGTAAATTAAAAATTTCAACTATTAAAAGTAAAACCAAATCTTAAATCTCAAATTACCTCAAAACTAATACTATAAAACATAAAAGCATTAAAAAATGATTTAAATTTTCATGGACGACTATATCAACGACTACATTATGATTTTATTATGTTAAAAGCCGAGTCTTTGTGCTGTTACGTATACGTTATAGACACATTGCGGATATTTATCTATCCAAACGAATTGAAATTGTTACAGAAGTTTATTATTGGAGAGGAAACTACTATTCTTTTTATAATGATTTATTTTATCCCTAACTCCTTACCTTTAGAAGACAATTCAGCGTGAACTCGATTACTAGGCGCGCCTTCACCTGCAGCTGTATGGGCTCTCACAAACAGTTCGTATTGTCGTTCACTTGACAGACCAGACACTGGGAATGTCAGCTGCCTCGACTGTTCTAGGTTAGATTCCATGCGATAGCTTTGTGGTGCTCCGGTACTGAAAGTACGAGTTACACCAATTTATAGCTACATTAGCTTACGCTTTGCTGAACAACTTTATAACCAGGGTGAAGGAGGACTGTAAGTATAAATTCTAATAAGAGTTTTACTAGCATTTTACTAGCATTTTGCACATATATTGCATACGTTGAAAATGCACGCAGTAACAAAAGGAGGATATATCATTCAGTAGTTTTTTGAATGAAGTTATCAGATTATCATTATTGTAGCCCTAGAACGTATTCGATAGATCCCAATGGGAAATAAGTAAAAAAAATACAATTTGCGCATAAATGCAGAGACGAGCAGGCGTGGTGGCAATCGCAGTGTATCTTCGTGATGGGCCGCCCTGTTTTATTGAATCTAGACTAAAATACCGTATGTCGGTTGCGGTAACTCAATCGACTCTTACAACTGATACAGAGGGAGGTACTAGTTTGCTCTGCTGGTGCTAGTGTAACAAAATTTCTTATAATTTAGTTTTAATGTGGTTTACCTAGAAACAGGCTTGACGTAGACAGTATAATGTGTGATTTCTCCATTAGCCTGGATTGGTCTTTTCCAACTGACAAGCAAAGACGTGGACGAAGATACCACCACTTTAATAGCAGATGGGGCACCTGGCACTGAAATAAATAAATTGGTATAAGTTTTAATATACCACCTATGAATATAAAATATTAAAAAAGGGTTGTTATTTTTAAGTTATTGGTTTCGTAGCAAAAAAACATTCGTAGAAAAAAAACTAATCTTTTAATAACAAGCAAAGAAATTCTAAAGATTCTTCTTCAAAACATTAGAAAGTTATGTTGTTATCTGTTTCCTATTTTACGGTTATATTAAACGTAACAACAATATGGTAAGAATGAAAAAATCATAAATAAATTCCCGCAACACCAGACATTGATCAGACTCTGAAACACCACATTGACCAGATTCTGAGATAATCAACACAAAACATTTGTATTATGCATATCAGAAAATAGAGGAATATCATAGGTATATGGTACCTTAATACATATTTAAGAAATAGACTTGATCAAACACAAATAATCACCATATAAATGTCTGTCTTAAGTGGAGATTAGAACTCACAACTCAGGGCTCACAATATAGTAAAACTATCAAATATTCCATCAGACCGTCTTTAACAATATCTGTATATCAAAACTATACTAACTCACTTACCATCTTGCAGTGTGGTACAAACAATTGGATATGAGAATGGCCCAAGGCCGTAGTTAGAGAAACCAGCTACTTTAATAGTGTAATTAGTGTACTTCAAAAGGGCTTGAAGGTATAGTTCTGTGATGAGCGAGCTTATATTCTGCCATGGACCATCTAAAAGTTGAAAATAAACATTATAGAGAGATTAAAGAATTGTATTATATTGAACGTTATCAAACAATGTTGTCATAAACTACTTTTTAAAGGCCTTAAGAATGTTTATTTAACTTTATTTGTTACCTTGTTTTTATTTTATTTTTGGAAAATATTATCATAACTACCAAATTCAAAATATATATAACATCGTGTTAATATATATGATTGACAATAATAAATAACCCTTTAGAGCTGCAATAGTTACAAGGATAAAATTAATGCAGATTCAAAAGTAATCATCATACCCGCAATGGGAAGTCCACTGCTGGACATAGACCTCCCCAAGAAAGGGGGAATTATACCCATAATTGCCGCGCTGGGCAAGCGAGTTGGTAATCGCAGAGCGCAGCTATTGCGATGGGGATGCTGCTGCCCATCCCGCCCTATACATTTGAGATGCACTATTCTGGATGGATATACTGCCATCTGTAACTTAGTCGCCTCTTATGACACCTGGTACAGGGAAGGTACCAAAAGTTGCGAGTATATCTATTTGTTATTTGTGCTGTAGAAAGTCACCATTGTGACGATTTTAGGGCAAAATTTGGGGATATCCCCAAATTTTACTCTTCCAGCCGCGCTAGGTAAGCGTAATGGCAATTGCATTACGATAGGGGTGCTGCTATTGACCTCCTATGCATTCGAGCTATGCAGTTTCGGATGGATATACACCTAGTACAAGGCTCACTTTAATGTCGACTTTACTAATAGCTCTTTCTAGTGTTATTAAGGCAGGTATGTACCTTCAGTACTGTAGAATAATGAATATCCTAGCAATGAGGCTCCAGGTGAAGTAATCGGTTGCCAGGACACTCGTAATGATGAAGATGATACTCCACGACATTCCACTCCAGGCGGTGGCTGCTCTGGGGCTGAAAAGTGTTTAATATTTTCAGCATTATTTATTTCATATTTTTGAGTATTAACTTTTTTTAGACATTATTTATAGATAATAACTCTGACATAATTGACAAAATGATTGTCTATGATGATTTAAAGATTGGACACAAAATCACCTCATGCAAAGACCTGAGATAATTTAAGTGTTTTGAAAAGCAGATTTAAGTAAATAATTTCAGGTTAGATCATTGTGCGTTACGGAAAGTCTTGTTTACTTCTTTCATTTTATACCTTATTTTTATTATTATTCTGTGAAGTGAAAATGTTATTTGTACTTTCACTAGGACAAACCTGTTGTAAAAAAATATGTACAGAAATTTGCATAGAGAGAAAACTAAGAATACAAATATAGCATGGATTGTCAATAGTCTTTTATATATACGACTTATGTAAAATATCGTCATCGTGAAATTAGCTGTTAGTTATCCAACCCTGGTCATAGGAATTCCCAGGAAATTTATCGATATTTAAAATCTCAAAGATATTTGATGTTAAATTATACCTCCTTCTCTTGTAGTTTGGTATACTGGAAGCGAAAATGGACCATTTCCTGCAGCGTTGAAGGCACTTACAGTGACAGCATATCTGAAAATATATAGTTGTAATTATGCAATTTATTTTATACAGGAGTGAATCCTTTTTTTATATTATAAAGTGAAAAGTTTTTTATTTTTATTTGTAACTACTGAACTTATTCGAATAGTCTCAGCTAAGTAAATTTATATTTACAAAAAAATTAAAAATCCCTATCAATAGAAATATATTAACAGAATTTGTATTATTGTAACAAATAAATACATAAATAACCGACCCAATTACATTTCACAAGTAAAATGTTATTAATGCATCTTGAGAACGGTTGCCGCAAGGTAACCGAAACATTAATAAATAGCTTTAATATTAGTTTTACTTTATTTATAACCAGAAATTGCAGATAAAGTTGCGGTGTGTTGCTGTTTATAGATATTTCAGTTTGCTCTTTGAAAACCCACCTTGTGTTTTTCAATAGTCCGCTTAGTGTCGTCTCTTGCTTTCCCTTTCTTGTCATGACTTTGATCATTTTGGTATCAGCATCGTTGGGGCCTGAAATATATGAGCGCATTAAAAAGGTATTACTTTTGGTGTGCTACATAATTTAAAACTGAAGAAGCAATTAAAATACTGCTGTATATTTAATTCTTATTAGCAACCCATCCTAACTTTGTATGGATAGATAATTTGAGGCCTATATTTTTTTATATTGCAGTAAATTGGACTTACTGCTAATTCAATCTTATGTTCACTAGACGTAAATGAAATTTCCCATCTCTTAAATAGTAATAAAAGTATTTTTTTACCCAGATTGTACAGAACATCAATGTATTATACTTTAATCCTCTTTCGTGACTTCCTTCATCCATAAGTAAGAACGGTATAAAGGTTTCGAGTTTATATTTTTTGCTACAAGGATAACACATATTTTTTCATCAAATTTTCTATAAGAAAGACAAAAGAAAAGTTACTACCTAACTCTCCATTAATTTTAGGAACAGCCTTCACATGATATCCTTGAAGCTGCCCATTGTGGGTCTCTCTTGGTGGAGGTATCCAGGACACGATTAACTCCCCAGGAGTTTCAGTTTGCTGGACTTGTACTCCTAAGGGTGTCGATGATGGAGCTGTAAAAATAATGATTAATGACAGACACGGAACAAAAACAAATATAAAATATAAAAATTTGTTCTGGGTAGTGGAACTAGTGGACCATGGAGCCAAAGACATTTGGCGCATAAGAATGGAATGCTACCGGATGCGCATTCGGGCCTACCTAAATATTATCCACTTAATACAATTATTCTTTTTAAATACAACTGAAATATATTAGGAAGGAGCAAACAGGTAATTGAGCTGTCTATTTTAAATTATACTGCAGGCACAAGACAGACAGGCGCTCCTAGAGTTTGAATTAGTAAAACGCGAGCTACCAGAGAAGAACCAGAGAAGAGAAAATCTGACGGTGATAACGGTGTCGTTGACATATAATGGTAGTTGGTTGGAGTGTCAATAAATACCTAACGCCTTACGTATTGGTTTAAACATATTCATTTAAATTTTAAACAGTTTCATTATTAAT
Organism: Heortia vitessoides; assembly: GCA_020976665.1. Taxonomy (NCBI): domain Eukaryota; kingdom Metazoa; phylum Arthropoda; class Insecta; order Lepidoptera; family Crambidae; genus Heortia; species Heortia vitessoides. Next base: position 3,188,513 of record JACJUM010002768.1, read on the forward strand.
ATAAAATTTAATGCAGTTATGAACTTTTGAAACAAGTTCAAGACATAAAGTAGACCGACCACATGCAAAAGTTTTCTTATTGTTACCACACATTTGACTATTTCTACTGCCAAATAGCAGTGTTTGTTTCTGTGTTGAGATTTGATAGGTGGGAGAGGAAGTGAAATTATTAATGTGTAATATTGTGCATAATATTTTCATCACAAGGTTGGAAACGCGCTAGGCATATTCTCGTGATATTACGTGTGTAATATTGTGCTTAATATTTTCATCACAAGGTTGGAAACGCGCTAGGCATATTCTCATGATATTACGTGCGTCTATATATTGCGGTGACGCTTACTATTGCGCGGAAACTAGTTTGATGTCCTGGTCTTATAAAAAAGGCATATTTATTATTATTAGGTGTATTGGCAATGAAACTAGAAGCTTAATGTAATTTTGATCGCCAAAAATCAAACTGTGTATTTATTTACAAACAAGTGTTTTAGAAACTGCGTGCGTCACTTTTACATGTATTTCTTCACAAAAAAATACTTAATTTTTTTTTTTTAAAGCTAGTTTTTTTTATTTGATGATGATTAATTATTATTAACATTCAATTGCAACGATAATTCATAATCAAACTATTACCACAGGCCTCCGTCACGGAACGCTTACGAGCCAATATGTGGCGGGCTACCTTTTATTCGAGGTTTAAGGTTTTTAACATAACTTCCAATGACATCACTAAACCAGTTTCAGAAAGAAAAAGTAAATAGAAGTTAGTAATTTTTTACATACCTTCTTGTTGCGTAGTAAGATGTACTGGTTGTGTGAAAGGACTCAAGTCCACTTGGTTTCCAGAGGCAACCCTAACCCTGTAATCGACTGCTGGCAACAGATCCCTCAGCTCTATACTCTGCCTGGAGTCAATGTCTTGCCTGTAAATAGTAATATAATTTATTTGATATTTCACTACCTTGAAAACTTAAAAATTATATGACACTAGGGTATCGAACAGGACCAGATTACTGTGGTACACCGGAAAAGTAGAAGAGCACTCCCCTGTACCAGATGTAAGTGCCAACTGAGGTAACGGGACCAACAGTTGATAGTATATCGTCTCAAAATAGCGTAGTTCAAATGCAATCGCGTGGCAATGATAGCAGCATCCCAGTCACAAAGATACATTGCAGTTTCCACGATATCTACCCAGCGCGATAATTATTAGCGAAAATCCCCTTTTCCTTGGTAGACCTTTGTGCAGCAGTGGAAGTTCTACGGCTATTTTGATAATGATGATGATGAATTGGACAAGTCGGGTGAACATAATAATGTTCATGTTATATGTATTGTATATACATTTATATGTTATATATACATACGTTGTTATTTTTACTTATATGTATAGAAGGAGGTACTAAAATTGCCCAGCGTAGCAATAAGGGGAAAAAACCTCCATTCTTATTTCTTATATCTAGCAGTAGACTGCTTATGACTGGTATGAATCAATTGATATCTATACTTATGTTGGATCTACATATACTATTTCTTCTTATTGAGTAGAAATATCGTGGGTTATTGGTGGTTGGGACTACGTATTGCTAGTCCTGCACCATGTGTTGACCACACATAGTATACGAGGGGCACTGATCCCACTTGAACCACCATATGACGCTTTATCTGCCTAAAACAGTGACCCTCAAATGCAATAAAGCAGAGATGGGCAGCAGCATTCCCCATGCCAATTCTACTTATTGACATTTATGGTCAATATTTCACATTCCTTGGAGAGGTCACGTTCGCCCTGTAGAAGTCCCACGTGTTTTACGATATTAATGACCATCTAAATCGGATTATAATTAAAGGTATTAATAATTACCTCGTTATATTGATACTCTTCGCATTCTCCCACACCATGAAGTCGGTGGTAGTATACTGAATGGTGTAGTACTGGACATGCGTACTTATGGTATCCCGCCACGAGAGTTTTACCGAATTGCTAGTAACCGAATCTACTTGCAAGTCTAACGGCGGGGTCGGCGGTTCTGTAACATAAAATTAATATATTCGATAATCATGTAAAATAATGACATACATATTACATACATACAGCGTATGTGAATGGCAAAGTTGGTATATAATTACCTACACGAGTACCTTAATCATGGAATAAAAGAACTGCCAAGTAAAAAGTACTAAGAGTAAATGAGCGTGTATGAAAGGATTTATGTGAATAATGGGATGCCAAGATCGTAGCAAGTATGGATCCTTTTCCGGTATCACACTGATATATGTGTTTTTGTAATATTAGTACATAAAATTGAGGAGTTACTTAAAAACAGAAGTATTGTATAATTACTGATCGATAAGTGTAATAAGATAAAACTAGATTAAAAATAAGTTTTATAAAATTATAAATACGAACGTGAAATAATGGAAATAGAAACTTCCAATTAAAATAATTTGAAAAGCTTTTGCAGCAACAAACAAAATGGTAATTTTGTTTCCGCAAGGTAGAAAAATAAAAATAAATAACTTGCGTTTAAAACTCGATTAAAAGTAATTTTATGATAATTAATTAACGCGTAGATATATAAACATAATATAAATAAGATTGAGAAACATAAATAATTTTAATAATTCATTGAAACCACTACACTGAATAATTCTTTATTTTTTTGATTAATCGTCGCTCACGTGCTATATTAAGATTTTTTATAAATAATCAGATAATCATATATTTTCCGTTTCTTTATTTCGCAAATACATGGCCTTATGGCTTTTCTTTACACTGGGTACAAAAGAGTCAGCTTACCTAGTATGTTTAGATTTATGTTATACGTTGCGACACCATATGGGTTACTGGCTCTACACTCGTAAGTGCCGCCATCACGAATCTCAACGTAGTTTATGTTGATGATGCTCTTTACCCCATTGTGTGTTAACGTCTCAGAGATGGTTATCCTGAAATATATCGGAAAATGTAGGTAAAACTAAACTATACGGTTATAGTAGGACAATTTTTAGTTCGATTAAACTGTGCTAGAGGCGCCACCGTCCTAGGTCACTCAGGAAATTTAGCTAATATCACGTTCAATTTGCTTCTTAAACATTACATAAACAATTTCAGCAGTAGGTATACACATGTTTTGTTCAAAATTATATTTATAAAAGCTTTAATTAAAAAGGTTACAACTAGAATATGTTTTTATTTATTACTTCTGTATTAATTACGTAAAACATTTTTCATAACTTATAAGCACTCAAAATAATTTTTATACCACACAGATGTTTTAAAGAAAATTGTCTTAAAGCTTAAACCTTATTAAGGTTTCAATTAATTAACAATTAAATGTATTACTTCTGTTTTACTTTTTTACAGTATTACTTTTAAACACTTGATAGACGTTGTCCTATCTTAACTATACTTATATGTTAATAACGAAAAAAATATTGCGACTATAAATTGTAATATAAACTAACATATCTCTCTAATTGGATCAAACTGTACATAGTAAACGAAAATGTGTTGAGAATGGTTCAATAGTTTAGAAGTTTTCCCGAAAAGCATGACATAAACATTTATATTTAAAAAATATAATATCTATCACAATTGTCCTATACCACATTAAAAAAAGATAACAATATTTTTTTATGATGAATATTGCATATAGTTTTCGCTAATACCAATGCAAAATCATGAAGTTTTCAATGAAATTACACAACGTATAACTGCCATCTGGGTATTTTCTCAGAAACTATATGAATAATGAATCATTTAATGCAACATGAGCAAAGCATAACCTTCAAATGGAAAAGGATATGAACCGATAGTTGCAACTGTTGTCCTTCATCCCTGCTTTTCACCAATATGTTTTCATGTTTTCTAATAGATGGCGTCACATGTCTCAATCTCTTTTCAGTATTTACGCTGTATATTTGTTAATTCAACTAAACAAGATCATTGAAGTAAAACGCTTATCAAAAGTTATGTTAATGTGATAAATCTATTATTTGTTCTGTTATGCGCTGACATAGTATATAAAATATATTTAGAGCAGTGTCCACGACTTTGACTTTTTTGATCAAAAAGTTCTGTCAGTGTTGTATAATAAACTATAGTAGTACAGTAGAACTTTTTGATTTGGACCAGCGGTTCCTGAGATTAGCTTGTTTAAACATAAAACAACCTATTTTATAATATTATGACAGATATAGATCTATCTATCTATGTTTATAGAAACATACATATTTTTATGTGCTTTAACAGGAAACAATATTATAAAACATATATATTTCTTTATGCTTTATAAAACAGAATAAATCATTCAAATAATATCATGAGGTTATCAAAAATACCTCAGATTGCAAATATGCTCACCGCGCTTCACATCCGTGGTTTCTAGTCCAAAGCAGCCAGTTGTATTTGGTCTACCTACCCGATATTTTTTTCTTTTTAAATTAAATATTTTTGTACGCTCTTCTATTATCATTAAAATGGTTTTCTCAGTAATAGTAATAATAGATTGTTTCCTTTGTTCAAGGAGCATAGCACTAGCTTACAGATTATTTTTTTTTATTATGCATTTCACTTTTACTCACTTATATTTAACGAGACCGTTCTTGCGAATAGCAGTGATCATATCTTGTGGGCCATGGGTCGTGGGCTCGATACCCATTCAGGACGAATAAAATGATGACTATTTGTAAGTTAGGTCTTTGTGTGTGTTAAATCAATGTATTCAGGTATTATATTTTTGTTTTATCTGTTATCTAATGTTTGTAACACAAGTTATCGACCTATTTCGGAGTCACAGCATCAATGTTTTTATTCCGTGCTGAACTATTATTTTTATCAAGTATTTGTGTAATTTTATTAACATCTAAATACTAGTAGTGTGTCTAACATTTTGACATTTTGCTTGTTACTGTATATCAGTATGTATTAAGGATAAATGTTTAAGATGTTGTGTAAATTTATAATTTTAATATTGTTTATTAAGCCTCAGAGTACAATAAACTTCTATAGCTTTATGTTATATTTATAAATAGAAATAACGATAATAGTAGCCAATATAGGAATAAATTAGTTAATTTAACTCACCTCGACGATGTAAAGTCCACTGGTTTTGCATCTAGATTCCATTTAATTCTTATAGGGTTGTCACCCAAAGGCCGACATGTAAGGGTCACTGGGAGTCCTATTTTCGTTGTCAAGTTGGATCCGACTGATTCAAAATGCACTGGCTCTAAATAAATTTTTTAAATTTATGTTATTAAGATCTAGGTATTAATTAAAAATATGGATTATCGTTAGTTTTTGTATTTGATTACAAATATGATATGCCTTTTTTGTTACAGAGATTTTTCGTAGCAAACAGACATGTAAACAGATAAAAAGAAGTTATCCATTTATGTCAGTTTTAAATGACAAACTGATACTCAATTGGTAAACAAAAATAACGTAAATTGAAATTTTGCTAAGACCGGTAATAATGATTTGACACAATTGATAATATTTAACTTACTATTAACACTTATCCAGACATTCTTGTTCAAGGCATCTCCGACCCCATTCTCAACGTTGCAAGCGTACATGCCTTCATCTGACAGCGACACAACTTCAATAATAAGTGTTCCATTAGGGTAGCTTATAACACCACCACCAGCTAGATCCAATACAGGCCGCCAGATACCTAATGTCGCTGTAACGACAATAAAATTTAAAGTTATCATCATCATCATCATTATAGCTGCCGTATAACATCACCAAAGAGATATAGGCCTCCCCAAGAAAGGAGGAATGATTGCCACGCTGAGCAAGCGTGGTGGCATCCGCAGAGCGTTACTTCGTGACGGGAATGATGTTACCCATTCCAGCCTTGTTGCATTTAAGCTGCACCGGATCTACCACCGTCTGCCGGTTACGATAGTTCAGTTGCTTCTTATAACATCTGGTTACCACATGCCGGTACCACATGGCTAAAATTTGAAGGGCTTAAATGAAATTAACAATTTGCCTATCTTAAATAAGAACACAATAAAAATAACAATATAATTAGTGTTGTCAGATTCACTGAACGGGAAAATTAATGCAACTTATTATTGTATAATAAGTTGCATTAATTTTCCCGTAACAACTAACGCATATCAGACCATGTTAAATATCAGATTTTTGGAATAATATAATTTACGAGAGGTAATTAAGGTTATATTAAAAAGGTAATTAAGGTAAATCAAAACTCTTTGTATATATATATATATATACATTTGCAAAGTGCTAAGCAAATGTTAGTGACATCAATATTAAAACAAAATATTGTTGATAGATTAATGCAAACACAAAAACAATAACCACAAATTATAATTAGCAGTCTTATTACAAATAGCGATTTCTTCTAGGCAACCATTGGATGAAAAGAGTGGATAAAAAAAGTGAATGGAACTATAAATAGAAGGAAAAATAACTCAAATATATATATAAAAAATAAATAGTTTGTATAAAAATGTAATTAAATATCACTATAGTAAAAGGAAATTATCCTTACTCTAACCGTAAAAACACAGGCAGGGATTGCGTGCATCTAATATTAAGAGGAAATGTATTTCACTAACAATCGGCATGGGCCAGAAAGGACTTGATTTAGATATATACTTAATCAAAACATATAACTAAAAAAATATTCCTATAATAATTTACATAACAAAAACACCAGAGTTTCCTAAAAAATTGTCAGCTACCCATTTCTGCTTATCAGAATTGTATAATGCCATCTCGTTTATTCCAAATCACAATTAAAGTTTGCCTTTATCTCCCAAAAGATATGAGTAACATCAACAAAAAAGATTTTCTGAACTTAGTTTGACAGAAAGTAATTAAATTACTTAGAACTAAAGCTATTAAAATGTTCAGAGTAAACTAAGTTTCTTAATAAAATTTTCGCTCAACCCAAATAATGTTAATTAGAGAAAATATTGAAGTAAGCCTTATCAAAACCTTGGTAAAATATAGAGGTAGGAAAAGTTATAAATCTACAGGAAGATACGAAATATATTTTATTTGAATTTTTATTTCAATAGACAAAGTGACTGTAAGATTTAGTTGAGACAGTTTCGGTTACTTAATAATTATACAGTTATTAATTTTATACATTATAACTTAAGGTGATAATATTTTGCGAAGCTTAATTAACTATAAATACATTTTCGATAACGAATTTCAATTTTAGAAAAGTTCACCAGTTACTAAATATTCCATTTTATTATAAAAAATAGTTTAAAATATACGCTTTTAAAATAAATCAAACTAAAAAGTAAAAAATTGTTTTTTTCAAAGTGATAATGATGATAAACAAAAAATATTACTATAAGTATTCAAAAAAAATCGCGGTTCTACGAAAAATATGGCCCCTGCTTTGTTTAGAATACTATATATTATATACTACATATACAACATAGTATCTTTTTCTCATCATAATTTTCACTGTGTTATAAGAAAAATATTATTTAAGCTTGAAGTATTTTTAAAGCGTGATTTCAGTATTCTTAACCATATTTCTTACTTTTCAGTTTGATTTATTATTAAATAATATTAACTAGGTACGCATGCGCAGGATGTCTGGTCACACTTGCTCTTACACAGACGAATTTCTTTTATCTTGAGGATCCTGATCAGGATAATGAGATAATCTAATCGAAATATTGTACTGGCACCGATTCTTGATATGTGTACAAAGTTTCAATTAAATCTGTCCATCGAAAGTGGATCAACTACGACTTCGCATGTGTTGGTTACATACATACATACATATATATATATAACTAAAACTTAAATAAAGTGTGTAAAAATAACATGTCATATTTTACTCAACATACCGTCCCTCTTCATCCAATGTATTTGAGGTGTGGGGTAGCCGTTTGCATTACAATAAACCACGCCACGTTGTCCTAATAGCAATGATGTGTTTGTTGGTTCTTCTATCCACTTTGGTGCCACTGGAAACATAGAATTAAATCTTTTCATTAATGTATTTCAGTTCATTTAAGATAAGTTCAGAAGACTTCTTGAGCACATCAGATTATATCTTTATTGCCAATACTTTTTAACATTAACGCGTTTGTTGCCAAACAGCGGTTTGCCGTGAATCTGATCTAATAAACATTGAAATTATTAACACTAAATGTATGTACACGAGTTCATTGTAATGTATTTCGTCTACCAATTATTTCTATATAGAATTTCATCGTCAGCAGCCTTAAAACATTTACAACAACATGGCTGGAAACAGGCCTTCCCGAGAAACATACTTTTTTTTCCTATAATTGCCTGCTGCTGGGCAGGCGTGGTAGCAATTGCAGAGCGTAGCTTCGAGCCGGGAATGCTTCTTCCCATTCGGATGGATATACCGCTATCTGTCAGTTAAAGTACCTAAGTGCTTTCCTGCTGCCTTTTACGACACGACTGATAAAGGGGGAAGAACTATTCTACTCTGCCGGTACCCCCACGGCAAAAATATTTTTTTTATAAGGAAATACGAAAAAAGTTATTTTTCAAGTTGGTAAAACTAGCAATATTATTACTGCATATATTTTTTTGCAAAAGGTACAAAAAATTCACAGGCAATTCACGTTAGGAACTCTCATAAATATTACCTCCTTTTCAATTCCACCTTCAATAAAATTTACAAGAAACTTACTTGAGAAGCACACTTCTTACGGTCGCTTTTTACCTTACTAATTTAAATGTTTAAGTGCCGACTTACCGTTAATAAAAAGATCTGCGGTCTGGTTAACTTTCCCAACGTGATTTGTAGCAATGCACGTGTACTTCCCGCAGTGTTCTAAAGAAACTCGCTTTATTATTAGGACGCTGAATAGCTCCGCGCTACGCTCAGTTATCTGAAAAAGTTAGGAGTTCTACAAGGAAGTCAATTAGGACCACAGCTTTCTTTTTCATTTTGCTTATTCTATTTAGCATTTAATAGCAACAGTTATTTAAAGAAAATAGTTTAACTATTTGAAACTCTGGCACTATAACAGCATAAATGATGACAATTTTGGTTTTTATACTTGACATTAGGAAAACAAATTAATATTTGGAAAAATCGGCAAAATTATTCGTCTTAACACAGTAAAATAGTCCGTACCTTTAGACTGGACGGTATTTTTTTACCGTCTTTCAACCAGGAGAAGTATATTGGTGGATCACCGCTGATAATATTGCAAGTGATTTGAACAATCTGACCTTCTTTCAAACCAGTACCCACTCGAAGTTCATCTAATTCTGGTGCTTCCACTACTTGAATTTCAAAAGATCTAGAACACAATTAAGATTATATTTGTTCACAATCTAGCGTTTGTAAATGGATTCCCAGTTATATAAGTTTGCTAGTTCTTTCCTACCATTGATTTTGTATTTAAGACCGCATACAAATGTTTACTAATAATAATAAGAATTTCTTTATTTTATTCTCATACACAGATTTACAAAATGCTTTATCTATAAACTTATTACAATAGAGACTAGCATCCGTACAAAGAAAACCCTATATGATAGATCACCAGTCTCTCCACATCCGAACTGATAAATTGAAATATTTAATTTTAAAGGTACCACGACTGCAGTTACATACATATATTCAAATGTACATACATACAATAAAAATGAAGAGAGAAAAAAACAAGTGTGTGCACACGCGTGTGTATTTGTTTGTTTTTTTGCTTGTGTGTGTAATGTAATATTTATGAGAGATCTGTCAACAGTTTTTCAGTTGCATGGACTATATCCAGCGATTATAACCAATAAGTAATATTACGCTTGCAGTCATATTTACTTTGGGTATAGATATTGTTTAATTAATTTATTTTATTGTATAAAAAAATAAAACTAAAGACACGATTCTTAATAAAACAATTTAATATTCTTATTTAAATGTCTAATACCCAGTTCATACTAATTAAATCTGACAGCGAGATATTATATCTGATACAGAAAACATAAAATATGTAAAGGTTATCATTTGTTTAGTACCTTAGTTACCAGCTGTAGCCATAATAACACTACTTTCTGATTGAATTTTCGTTTATACAACGTCATACCAATATTAAAATTTTTATTAAAATAATAATAATAATTTTATTTAACAAAAGGAAACTTAAACTTTGTTATGTACAGGTATGTATGAGTAGATGAGCATGAATTTGTGTATACGTGGTCTTATTTTGAAACAAGATGTATGTATATAGTATATAAATATATTTCTAGAATACATAGAATGTAAAGGTATACTGTAATATATAATGCTAAGGATACCTTACATCATAAAGCTTAACACGTAAAACCTTTGTTTTAAGTTAATCTTAGTCCGTACTATCTTAATTAACACATTCAGATTTCAGTAAATTTAAATAAGTAATTAAGAGGTCGCTGCCCTTCTCATGTGGTCTATATAAGCGCGCAATCGACAGCGAAAAATTTCTTTACCGAAATGTATCTATAAAGGTGCCAGTAAATACAATACTGTTTATTTAAATAAAATAACTTATGTGAATATATAACCAAAAATTATATTCACTTATTTCAAATATTTTACAAATTTATTATCATTACAATTTGAATGTCAATTTAAGTGGTTATAAGTTACGTGGTATTGTTTGTTCGTCGAGACGGGATATTAAGATTAAATCTGCAGGCAATGAATCATTTGATTTAAACTGACAAGCTTCAACCGAAAATTAATTTGGCCACAAAGACGGGATTAACATTAAAATTAATAAATGCCATTTAAAACCTTTTAATTAACATTTTCAGTTTCATTGACGATTGATCGTAAAATGCGACGTCCATATTCAATTAAGGTCACTTTACATCTCAAAGAAAGCTAAAAAGCCATTATTAAATTCAATTATTTTCAAATTAGTAGGCTTTTTGATGAGTTTTATACTTTTATTGAATTATTTAGCATTTATGACTTTACAGAATAGTTAAATTTAGACTCACCGCCTAGCCATTTCTCCGGATGGACTGTACACAATACAAGTATACGTGTCCCCATTTTCCTCTTTAATTACTCTGGGTATATTCAGTATCCCATCTTCTCCGGGTTCAAAAATTTGCCGTTTTCTGCGTTTCCTCTTCGTATTACCAAACATTCGTTTGTAGCGACTGTGTTGTGGTAATGAAGTGCTAATAATCTTCTTCCCTTTGTGTTCCCATTCTAATTTACTACAAATCATCTAACGATCAATATAATGTAATAAAACATTTTTTAATGATTATGTACTGTATGATAATGAGTACAACTCATTTATATAAAATGCTCGATTTCAAGAACGTTTGTTTTTTTTATGAATTTCAACGCTACCGGGGTGATAGATAAAGCCGTTACTTTCTGACTTTATGCCCATATCGTCGATGATAGTGCAATACCCCGTAAGTAGCAGTTGCATAAATTTAAAAATTCAATTAGAAAATATGGAAACTGGACCTACTTAACTTAAGCTACATACGCGGTATTGAAGTATCATCGACGATATGTTACCGCGTGCATCTAACTGTTGTTGGAATAAACACCAAAGTGATTAAAGTGAAACTAAATATAGGTAGTGTAGGTATTCATATAAATACACAGCTGACTTCTCTCTAGACACGATCGCGTTATTTTGAAAATATAAAACTGCTTATTTACTAGCGTCCATTGGATTAAGATTTAAACTTATATATAATTTAGAATAATTTATATTGAAAACGTAAACATAATAGTATCTATGTCATAACTGTGAGAACTTAAGTGCCGATAGCGGCTAGTAAAGTATAAGAATTTAAAGTTCACATGAGTGCACACATAAAATTTAAGTACTTTTCAATAAAATGCACTAGAATCGAGCAGAGTTTATCGCTTCTACCCAGGATTATTACAGTGACCCATTTCACACATTCGGCAGACCTCGATGTGCCATTCCGGCACATTGTGTCAAACCAACGCTGAATATATAGGTCGTACAATAGTCCTCTTGTTGACTAGTCTAGCTGTGAATCTCATTTGGGTATTGTCTTAAATTTATGAATATCTATTGTTTTAGACCATAAATAAAAGTTTCAATGGATCAGTTTACTGTTCCTTAAATACGTTCTGATTTATTTTACCGCAACATATATTTGTCTAGTTCGGTTGACTGTAATTCCTTAACGTTTTTTAAGACTGTATCTTTTCTCTGATACCATATTATATGACAAACTAATATAAATCGTTAGATTATTCTATTTTTTTACAACTCTATTCCAATTATAAAAATCATAATTAGTATATTTGTATTTCGCTAAAAAAAAATCTTGTTACTTTCGTTAAGTTTGATATGAAACTCATACAAAACCTCATACAAACGGCCGTATGCATTTGTACCTTACTCTCACCTACTTCTACCACAAATTAGCAGTGTTAAATGATTATGTACCGGTTTGAAGGGTGAAAGAGGCAGTAAAGTTACCGGGTAATGTGACAAATTGTCTTCAAGTCACAAGGTTGGCAACACGCGCGATATATTGGTGATATTAGCGTCTTTAGGCTGCGGTAATGATTACTGTCAAACGGGCTGTATGCTTGTTTGTCAACCTGGTCTAGCTTACTGTCAAACGCCTGGTTAAAACCTGTTCTATTAAAAATCACTTTACTGTATGAAACAACATGTCAAATCATATAGTTATAATTAGTTATACCTTATTGGATAGCCGTAATAAGGGCATCGAAGTTTTAGCCCTTCTCCGCTCTGTACTTTGATTGGCGGAAGCGTTCTTATATATGGAGGCCCTGTAAATTAAATTAATTTGTTTTAATGATATTATGTGAATAACATTAGTTTATTTTTAGTTTATCTCCTATTTTTCACTATATCTATTAAAACTATCATCGAACTTCATTCCATTATCTTGCCTTCACATTTTTTTATTTTGATAAATATGACTATCCCTTTTTCTCATCTCTGTGCATTTATATAATAAACTTAAGAAGAAATTAAACTAAATTAACTATTTGTCTAATGACTTATAACTTAATTGTTCGTTGGTCATAAATCAATTGTTTCATTACTTAGAACAAAACTTCAATCGTAGGTACATCAACATTATAGTATCGATGAAGACGATTTGAAAATCAATATTTTGGAGTTTCCTAAAATGAACTTTGTTGACTTTCACTTTTCTCAACGATTTGTGTTACAGAACTTTTTATTTTCCCTTCTTACTAAGTCACTTTACGAGTATAATGGGCCGCACTATCTATTTTAAATAGTTTTCTAGCACATTCGCAGATTTTCGAATCCTTGTCACTAGCATCGCAACCAAGGGGGACCTATTGTCTACCGATATCTAGCGCGACAATGGAATTACGAGTCAATATAATTATGTGGCTAACAAAACAAATGTGCAAAGTATTAGGTAAGAGAAGGATTACTTATCATCATGACAAAAACATAATAAAATTGAATATGTTAAGATAATATTTGTTGATTTATTAAATAGATTTGCCTTTTAAATGTTCTTCATTGACCTCACCATAAATATCAATTCTGGCGACGTGAACGGAGGTGGCGTCTCCTTCAATAGCCACACACGAGTACAGCCCTCCATCTTCAACTCTTGTTCGTGATATATTAAGGTGCGATAGCACCCCTACTCCTGTAGGAGACATCATCTGGCCCAGAGTATACCTGAGTAATTAAGTTTTTTTTTTAATCCTTACCCTTGTAATGTATATTATTTATGTTTATTGTATTTTGATTGTTAGAGACGATTTAAGACGTTTAATGTTTTACTAAAATATGTTTGACAATTACTTAGTATTTCAGTATAGACGGAATATTTTTTAATCCTTACCCTTGTAATGCATATTATTTATGTTTATTGTATTTTAGTTGTCAGAGACGTTATAAGACGTTTAATGTTTCACTAAAATATATTTGACGGTTACTTGGTATTTCAGTATAGACGGAATAGATTGGAGAATTACATAAAATTGTTTAATTACAATTTCATAGTAATACAACATCTAAGGCTAAAGTATAGGTATCACTTGATTATACATATATTAAATTAAAACAAATCAAGTAATTTGACGATTTGATCTAAGAAATGAAGTTGTGAATAAAATTGTTCATTTAATGTGATGAATCCTATCAGTTACAGTAATTTATTGCTCAGATTTATATTATATGATGATGATTTTCTATTGTAATAGTAATAAAAGTAATATAGATTAAGGTTTAATATTTATTTAAACTTTTATAAATTTAGTCTGACATATTTTTTTTTTACTTGACCCAATTCTTAAGATATATTTCATTAAATATACTTTTCCCTTACCTGAAGTTAACGACAATAAACACCACACATTTCTTATATGTAAAATAAAGGGTCTTTAAAACCGCCACAGACCTTAATAAAATTAAGCTGTTAATCCATTTTGTCCTTATTAAAAATGGTTGTCCCGGAACATAAAGTTGTTAGATATGACGTGCAAATTTTACATATTTCTAAACATTTATGTATCTTTTAAGCTTGCTTTAGAACAACAAGACACACGTCTTTCATTGTAGTCTGCAGTTTCAGACTTAATTTATCAGGCATACAAAAAATCACATCTGAGACCTATTCTTTCTACTGTTTTTGGTAGCGCTTATTTAGTAATATTTTTGAAGTAATTCAGAAGTATATATTATATATAATTATAGAAAGTGTGAATTTCACTACTACTTAATATAACTAACCTGGATTCAGTATTTGAAGAAATGACAACGCCGTCTCTTTCCCAAATAAACCTTGGAGGTCTCGTAGCAGTTGCTGAACACTGTAAGCTTAGCTAGAAAAAGAAAAGTGTAAGTGGTATATTAACTACATACATTATAATCGATATCTTTGGCAACTGCCCTTATCATTCTTTACTAAGGGCTAAGACTAGAATTAATAGAACAATTTAGTACAAGTGTAAGTTTTCAATAACTCCGATTTTTCATATTAAGAAAAAAGTCATAAAATAATGAATTTGAAATTAAATATACCAGTACAAGTTAGTTATTAGTTTACTGACTAAATAAATAAATTCACACAATATCTCATACATTGACTTGATTCCCAGATAAGTTGCTTAAGCATTTGTGTTACGGAAACCAGGCTACAGAGAAATCATAAATATAATACTCAAATAGATATATTTAACACCCAGATACACAAAAGTCATCATATGAATATTTGTTTTAGGTAGGGATCAAACCCACAACCTTTGATTCACAAGATAGCATCACTACCATCTGTACCATCGGGCCGGTAAAGCTTTAATACAACCTGATTGAAGTCGTCAAAGAATTTTTATTAATTTTCAGAAGTATTCGATTCTTTTTTTGTTATTGCTTTAAATACTCAAAATTACATAAGAAATCTGGGTGTTTCGGGAAGTGTCTTATTTTATTGCAAAAAATTAGCAAAACTTTAAATTAGGCCTGGATTTCGTTAGTGTTTTTATTCATTCTTTCCAGAATATATATAACTAAAAAAATCTATATTGATACTCACGTCTTCGCCTGGCGTGATGATTTTTTCACTGAACCGTTGGGTTATAATAACGTTGCTGGACCCCATCTCTCTTTTATATCTGCTGAAGCTGACGGCTGTAACGTAATCAGCTATTAATACTTCACTGAAACTTAAGTACTAGTAACTAATAGTTTATTACAAGCACACCAACAACTTAGAATTTAAAAGAATGTTACAATACAATGTTTAGAGTTTTATTCTGCAGTTTAGGCGAACCTAAATTCTAGGTGACAAATACCTATTTACTATAATAATTGTTATAAATAAACTTGACTAAACTTGACTTGAACAAGTAGCTTTTATAGTCCACCTACAACAAGCTCATAAATAAAATTTTATCTCAACAAAACCCCATATTACAAATATATATATTCCTCAATCCATACTAGAGAATCGAAATCATAAAGTTTACTAGGATACAACTATTATAACTAAGCATACAATATATAATGGCATGCATACAATAAATAATAGTGTATTTCATGCAGTAGTTAGGAAATACACATAATTTTTCATCCACATCTTTTTTGGTTACCGAAACATTCCAAGGGCTACCTTTCCTAACAGCTTGTTCAACTTTTCTTACCTCCATCCGCAATGTATGCTCAAACCTCAATAGTATTTCCAACCTTATTTCCCAACTATGGGTACTGTTACTTTCACTTGTCTTTGTTATTTTTTTGCATTATATATATTTTTTATAAACACAACCCCATGATAAGTCGCTTAAAGTATTTGTGTTACGGGCATCAGACAACAGAGGAATCATAAATTAATTAATTAAATATATATATTTAACACCTATACGTATAAGCGTGACGATATTTTGTCACGCTTAAAGCCTTTTAAAAATGCACAAAGAAGTTGAAACCGTGTAATGATAGTAGTATCTAAAACAGTATTGCATCAACTGGTAATAATGTCAACGAAAAACGATTATGTATCAGCATACATTGCTTTATCAACCTATTACTGCTGTAATGCTCTTTGTTTTGGCAACGCATTGTGCTGTGTGTACGCGGGCAGCGCTGCCAAACGATGCCCACTTTGGGGCAGTTATTGATACTGCTGCTAATATAGTTTATATGTCAATGTGGGTCATATAGGTACTGTACGATGCTCTAAGCTAAACTAAAATACATATAAACGCTATCTTTGTATACAAAACTGTACGTGTTGTTATTTATAAACTACGTTATAAATAAACTAAACTAACTATTCAAAAGACTTCTTATACATTTAACTAACTCTGAAAAATGTGACTATGGTAACTAACTGCTTGTATATTGGATATCAGACATCAGAGGCATTTCATAATATTACGGTGTCATGCGGGATTTTAACCTGCATCTTGCCCATGCTAGGGGACTGTACTGACTGTACTGTAAGTTTTTGCTACCGAGACCTTAGCAGACAAGTTATAATTTTCCTAGTGCTTTTTTAGTGCAGTTGAATCTGCACCATTCCTTAAATATTACAGGTATTTACCCCACAAACTTGATACTTTTATAATAAATATTAACTTGAATATAGTTTAGTATTTTTTATACAATCAATGTTTTAATGTAACAGAGACTTTGTTTATATAGTATTTAAATAAAACAATTAAAACTTAGACTCAACGACAACTAATCATTTAAATATCTGATTCAAAGTCAAAGTCAAACATATCTATATTAAAATAAGTCTATCATAAGCACTTTTAAATCGTCAAAAAAAAAGCACAAATGATTAACACAAATGACCCTATCAAACAGTGTTATTTTTCCGGTGTTATTATGTCAAGAGTAATTTAACCAAAAAGGTCATTGAGTTCCTACTTTGATACTAGTCTGCCGGCACTACACGGGTCTTAAACTTTGTTTATAGCTATATTACAGCTATAAGTTTATAGCTTGATTAAATTAAAATAAGTAATTACTAACTGCAAAGTAAATATAATGTTTCGCACCAAAATATTTAGCATCATACGTTAAAGAGGGACGCTGAATAAAATCACAAAAATACTTCATTTCAACGTCGAAAAATTTTTTACTTACCTGCAAAGGTGGAATTTTCTGTTCGCTTAGTTTTCCCGCGAGCTGATCTGGAAGCAACAAAAAGAAATTCCATTTTCATCCGAGTGCTTTGTGATTTTTCACTACACTGATGTGTGCATCACAAATTATGGATTCTTGGGAGTACGTAAACACAGAATGTAGACGCCTCATTTATAATCTTTACTTTAGTATTATTTATCATAAAATCCATTTTTATTTATTTAATATACATAATATAGAGATACCACAGTCAAGCCAGATTACATACGATAAAAAAGTAACACACTGTTGCAGCTCCAAAGTCAAGTGCACATTACACTATGAAAAAGGTTTTTAACGCAAAAAATTAGAGATAAAAAATTTTGAAATGTTATTTTGATCATAACTGCCATTGAAAGTCCACTGTTAGACATAGACTTCCCCACGAAAGTATAGTTTTAATTGCCGCGCTGAGCAAGCGTGTTTGCATTCGCATTGCGTAGCTTTTGCGACGGGGATGCTGCTGCCCACCCACTGCATTTGAGCCATACTGTTTTGGATGGCTATGCCGCCATATGTTGGTACCTTAGTTGCTTCTTATGACACCTGTTACAGCGGGAGGTACTTTTCTTCTCTGCAGTTACCACGCGGTTACGTAAATGCTTCTTATTAATTAAAAACTAAAATAATCTCTACATAGTATGAAATAAAGTTGCTCGTCGATCATATATTTTAAACAACGCAATGGTTTGCAATTAATTTAAAGATTTCTTCTAAAAAAAGAAGAAGATCTTGGCAGGTTTTAACTTCACTGACCCACATTAACATTTACATTGCACCCGAGCACAGCTGGAGCGGGTCGCTAGTGACATTTTTTAACATTCACCCGTTCACTGCTGATAATAAAATTACTTTAACGGACTTTTTTAACGAACCGGGTTTTGAGGCCGTTAAATGATTATTTTATTATGTATTCTAGATATATTACAGTATTTGTCATTAATTTGTATCAGTAGTTACCTATGTATTTCTGAATGCTTCGATGTGTTTGTCACTGCGATACGCTTGTCCAGCACTTCAATTATGAGGGAACTTCTAATTTCCTGGGGAGGCATACGTGGAAACTACTATCAGTGGACTTTTTGAGGCTGCTATTATTATCGTGCTTTGATTTGGTAATACTAATTCAAATTACAATTATATCTAAACAAACATAAACAATTACGAGATATACGGCAAAATGCAACATCTGGGAGCGTCTCTAAATGTTCTTCTATATATATATATATATATATATTTGGACCCAGTTCTCCTACACCATTATCCAGTTCTACACCACCGCGTATCTTATCACAGATGAAATCCACATCCACATCCTCGTCTTATTATATTAGTGGGTTAATAATGTAAGTGCCAGATAGGTATGCACATGGCTACAGGTCCATCTATCCGAATCTGTCGAAATTTCCCAATTGACATTGAACTCTATATGTTAGAAGTTAAGATCTTAATTGATTGAGAAATTTTAACAGACTGTATTGTATTGAGAACGTAATGACTAGCGACATTAGTGATATTAATAACATGTGTTATACCTCTTAAAAAGGTTGCAGGGAGGGGGTAAGGGAGGCAGTAAAATTATTGGGTAAATGTGACCTTTTGTCTTCAGTTCACAAAGTTGGCGACACGCTAGTGATATCATTGTGATGACACGAGTGTCTATAGACTGTGGTTACGTTTATAATCTTATTCATAATATTATTGTTATTTAAAATATACTTAATCATAATATTATGTTGAATACATAATATAAAAAAAATGTAGTGCACTCCATGAGAGACAAGGGTTTTTGTCAGTTCTGATACTTCACTTTAACGTCACCTGGTACTTAGAAATGAACATGTATTTTCTACCGTCATCCACATGTAAACGATGAGATCAGTAATTTTGCGGAAAAGAGTTCTACCGCAAAGTACGGTGATACCGTGAAGCTACTAAACCGTTAGTCGGGTCTCTACCCCCTTAAAAAAAATCAATAGATTCCTTCATATACGTTGTGGAGCGTTGATTCAAAATTTAGTTCGCACAAATCAGGATTTGTGTGATGAACGACTTAGTACAAAGGTATACTTAAATTTGCCCTTGAAGTTACTCCTTAACATATTAAAATACTTGGGCGGGGCATTTGGTCCGCAGAACTGATAGCCGATGGAGCCGTAAGGTTCTAGAATGGAGACCGCGTACCGGCAAGCGCAGCGTAAGGAGTCCATCCACAAAGTGGACAAACGATCTGATTGAAACTGCAGGATTACGCTGGAGACAGGTCCTATTACATATCACTTGGAAAGGTCTATGTCCAGTAGTGGAGGTTTTCGGCTAATATGATGATGATGATGAAATCAGGATTTGTGTGCTAAACGGTTTAGTACAGAGGTATACTTCAATATCTCATAGAAGTAACCCTTTTACATATTAAAATACAGATAACTATTATACTAAATTATGAAAAGCTAATTGTCTCTTTGCATCCGTTAATAATATTAATGAATCGAGCTATTCCGTGCATATTATGCGAGCTCGTTACCCTGCTAGGTAACATTAATCTGTAGTAATATATGCGTAGTCAGACCTAATTTCACCCCCGTTAATTATTACAAAGCCAATTAAATCATAAAGGCTTTTACTGGACTTAGGTTTACCTTATAAACCTTATATCAACTAAGAGGTTTCTCGCTGTTGGTGTGTTTGCTATTGTTTAAATAATTCAGTTTTTTTTATTTAAATCAAAATTAAAAGGTTGGCAAAACGGAAACTACGACGAAGTTATCACATAACAAGACATCCTTAAGACAAGGTTCAATGCCCCCTTCGCATCAACCTTTTGCGATATAGATAAATAGATGTGCATAAATATTTTTTTATTTGCTATCTATATAATAAATGCACACATAGACTCCACGCTTATAGCACTTGTGGTTCGGATATAAGAGAACAGATTTACATTAATACTTTACCGACAAGTGAACATATTTATTTATATATCACGGCGAGCGTATGAATTGGGCCATTTTTTAAAAGCTTTAATTAATATTTTGTAACAGTTAAGCTTTCACAACTCATAATGGAACTGCTATTATAATGGTTTTAAAGTGCGGTTTATTTAACTTTTTTATTTTTTAGTTCGACGTTCTCTATAATGACAAAATTCTGGTACCGCAGTCGCCTCTACTGATACCTGGTTCAGTGAGATATACTATTTTTCTTTACCGGTACCTCACAGCTGACTTGATTTGAAGTCAATCAAAAGAACAACAAAAAAGTCTATTAATATAGATTTTCTTATTATAATTAAACACAAATGACCAATGACCGTAACAAATTTATGGTTTTATAAGAGTCATTAAAACAAATATGTCATAAGTGTCATACTTTAATACGAGTTTGCCAGCACCAGAGGTCTTATACCCTTATGCAGGTCACTACGCGAGCCAAGAGAAATGATCCTTTTAGGGCATACATACAGATAAACGGACAGATGCTCTATATAGTTATGTATAGTGATCCAAATATTAGAATTGGATAATATTAAAAGAGAGGAGCAAAAGAAATAAGTAAAATATTAAAGAGAGGAGAGTGTTGAAGATTAAAGTGTTGCAGATTGTCTTAAGAGTGTGTTAGTCCTAAGGCGCCGGTGGACAAAGGATTATTTCGCTGCTAAAGCTATATTAGACTGGAAATACGTAAAAGTTCGCTTTTATCCCCGTTATTGTTCGAAAACGACTGTACTTTTACTGTTTTGTCGTTTATAAAACTCTTTTACAAATTTATTGTAAACTAGAAACAAGCCCCCGTTTTATTCCCATTAAGTTGTAGAATTTTCATAATACCCTTACAACCCCTTGCTCTTGTTATTCCTAAAAATTGAATTTTAGAAATAAATGTTTTATAAGAGTTTCATAACTTTCAAAGAAGTACTTTAATACTAAATTCAAATTACTTCGTAAACGAAAAAGGTTCATACAAATTGTGCTCCACCATCCTAACCCCTTAACGGGTGATTTTTTAAAAATCCTTTCGTAGTGGTTCCTTGTGTTAGGAAAGGAATCGATGTGCAAAATTTGATTGCACTGCATTGGTATTGGTAGTCATTCAGTCAGTCAGGCAATCAGCCTCTTTTTTATAAATACAGTTGTTTAGTTGTCTTTGACTTCTTATTTTTTTTATGGACTTGCCAACCCAACAGACGTTGTCCTGTCTTAATCATACTATGTTAAGCAAGTATATTATGTTAATCAATAAAAAAAATATTGCGACTATAAATTGAGATATAAACTACCCTGTCTCAAGTTGGATCAAACTCTATACGTCTAGTTAAAAATTATTAAACCGGTTCATCCCGAATAAAGACTGTGATACAAAAAAAAGTTTGCAGGTTTAAATTTAATAAATAATATATGTATTCAGACAACATTTCACACGTTGACTTGGCTCCGATATACGTAGCTTTAAGTACTCATAAGATATAAAAGTTTAATACATATTTACATTTACTCTCGAATACATACATATTTAAACACATGTTTATTGCACAATTATTGCAGAATATTTCCTAAGAGAACTAAATAAAGTCTCTTTTTATTATCTAAAATGATAGGAATCTTTATGAGCGCCATCTATGGTAGAAATTAAGATATAAACTATTATGTAACACGCATAGATGTCGCTACTATCATAAACACGTCAACTTATAAATTCACACATATTATGCTCGCTCACGGCTACCGCACTAATTCCATTAATCTAGCCTTAATTTATGCATAGTTAACCGCTAAACTACACCTCGTTTGATTACGGGATGGGTCAAATTAAAAAGTTTTTGTGCGAATAAATGAATTAATTAGCTTTCTAAATTTAGTATTGCGTTTAAATATGTTTAAACAGAATTTCCAATTAATTCGCATGAATTGATTGTGACTGGATATAAATTCAGTGATACATTTCTATAGTTGATAGCTGTAATAAATTTACTTTTTTAACGATTTTAAAACAGATTATTTAACTTTATATTCTTTTTAATTTCGATGTGGTGTAAAAGATGATGTTGTGACAACAATAGAGAAAGGTATGTTAATATGGTTTGGAAATATAGAAAAGATGGATAAAATAGAATGACTACACAAATATATAAAGCGGAAGTGAATGGAAGGGTTGGTATAAAATGACCAGGGCGAACATATCTTAACCAAGTAGAAGAGGTATTAAAGAAGGGTCCGGTCAGAAGTACCAAGAATAAACGAGCATGTATAGTATGATATGAGCATGTAAATAGACTAATGTAAGGGAAGCGAGAGAGGTCTGCCAAGATCGTACCAAGTGGGGATCCATAGTTTCTGTCTACCCCGATGGGATATAGGTGTGATGAGTGTAGGTATGTAAATTTTATTGTTTTCTGTTTCGGTTAATTTGCTGCAACCGTTTTCGAGATTTGCATATATTTTCTGTAATATTAAAACCAGTTTTCACCATATTATAATTTTTTTTTAATCTCGTATTTACATTTTATTTGCGACATTACGATTAGTTTACGGTAATAATTTTTCCGAGTGACGAATGTAATGAATATAAGAAAAAAAATGTTTTGTCAAAATATTAAAGTATACGATTTTTACCTATACTTGTTTTAATATTGTTGGTTATGTATATTACTTCTGAACGTCAAGCAGTATATCCCATCCAAGCAGTGTATGCATGTAATTTGGCAGTGCTGCGGTTATCGGTTTTGCGATGTTCGTGATCTAATATATAGTATTAACTTATTTACTTCAGTCAGGTTCTTAAAACTATGGTATATGTTAGATAATTAATAATTTCAATTCGTTTTAATCTATTGATTTTCTTTAATTAAATTTTCAATATAAATCCATCGTCATATATTAAAATTATTATCTGAATTATGTTTTACACACAACCGACCTCATAATCTGACCAAAATCATTATTAATGTAGCTGAACTGCAATCAAGCGACTAATGAGGATGTAGGCTTGTGATTGACCAACATATGCGGTCACGGTGTATGTATGACCTTGTAGTGTAGATGTTACGCAACATTAATGAAAATGACAAACCGACTGATGGCGGTATATTCATCTGCAATAGTAGGTGGGCAGAAGCATCCCCGCCGCGAATACTAGGTTGCCTAGCGTAGTAAATATGGGCTAAACACCCCCTTCCTTAGGGAGGCCCATATCCAGCAATGGACTTTCAATGGCTGACACGATGATGATGCGAAAACGTCGTGTATATATGATCTTGTAGTATAAATGTTACGTATGCGCAGTTTTGTGTAATGGTTGACTGGAAGATAATGCCATCTGGCATTAAGTCCGCCATTTGTACATTTTGTAACATTTTGTGCAATAAAGTTAAATAAATAAAAAATAAAAATATATACCCTTTTTATGGTACTATAAAGCATATGGCCTGGATCATGGTAAACATAGCCATTCATTTATGTTAAATAAACTAGACTAAAAAATTTATGCACAGGACATCACCAACCTAGATAAACATGTGGAGAGGCGTTAAAGAAGTAATTTAGCCTGTTATTGCCACATGCAGGCGTGGTGGAAATCGCAGATCGTAGAAGGGAATGCTACTGCCAACCCCGCACCACTTGAGCAATGCTGGTCCATTTACCGCCACCTATCCCCCGTATATGACACCCCGTACAAGGGAAATTCTATTCATTTCTACCGCTACCTAACAGCTACACGAGACGTTGGATATGACGCCACATTTTCCAATAATGCCACTGCATTTCTCTACCTAAAGAGCGAGACATAGGAATTCGACAGACCAACTTAACTCAGTGAATTAAAAAGGTAGAATGGCAGGAAGCAAGAGCCGTGAGGTACATATACTGTAATGATAAGACCAGAGATCACGAAACAATCTGAATAAAACCGCAAGGCATCTCTAAGAATAGGCTGGCTGCAACTAGTTATATATTAAACATTAGACTATCTTCAATCAAGGACTAGTGCTGGTGACGAAGATAATGACCTTACATAGCACGAAGAAATCTAGACAGATAGTTCGTAAAAGAGTCTCTCAAATGAAAGAGTAGGAATTATTAGTATCATTCCTGTCGCGAAACTCCAGACTACTCTTGCCCAGCATGGCAATTATGGGAAATACTTCCCCTTTTTGGGCATGCCCGTGTAAGCTAATGTTACGTGGTTGCCATGATGATAATAATAAACTTCGTAGGGTAGGTAGGTATGTAGTAATATAGTAAGGAGAGGGAAGGGATGGACTCATCTTTTGGATTGACAACATCTCATCAGCTTGCAATTTACCAGAGGCCCATCACACAGGACTCGTGTCATATAATAGAACGTTCACAAAGAATCCTAATCTAGCAGCGCTATTGTTCGTTTATCTCTGTCCGATTATTGACTTGAATAGTTCTAGCCTAAATCCAGCCAGATGTTACAACGGCATTGCCACATGAATAATCACGAATCGAGCCGTAAATTCAATCCAACGGATATTATGCACGGACGTGTTGTATCGCTGCAATTACATTAATCATTCCATAATTAATGCAAATTCAATACATTGTGTGTAACGCGCGCGATTTGATACAATCCCTATCTAATGTGAAATAATGGAATTAAATTATGTATGGAGCTATAAGTTCGAAATATGACTTCCGATGTATAAAAGACGTTCGAATGTCCAATTGAGTTCTGTTTTGGAAAATGTTAATACATTATTTTCATTTATTATTTATATATACAACTAAGTCGAAATACAACCATAAGGTCTACGTGATAGTAAGCGTCACTGCGTTCTATAGACGCTCGTAATATTCTCAGGATTAATACTACTAACGCGTTCCCAAATTTGTAACTTGAACTTATGTATTTGGCGGCAGTAATGAGTAAAAGTAAGGTACCAATGTATACGATCTTTATAGTCTTTATATGTAGTCTCATGAAAAATTGTTGCCATAGGTAGTGAAAAAGTAAATGCACTATTCATTTAACATCAGCCATTGGAAGACCGATCCTGCGTCCCTTTCCGCACAATAATATTACTGAATGCACCATAAAGCCTGTACTGAATATGTTATTATAATAATGACGCGCGCCTGCTTCTAACTTTTGAGTATAAAAAAAGTTAATTGTTATAACAATGCAGTTTTTTTTATTTAGTTATTATATTAAACGTCTTCTAGAATAACAGTTTATGTAATACCCAAATCGACTACAAAATATTAAATATTTATAAATAATTAACAATAAAAACAAAAACTAATATTGCACATTGTCATTAAAAAATTAAATACATTATCAAACTAAATCAGATCATGTCACGTGGTCAAGGAAAATATGTGCAGCCATTGCTTTACTACAAAACCATCAGCGAACAGATCAATGTTTTCAATATGAGCGAGTATATCATTTTGTAGGCTTCTTTAAGGTGTACAAATAATATATTATATTGATCTACCTCGTCGGGTTCAGCCAGTGTAAACGCAAAAAAATGTATTTATTTACGACATCACATTGGAAAAATCTAAAATTATCTGTTTTTCTACAACAATATGCATGTATTATACCTACACATTTTTCTCTAGAATCATTCGATCTATTAAAAAAAACCGCATCAAAATCCGCGGTGTGCTTTTAAAGCTCTATATAGGGACATAAAGAGAAAGGAATTTGTTTTATACTATGCATACTATCATCATCATCATTATCATCATGATGATGATGATGATAGGGACAGATAGAGAAAGTGACTTTGTTTTATACTATTGATGAAGCAAACAAACAACATCAAAATGGATGCAAAGAGAAACCTGCCTATGCCAGAAAAGATACTACACATTTTTCAATACTATTTGCGTTTGTAGAATTGTTTGGTTTTGTTTCATAAAAACTTTTTAATGAAAGTATCTCGAAAATAAATATATGCGTTTTATTCAAAGTCAATCAAAGTCAATTCAAAATTCTAATTTACTTTAGGAAACATTGTTAGCTGTTTGGAAAATATATCAAACTTATCCTGGATGGGAACGTATGGGTTATTTCACCCAATGTCAAAATTTCACATATATTTTTAGCATTTATAGTCTGCGCGAATTTTCCGTGGAACACACTATTTCAAAGATAACAGAAAAAAGGATACAGTAGATATCTATCTATATATCCTTCATTGTGAATTTTCTCTAAGATCGGTTAAGTAGATAAAGCCGAAAGGAAATGAACAAATTAACTTTTACATTACAACATCAGTTAGTTAATACAAAAATCAATATCGGATTGGAATTTCTGAATTAGATATGCTTTTATACAATAGCACGTTTTAAAGTAGTTGACCGCCATCCATTATTTTTTTTAAATAAATTGTCGTTTGTCATAAATCTCATGGTAATAGTAAGATTTTTCGAGATGGAAGGTAGCCTGTGTCCTTCTCCGTATGCCACCTAAACATATATTTACAAAAAATCAAAAATATTAGTCGAGCTGATAACGCGTGAAAAGGGTATTTCTTCTACTGGGCAGAAATATAACTAAAAGTAAAGTTGTCTTACTGAAACTGAAATTTAGTCGGATACAAGATATCATCTTGTATCTGACTGAATTTCAGTTCCATCAATCCATCAAACTTAAAAAAAGAACCTGGACTCAAACCAACTTTCGCACAAAAATTGGTTGAATTGGTAAGACCAACTAAACACGTGGTCTATTTATTGTTGGAATTTTCATGTATTTACGAATATACGTAGGAAATCTGAATTGTAGGGATCCATGCGGTTCAAGTTTTATATGACATGTGGTACAGGCAGAGTAAAATAGTACCGCCATCTGGTGTCGTAAAAAGCGACTAAGGTACCAGAACCGACAGATGGCGGTATATCCATCCGAAACAGTGTAGCTCAAATGCACAGGATGGGGGTGGGCAGCAGCATACCCGTCGTGAAGCTACAAGTATGTTCTGCGATTGCCAACACGCTTGCCCAGCGTGGCAATTTAGACAAAATTCCCCCTTTCCAAGAAAGGGGGAGGCCTATATTCAGCAGTAGAATTCCAATCGTTGATAAGATGATGCGGTTTAACTTGTTATTTAATAAAATTAGCTTTGGGTCATTATTCAGACCTTCATTAGCATTTCTATCGGTTAACCTGCTAAAAATCTTATGATAAAGCGGCTCTCTTGTTTTAAATGAGATTTATATTCGTTACACGAATAGTTTTTTCAATACGAGTCATAATCCTTTACCCGACTCTCGGCTACAATATCGTCCCTGAATTTAGTCACTTCTCCAAAAACCAGTCCTTTTCTTGTAGGTATATTTAAATCTGTTAACAATACACCTAATAATATTTTTAAAATCAAATAAATTAAGTAAGACGTTGAAGCAGCGATCCAGTCGTGGATTTTTTTCATTTCCCAACAAAAACGAAATAAGCATTTCTAATGTTAAAACAGGATTATTAATTTCCATATAAGAATATGGGAATGAATAAAAATACTAATTGAATTTAGAATTGATCGGTCAACTCAATACTATAGCAGTGTACCTAATATTCCTAATAGGGATTTTTTCAAAACCGTATACCATGATAACCAAAACTCAACTGAAAGCTCTAATAGCATTCGAATGTGAAAAATAAAATTGAATAAGAGACAAAAACCGCGTGACAATGGCGAAAATTACAATCGTATTTTTAGCATTTTTGTTCTTACCTTGCTCGGAGTGTGGATCCATTATTATCAATAGGCGTACCTGGAACATAAAAGAACAATCTTTTAATTAATTTATTTATTTTTTCTATTTTGTCTATATTTTCTGTTTTCATCTTAACTATTAAATCATACATATTTTCTAACATTTACGCGATCTCTTTGTATAACTACTGTTTTAACGGCTTCAAAATTAAACATAGGAAATAAAAAAAGTGAGAGCAGGAATTATAACTTTGAAATCCTGACAAAATCTCTTTTGTCAATCTTGAGAATGTTTGCCGAATACAATGTCAAAATGCAAGTAAACCGCATTTTTAAGGCGTTGTAAGGGTAGATTTATTAGTGAAGGTGAATGTTGCCTATATTCATACTGAGAGTCATACTGGGTAGGCATAATGCAGCTAGTTCACTTTAATGATTCTGTTGGCATTTTCGTCCTGATGGATTTAAACTAAGCTATTTTAGGTAGATAAGCCGCTCAGTTGGGACACCTGGTCCGGAGATAATTTGTTTTAATTAAATAGTATTCTAAAGAAGGTATTGTTGATGATGATAAATAATAGTCAGGTTGCCAAGTATTAACGCAAGTTTTGTGTTCTTCTTATTTTTCTAGGTCCAAAAAGTCCTTAAGCTACTCTATTTTACTCTCAATAAATGATAAATTTATTTCTAAATATACTTCATCGGTTGTTATGTTAGGGCTGTGAACTAAAGCAGATGGTCTCGTTTATTTTCTCATTTAATTGGTCCATTGAGTTGACATTCAAACGTAAAATAAATGCTGAATGTCCTAGGGTGGAACAATCAATTTTTTCCTTTACTAGATTCAAGCTCTCTATCCGTGATGTGTCGGCACTGAACATGTCTAGTCCTGATGTCGAAGTCGTTATTAATAAGCGATATACTGCTATCCATTGGTTATATACCTGTTTGCTACTACCATAGTAAAAATCTGGCTATATTTATAGTAGCATAAAAATACTGTTTTTTATTTTCCTACAATAAAAATAACCTTCGGGCATTACTACTAATACTTTAAATCACAAAGTATAACAAATTTTATCTGCTTCTAAGATTAGCCTAAAGCACACATGCTAGGAATATTAGATAACAAAGGATGTTTCAAATATAATACTTAAATAATTTTAACAGTCAATCACGGACCAATCTCAATAATGATTGTCCATCGAATCCAAGACTCTTGGCATACAAAATAGGGATACCACCAGATAAAAGTCCAACTATTTAGAATCTTATCAATATCAGAAATTACCAGACTGATTGCCAGATTAAATAGACCAATTCATAAAAAGAAATACGAATTATCAAAAGATAGGTTGCCAGCAGTTTTGCAGAAAAAGTTGCAGCAACCAGTTAGTACAGAAAGAGATCTTTGAAACAGAACAGCCCCCATTTCTGCCTATTCTCACAGTATCTCTATAAATCAAACTGACACGAGTACAAAATTTCAACACAAAATTTGTTCAATTCTTTTTATACTTGAATTTGAGAATAGAACTTCTCTCTGTTTTGTTTCGAACGTCTCTGCTTTAGCTTTTAAAGTTTCAGTGGACTCCTATTCAATGTTTTGCGAGTGTTACTAAGTACATTTCCTTGCAAATAAAATGAGTTAGTAACAGCGTTTACATAAAGTGAAAATAATGAGTCAAGAAGTGACAACATTGACTACAATTTTTTTAATAAAATTAATGTAAGTAAGTCGTATCAACATCACTTTGAAAAATTTATGTATTTAAAGTGAGAAAAAAAGAGGCTATCAAACAAGACGTAAAATATGTTATGTTATATATTTTTGACATCATACCCTATGTCTGTGCTTTTTTAAATGTTGAAGGATAAAATTGAGGTAGGTACTAGAACCAAAAGATTACGGGGTATCCATCCTAATTGGCGTAACTCAAAACCAATAGGGCAGAGATGGGCAACAGCAACCAATGCTCTGCAATTACTACATGACTATCCAGTGTCGAAAGTTTGATAAATAACCCCTTAATGTTCATATCCAAGCCCGCAGTTTTTGACAATTTCTAACTACAGTAACGGATAGGGCAGAGATTATCAAAAATTTCTGGCAAACGCCTGGCTACCAAAGCTACTGACGTTTAGCACTTGTTCACCAATCTAATTTGGAGAACGTGGAGGAAAACTAGAACAATATGTATCGCCTATGTAGATCTGCGAGAAACCAGTTCCAAAAAGACTCCTCCTCAGATCAAATAGCAGACCGCGCTGAGATGTTCACCGAACACTAGAAATGCAAGGTTACGTCCGATTCCTGAGTAGACGTAGAACACGTTGAGAAAGTAACCCGGTACTTTTGAGAATACCTCGCTGTTGAAGATTTAACGCTCAAACAAGTTCATAGAGAGTCCTGAGAACGCTAAAGCCAAGAAAAGCTTCGAGACTCAATTGCACTGGTAATAATTTGCCTCGACACCCCCCGCCACGAAGTGTCTCCGTCTATCACCCGTCTGTTTAACGGTATAAAAAGAATTGGCCACTTTCCAAAGTCGTGCAAAAATGGCAGTGTTATTACGATACCTAAGTCCGGGACGTACTAAGATTTATCCTCCCGTCACACTACTGCCTACTATATATTAGATGTGACTTGACATTACATCGAGAGAAGAGCCATTTAGATTTTGGGCCGAACACTCTACATCGTTGCAGGTTGCAAGAGTACTACACCACATTTCGGTAGCCTCTAAAAAGAGATAATACACCGCCGGAGTACTCCTCGATCTGGATAAGGCGTTTAATAGAGTGTGGCATCAGGGTCTTCTCTATAACATAGCAACGTAGCAGACACCCCGCCGAATTAGACGTGTGGTAGCTCTTTTTCTTGAAACAGCCTGTTTTTCTTGAGGCCGGAAGTATACGAAACGTATGTTTGACCTCACCTTACATACGTAATCTCGTAAATAGAGTCAGCCTGCAATCCCAGCAGCCACGTATTTTACGTAACATCATTATCGTTCCACGCAAAGTGCGGAATGCCATCGTGACATAAGAGTGGAAAAATTGGATGCGCTCGTGTCTGCTGCACTGTCGACTGTCGAGCACAATGTTTAATCGCGCCACCAATGTTTAATCGACAACGCTTCACAGGCAAACCTGCTCAATAATGCGCCGTTGCACGTCAGACCGCAGAAAGCTAGAATTTATTCGCGTGAACTTATGGTTAGTGAGGTCGACTCGTACACAGAATGAGTCTGTAGCTGCAACCTCCAGACACAGCACTGATGAAATGCTTCACAACCTCAAAACTGGACAACCCAGCCCACGCTAAAGACAGCCTTCGGCGGTAGGCTCCCTAGTTGGGATTATTCCCTACAATCATAGCAAAGGGTAACCAAAACTACCCTCTACTCATAGCCATGCGTTTATTATACTGCACCGACCAGAATCAGAGCCCTTCGCGCTGAAGTCGCCTCCCTTCAAATACGACTTTTCACGTTGACCATGTGTCAAAAATACTTTTATATTATCTGGCTGTTGGTTTGTTTCTGGACTCTACAAATATATGTTGACCTTAAACTTAACTCGAATTTGTGCTTCAAAATTAAACAAAAATAATGGTTAATAAATATCAAAACCTTAAAACATCCGCCAGTGTAATCGAACTTATTCATTCAGAGTCCGACAGAGAAATGCCGGAGTAGATTTTCCGTAACACACTGCGCTGTTCCGATTCCCGGTTTTTTGGTTAATTAATAGCTACATAGCACCGATCCTGTCTAGTCTCGAATTACATTTGCGTTCATTAGCGGTCGGTAAATGAGTTCATTGCAATAATTCACTGGGAGGTTGATTTGGGAGTAATGGAGGAACTCGAGCATTTAACCAATCCAGATTCCTACTTAAACTTAATATTGTTATAGACTTGCTATTCAATGTCTTCGATAGCAAAACTGCTAAGAACCCAGAAAGACAACATTTTAATTTATGAAGAGACTAAGATGCTAGATTGATTCTAGCAAGACAGTGAATTTTTTTGTTGGTGATCGCAGAGCGCCCTATTTTGGAATTAAACTATTCTGCTACAGACATAGGAAACACAAAAATATCATGGATAATATTTTGGCTAAATTTGCTAGTCTCATCTGTGCGTATACCATCGTTTACTCGTAGCAACGATTATAAAGCATAGATTGTACCTAAGCAATGGCTGTTTACGTAAGGTACACCGCCACCTGTCGGCACGTATAGAACTTTAGTTCTTACGACACCTGGTATAGAAAGACTGTTCCTTGGCATTATATTGTTACCAACTTTCTAATCAAGCTAGAATTTTACTCGAGATAACCATATAAAGTTTCAGTTTAGAATCTAAATGCATCCCGGTGAATCTAAGTTATCCAAGTCGCCCGCTTATGGAAAACTTGTGCTTGGTTTAAAAACTTTATTCTGCCCAGTCTATTTAGTTTATGCAAGCAGATAATCCTCTTGATAATAATCGGTGAAGCTGCAGTTTTCTTTACGTGCATTGTTTAAAGTTCAAAATCCTTTTTCATTTTAAGTTTGTTTTTCATAACACTATTGATCTGTTTTTGCATAATCAGGTTTAAATTTACACAACTTGTAATACATTGACTTACCGATGAATCGCTTAAATCACTTGTGTTACGGATATCGGAGAACAAATGGATCACAAACATTGTACAATCAAAAAATTGAAATCTATATTTTAATACCCAGACACAGCACAAACACAAATATGCAACATACAAATGTTTGCGATAGCGATCGAACCCACCTTACGATAGGATCACTAACATCTTCGCAATCGGGTCAAGCGAAAGGTATATCGGATATATTAAAAAGAAAGTTTGTTAGCGTCAATGGGGTTTTTATAACACGAATTTCTTGGTGTTAATGGAAGCTTCATCACCACCAGTATTTTTTTCAGGTAAACTTAGTTTTAAGACCCGTCTGATGCAGTCAGACTAGCTTAAGGTAGACCTAATTTATATTATAGATAACTCTCATAAACTCGTACGATCTATCAGGGTCATCAGTGTCATCAGTATCATAGACATAATGGAATCTAGTACTTCCTTTGGTAATATTATTTGTTTTATTTATTTTTTTAAGGTTTGAAAATGTGTGATGGAGACTTGAATAAAGTGAACTTTTAATTTTAATCTATCCGTAAATTTTATTATTTTATTAATAAATTGGTCTAATCGGTGAGTTTGAAATATAAATACAGCTATGGACGTAGTTTGTACAAGTTTTTTCTGATAAACATAGAAAATCATAACATCCACATATTAAATCACAAGTTACAAAAAAAGTTTAAGTTTATCAAAATAGTTTTATATTTACACGGTTTTATTTGCATTTATATTTTTTTTCAATGTTCCGGTTATTTACGTAAGAGAACTCAAAGATTGCACTACCGCTTATTTATTTAAATTTAAACATGTATGAAGTATACCTTATGTATTTTTTCTTGTGGATCACACTATCATCATCATCATGTAAGCCGTAGGACATCAACTTATAATCGTAAGTAATTTTAACGTAACTTTATTTTAACCATTATATGAAAAATATTTCAGTAAAAGTATACATATGTAATCCTTTAACTAATGATCGCAACGTCACGTGCAATATGAAAAAAGTGATATAGTCCCAATGATCAAATTTTAAGCTTTTTTCTAATAAAAAACAATTGGTGTGTTTGATACGCATATATTCATAGAACTTATATGCCAACCTGAAATCGAACCTTAATATGAATGTCATAAATCTCATTTTACCGAGTATTCTTATTTGTATTGTGAGTATAAGGTGCGTTTCGGAAATAATAGCTCAAAGGTAGTACAATTCCAATGGAAAATGAGCGCAGAAATCAAAGGAAATGCGACCCCTTTCCTAAAATTTTCTTTGACTTGGGTTTTCAAACGGAACCAGCTGCCTTTGCTTGCGGAAAATGTTGTGCTTGCTTTTAGAACATGACTCTCAAGTTTTACTGCATAATGCAAAAAAATAATAATAATTGGGTTCTATTGTTGAACTGAGGACAAGAACAGATTAAAAAAAATATTTGTGATGAATTAACTCGTTGTAATTTATCAATATGTTTGTTTGGGGTAGAGCCGAGGCTAAATAAAAATAATTTACTACTAATGATCATATTTTTTGTCGTGGGGTACCGGCAGAGTAGAATAGTACCTCCTTCTGTACCAGGAGTCGTTAGCGGCGACTGAGGTTCTGGAACCGCCAAATGGCGCTTTATCTATCCAAAACAGCGTAGCTCAAATGCTACAGGTCGGGGGTGGGCAACAGTATATAGCGTTAAAGTGTCTAATTATGATTTCGAAATAACAATGTATTTACATAAGCATATTAAAAAATACAGAAATTTATTTTGTGGTTCAACGGCTCCCCCCCAATATACAATATTTGTGAGGGAAATTTGACCTCATATAAAAGGTCGTCTGCATTGGTGTCTCACTCTCACCTATTTCTACCGCCAAATAGCTGTGTTCGCATCGCTGTGTTCCAGTCTAAAAGGTCAGTGTGGCCGCGCATTTACTAATTAGTGTGGCATAATATTCTTAAGCTTAGTATCACGCAGACTGTATGCTTGTTTTTCGATCAGGATCGATGAAAAAAACGACTATTACTTAACTATTTAGCCAAACTAAACATGCTATTGATGGGTACAACATCTTATACATTAATAATAATATAATATAACACCCTGATACAGAACAAATACTCATCTCATATGTGTTTGTCCTGGGTGGGGATTAAATCGACAACTCTTGGTACTTAAGATTGACAAATTACCAAATGAACCATTTGATAATTTGTCTATATTCTATCCAATTGATTACTTTTATTATTATTATTTAGATTAATAGATACTGATTCTATAGATTCTAATGAACCGAATAAATGGGGTTCTCCAAAAATTAAGT
>JACJUM010002768.1:3223823-3324928 GCA_020976665.1 Heortia vitessoides
ACGAATGAATTAACCACTTATTAATATTTATAAACAACGCAAAAAATGCAGCACGCACCCATAAATTAGGCAAAAGCCAAGATTAAACTCCGCAAACAATTCTACACTCGAAAGTTTTCGCCCGCTAAATGGAGAACTGCCAAACGAAAAAATCCCCAACATTTAGCCCCCGAAACTGCTTAGCTCAGCTGCAAATAAATTTAAAGGCAGCGGAAAAAGTATTAAAATGCCGGATCGCAATTTCCAACCGGTTTGCGTTAAAAGTACCAACGAACTTTGCAACTCGGGAATGCACTTCAAAGTTAGCACTCTGCGGTTTTACGAACTTTGTTTCAAACTGCTAATCTATATTGGACTAATAAGCTACGGCAATATCAACTTTATGGCCAACGGGAGTGAATTGATTTTGATGAACTAGAAGGGGGGGGGGGGAAGGGGGCTTGTAAGACAGTGATTGATAGCAATAGATTTTAGTCACCAAACTTGTGTTATCCAATTATTAAACCTCAAGCTTACTAGGATCTAAGTAGGCCTTTGTTTCTATACTATTGAAAATCTTCTATCCTCTTATCTTATACACATACGAATAATTTAGTTATTTTAATTATAACTACACTGATTAGTAAAAGACTATATACGTGATATTATTAATTAATACTCTGTTAATAATTTTTGCTTACTTGTGGATCTTTGTAAGTACATGCCTGAATAAATAAGATTTAATTAATTTTGAACGCTTGGGGCCTGGTGAACTGTAGGTACAGGCATATTTTTTGCCCAATTCAGGCACCATATTTTTACATATAGGTTAATTTTGATCGATGAATGTTAGAATTATATTTGTTGTGCAACCTTTTTAAGTTTAAAGTAATAATAATTATTATATAAAATCCCCTATACCAGAAGTTGTAAGATGACTGAGGCCGGTATCAAGAGACAAAATTTTGTACAAAATTCCCCTTTTCTTAGGGAGGCCTGTGTCTAGGTATAGACGTTTTGCGGGTGCTTTGATGATGATATTTCTCAACTAAATATAATAAAATATCTGTCGAAAAATCAGCTCTCTACGATTGCCAACATGTTTGCCCAATACTGCAATTATGGGCGAAATTCCTCCTTTTTTTAAGGTGGCCTATGTTTAGCAGTTGACTTTCAATGACTAATGATGATGATGATATATTCATGTCAATTACACTACTTAATAATATTGCTGCCGTATGATAAACACCACAGCTGTAATCCATAGATAAATACATTTTAAGTTGCCAGCGTAGCGGATCCTGTAATCGCATCACTCTAATGCTCTTAATACGATTTAAACATCCAGCAGTCTAATTGCATACGAAAACGTTTTAACAGTTTAAAAAAAATCAAAATTTTCAGCCACCATACTGTGGCGCACGAATATCATAAGGATTATCTGTTCCAATGAATTGAATGGACTTCGTCGTGTAGAAAGTTCCAGAGCTGAACAAAAGTTTACAACAAAGCTGTGATGCGGAGTAGTGCAGTCACTGAGTTAAAGTAGAATCACACTACTGCATCTTGTGATATAGCGCATGCGCAGTAACTTTATACAGTATTATACAGTCCATCACTATAGCAGTACAACGTCTACTGCTGGATATAGGCATCCTTAGGAAAGGGAAACTTCATCCATAACTGCATCGCTAGGAAAGCATAGCGGCAATTGCAAAGCAGTTTCGATGGGAATACTACGCTGTATCGGGTTGATATACTGCCATCTATCGGTACTGGTTTCATAATTACTTTCTACAGCACACCTTACTGTAGTAGATACTGACCTGCTTTGCCGGTTTTCCAAGCACATCAATGATGACCTTTAGTCATAAGTACTTAAGAGATATTTTTCAAGAGCAACCTGATGATTGCTTGATCGAAAAATTTAAAATGTAAATTATCTTTGACTAAATCGATAAAAAAGCGTACGGTCATTGTAATAGTATGCAATCAGTTAGTCTATATACTCTAGAGTTAGAAGGAGATCACTCTTACGTAGCCATACTTGTGACTTGTAAATATTATGATACATTATCTAGTAATATCATTTCTGTTTGGAGCACCAAACAGAAGCCATGGGCCATCATACCCAGGTTGTATTCATTACTCCAAATGCACGGGGCAGGGATAGGCAGCAGCATCCCCGTCGTATAAGCTGCGCTCTGCGATTGCTAACACGCTTACCCAGCGCGGCAAACTCCTTTTTTCGAGAGGCCTATGTCCAGCAGTGGACTTTTATTGGCTGGTATGATGGTACATTTGTACCTACCCCTCACCCATGTCTACCGAGATAAAGGTGAGAAGACAGTACCAATGCATACGACCTTGGTAAGAGGTCTACTTTTAGCAAGTAGTAATAGTAGTGGACAGATAATATGATAAGAACCGCATGATAGTGCGCGTATATCTTCTTAGTATGGAATTCATCATTATCACCATATCAGCCAAAAAAAAGTCCATTGTTGGACATAAGCCTCCCCAAGATGGTTGGATTTTTGCTCATAAATGCCGCGCTGGGCAGGCAATCGCGGAGCGCAACTTTGTGTTGAGGATGCTGCTGCCCATCTTCACATTGTAGTATATAATATGCTATTTTTCAGATGGATATACCGCCATCTGTCGGTTCCGGTACCTCAGTCACCTCTTACAATATCTGGTACAGAAGAAGGTACTATTTTACTCTACCGGTATCTCACAGTATGTAATTATGATTCAAGAATTTGAGAACGGTGAAAAATAATGGTTGGAAAGCTAACTCATAACCTAACAAATTTCCAGAAGTATATTAAAGTGACGTGTTCGGCGCGTGAGAACTCCCAACGCCGCTCAGATGCGATGAGGGTCGAACGATCCAAACCATTAGGTCCCAGGCCGAAACTTTTGCGGTTGTCTCGAAAGTTGAAGGTATAACAACTATAACGGCATTATAGCATCACCGATTGTTAGAAAAATAATAAGACTTCTTGATAAATATTCAGTTCAAAATTGAATATGAAGTAGGGGTTAAATTAAACTAGGTTATTTGATACGTCTATAATCTCCTTTCTTGGAGACGCCTATGTCCAGCAGTGGACTTTCAATGGCATTGATGATGATTTAATTAATTAATTGGCTTGCTTTTTAAAAGGAAGAAATTGTGATCACAATTTTATTTAAGCTTAGTGGGGTAGTTGCTGAGATTGACAGGTCCACACGCAACCCTCACCAAAGACAAACATTTATTTTATAAAAAATATTTGTTTCTTCTGTGTCCGGCTGATAAAATATGAATTTAATTATCGTATTTGTGATTCCTCTGACATTCTGGTCTGGTCTGGTAAGTGGCTTAACACTGAATTAGACCGATATATGAGAAGTAGTATGATTTTTAAAATAGTAGTAATTCAATGTGGGGTCACCTATAAAAATGAATTGCACTCATTCAAAGCAACGTGCATCTATATACTTTTTAATTTTATAACATAATTAAATAAATTGTATTTAACCTTTTTTCAGGTTTTGTTCAGTTTATATTACAATAATGTTATACCATCATAACTGGCGTATGAGCGTTACTATGGGATACAAGCCCTTTTTTATTTGCTCATAATTACCACATAGCGTAGCATGGTATTCATAAACACAGTTAAAGTGACGTGGATACTGCCTATACCTGCCCGTTGTTTTTGAGTTACGTTGCTTTGAATAGATATATTACCATTAGTCAATTCCAATATCTCAGTCACTTTTAACTACACCTGACAAAAAGGGAGGT
Organism: Heortia vitessoides; assembly: GCA_020976665.1. Classification (NCBI taxonomy): domain Eukaryota; kingdom Metazoa; phylum Arthropoda; class Insecta; order Lepidoptera; family Crambidae; genus Heortia; species Heortia vitessoides. The sequence continues at coordinate 3,227,599 of JACJUM010002768.1, forward strand.
GTAATTCTACTCTGCCGGTTCCCATGGCAACGTCATTAAACTAATGTCATTGTTATGAAAATATTGCTATCAAAAGAGACCGACCATATTAAATCCTATAATATTGTATTATATATTTATAGGGACATAATACGAAACCTAAAGAAATTACTATCAATGAGAGATGTAAGGCTAGAAACATGTATCCCTTTATTAAACATTTAAAACTCTTTTTTCATCTCAACTTTGTTCATTTTCGTTTGCAGCTGTTCCTTTAATGTGTAAAAACACCAGAAACCGAAAGAATTATTGAACCACTTTAATAATTTTTAGAAACTTAATTATCAGCACAGTCGAGCAGAATTGGATTTATTTTCAGCCAACGTTTTAACCGTGACGGATTTACATAAACAAAATTAAGATAATTCAAAGTAAATTATCCCAGTTTCCACAAATTCATGCGTGATGAAAGTGTGAGCAAGCGTTCTTTCTTTTTTCGTATTTGTCATCTCAATTGTTCTAAGGATTACTGGGTAACCGTTTGGAAATAATTATTTGGATAGGCGTAAAAATATTCTTACGAACAATTTTATTCTGCTAACTTAAAGCAAGTAAACATATTTATTATTATACTACATAGCTACTTGCTCCAACTTTGTCTAGTTTTCAACCTGTTGAGAGTTATGTTTAGATTGACTTGGAAAATGTATGCCAACAGTTTGACAAATAGAAAATGATATTTAAATACTAGTAATTTGCCGTGAGGTACCGGCAGAGTAGAATAGTACCTCTCCCTTTACCAGGTGTAGTAAGAGACGACTAAGGTACCCAAACCGGCAGATGGCGGTATATCTATCCGCAATAGTGTAGCTCGAATGCACTAGGCGGGGATGGGCAGCAGCATCTCAATCGCGAATACCACGCTATATGATTGCCAACATGCTTGCACAGAACGGTAGTTATGTTCATATATTTTCAAAGTTTCATAAAAAATATTAAATAGATGGTTTCTTATTTATATCTAATATAGTTCTATTATTCTATTATTAAACGCTATTTACTAAATGCATAAAGTTCAAGGAGATTTTTTTTTCTATTATTTTGTTGGTTTCTGTTAATCTTTGCAATGGCTAGACAGACTTTAACTAGACAGTAACTTTGACTAGTAAATAGCGGGATTAAGAGATAAGTGCAGTGTAAAAAAAATTGAGTATATTTAGTAATAAAATTCTGATTGAAGAAAAATTTGTACATCAATATACGAGTATATATAAGTTTTTAAATTTCGATACCGACCTCCTTACACATCAACTTCACCAAGCTCAGAAATCTAGTGTAGAAAATAATCCCAGTATTTTGCCAGCCAAGTCGATATACTTGTGGATTTTTATTAGCTTCCTCCACTTTACAAAGTGGTCCCAACTCCTAATCCAGACCAGACAGTTTTGGTTCGAGAAACACTTTTTGTACACGTCGCCCCTCTTACGCGACAGGGACAATAGAATCCGCAGTTTTTAAGGGATTCGTTTGCGTCTCATAAAGATTTTATTTTATTTCTCCTTAATTTAGTAGGAGTTTTGTGAATGCTTACAGTGTGAAAATTAAATTAAGCTTATCTGTTTTTTTCTATTGATGGGCCCGATGGCGCAGACGGTAGCGATCTTATGCGCTAAAGGGCGTGGGTTCAATCCCCACTCAGGATAAATATTTATATGATTTTATTTGTATTTTTTCTGTGTCTGGGTGTTTAAAATATATTAAGGTATTATATTTGGAGTACCTACTCTATTTTTTATCCGTTTTATTTTATGCAACTTACAACAGAGTCACGTGTATATTTAAAAAGCCGTGTGAATTTTGTATTATTATTACTGACCGTGAGGTACCGGCAGAATAGAACAGTATTTCTCCGTTTACCAGGTGTTGAAAGAGGCGACTAAGGTACCAGAACTGACAGGTGCCAGTATATTCATCTAAAACAATTGCCAATACGCTTGCACAGCGCGTTAATTATGGGCAAAATTCCTTTTTTCTTCGCGAGGCCTATTTCCAGGCAGTGGACTTCAAATGTCTGATATGATGATGATATTACTGTCAAATGGTCTTTTGAAATTATAAATAGACATCTGAAAGGTATAGATAGGTGAAATAATATTCAATTGTAAGTCCCGTTAAAATCAATCTAGCCACTTCAGAGATTAGAACAAATACACAGACTTTAAATATATTTTTTTTTATTTCAGTACCCTATATACTTTTATGAATTAAGTTAATTGATGTAAATATGAAGTCATAAATACATAGTTCAGTTCAATTTATATGAAAATATATCTCAAAGATTGCTAGATAGAAGTCTCCAACAGATACAATCCTATTTGGTAGGTTCGATATAATAATTGCCATTGTGCATAATTTTTTTTTCAATAAACGAATATGTTCAACTCACCATAATTCTTGTTGTTACCTAAGTTTGATTTAGTCCAAGGAATAATGTCCGTTTTCCCTCTGAAACAAACAAAATAAGATTTTACTGAAGTGGATTTATTTCAAACTATACAAATAAGAATAAATAAACAAATTCACTCGACCTGACTCTGAAATAGGTCACTTACAGCGCTTGTGTTACGGACATCAGACAACAGTGGTGTTGCAAATATAATACACAAATTTAATTACCAGACATGGAATAAACTCAAATATTCAAATGTATAAATGTTTATCATGAGTGGGGTTCGAACCCAAGACCCGTAGTGCTTTGGATTACCATACGATATTCTAGGAAAAAGGGCTCAAATCATTCACTTTAATTTAATATTTAGACTTCATCTACTAGAAACCTAAAATATTTACATCTATTAGACAAAATTTTTTATATTAATATAATCCCAACACGTTCCCGAGAAAAAGGGTGTAAACACTCATACTGACTGACGGACAACTAGTTGACCAATAAGGATTGTTACTTATTTCCGATATTTTTTTGTTGTAAAAAAAAAGATGGTACTTTACCAAAAAAATTAAATTACTGTTTTAGAATAGTGTGATATAGCAGTCGCATTATCCTTCGACGGACCTGATGGCGCAGATAGTAGCGATCCTGTTTGTAGTGTGTCTGGGTGTAAATATATATGTATTTAAGTAGTATATTTGTGATTCCTTTGTTGTCTCGAATCCGTAACACAAGTGCTTTAAGCGACTTACCCCGGTATCAGGGCAATTTATGAGGTGTTGTGGTAATTTACTTCTAATTATTTATTTATTATCCTAACGGAACTCTGGTAAAATAGTTAATGGAGTAAAAAGGCAATAGACACAATATGAATGAATTCATTGTTAAGACTTTTATCGTGGTCGAAGTATTGGGCGGACAATGACTATTCAGAGATCATATATTAATTGTACAATTGATATCATCATCAACATTGCAGCCATAAAACACCTACTGCTAGGTATAGGCCTCCCCAAGAAAGGGAGAATAATTGCCACGCTCGGCAAGCATGGTGGAAATAGCAGACTGTAGCTTCCCAAACGGAATGCGGCTGTCCATTCCCGGCTAGTTGCATTTGAACTACACTGCTTTCGGTGGATCGCTATCTGTCGGTTTTGGTATCGCAGTGACGTCTTATGACATCTGTTGTAGGGAATGGTACTAATCGACCCCATTAATAGAGTATAGTATATATGTAAAGAAATAATATTTCTTTAATTTTTGAACGACATTAAATGACATTGACAACTGACAAGCGCTAGAGTCTGAGGTCAATGGTCAGTTGAGAGGTTATGGAAAAAATAGCATTGTATTAGATTATTGTGATTTGTTAATTAAGATAGATAAATAAGAATAATTGGTGGAAGAATAGACTTTAATTGTCGTTTCTTCGTTTTCAGGTAAAGTTATAATAATAGGGTAGTTAAATAAGTTATTTGTAAGATTATATAATAATATTTGTAAGAAATTAACGAAATAAATCTTCGTTTTCAGAAGCAACGCATAAGTTTATTTTTAACCTAAAGTTAAAGGATAATCGATATATATATATATATATATATATATATATATAGAGTTGTAGTCACAGCTTTGAACTAATTCAATTTAGCATTAATATATCGACTTAATGTATTCGTTTGCAATCAAAACAATGACTGATAAAAACCTCAAAGCTAAAATAGGCTAAAATTTTGACGAGAATATATAAAATTTCTTTATAGAGATAAATGATGTTAAATAAAATTTTCTAAAGAGGTAGATAGTGGCTACCGATTAAATAAAATTGGATGCTAAGGTATAGGATTTATTGGATCAACTTATATAAATATTTTTTAAAAAATAATCATCCACTTTTTAGAGATTGTAAAAAAAATTGTTGAGGTATTAATAATATATTTTAAGCGTATTTATTGAGTTAATAGCACTTTAATTTTTATTCTGTCTGTATTAATGTCTGAATCATTTTTCTGACTTGTGTGAGTTGATACAATGAACGATAATACAATTAGTGACCGTTTTATGTTGGACAGAACACAAAACGGTTACTTATAAATATATATATATATATATATTAGTATATATTTGGGTGTCATAAGTCTTAGAAATAATTAAACATGTTAGTTAATTATGTTTTTGAGCTTTATTACAACACACTTTATTTACATTTTATAAATGTATCTAGTTTGGTTAGCGGATGTACTTCGAAGTTATATATATATATATTTTATATTTACACCTCTAGTCAAAAGTCCACCGTTGAGCAGAATCCTCCCAGTGTAAGTAGGAATGTGGGTTACATTTTTGGATGCGCAGTGGCAATCGAGGACCTTAGCTTCATGACAGGGATGCTGCTGCTAATTTCTGGTATGTGTATTTGACCTTAATTGTTTCAGATGGATTTACCGGCGATCTATCAGTTCCGGTACCTCATTCATCTCCTCCGACACCAATTAGACAATCTTTACATTGATGTCATCATCATCATATCAGACATAAGACGTCCACAGTTGGACATAGTCCTTCCCAAGTAATCTCTGATAGGACCAGATGTATGCGGCCTGTGTCTAGCGCAATCCTGCAGTTTTAATCAGATAGGCTCCCGTAGCGTAGGGCGTCCATCCGCAAGATGGACAGACGCATCTTGCGGGTGGATGCCCTACGCTGCGTTTTCCGTTACGTGGTCTTCAATCCAAAATCTTACGACTCCATCGCCTATCGGTTCGACGCACCAAATGCCCTGCCCACTACCACTTTAACCTTCTAATCCACCGGACAATGTCGGTATCTTTGGTTCTGTTACGAATCTCCTCAATCCTGATTCGTGCAAAGAAACTCCGAGCATTGCCGTTTCCATAGCTTGTTGAGCTTCTTTTAGTTTGCCAATAAGGCCAATGGTAAATTACGTAATTACATTAATGTAGATCTGATTTTTACATCTACGTATTATATTTACATTAGTTCTACATTATTGTATAGTTTTACGAGTAATTCGCTAACTATATCTTGTTTTATCGTCCGATAACTTGGCGCTATACTTCGCAGAACAGCACTCGGGGGTTGCTAGCTACTTCGGCAAACTGCCAGCAGACTCTACTCTACTCTCTATATTTGATACAAGCCGGTTTATTTCATGTTAAATGTAATGATAATAATGAGAGTCACATCAAACAAACGAGATAACGTTTAGTAATCTATGAGATCAACAACATCCAGCAGATATTTTTTATCAGACCAATTCGATAAACAAGCATACAGTCTGCGTGTTAGTGCCTATAGACGCTCGCAATATCATAAGTTTGTCAAAAGCGCATTGCCAACCTTGTGACTTGTAATTATTATGTCACATTACCCTGTACCTTTATTGCCTCTTTCACACTTTAAACTGGCATAGCTCTGATATTTAGCATTAGAAATACGTGAAAGTGAAGATGTAGACAACCTTTGCATGATTTCTACGTCATGTTTCTAGCATCTTATATACATGCCTTCTTCTGTCGATGACTTCTCAAGCTAGCACACTTCCCACACATTGAAAGACCCGATGGCGCATTCGATAGTGTCCTTGCGCGTCAAAGTTCGTAGGTTCCATCCCCACATAGCACAAAAATGTATGTAATGATACTTTGTGTTTGAGCGTTTAAGTATTTATGTTTGATCATTTTAATTGCCTAGTAATTTAATATCCGTAATACAAGTAGTTTGAGCTACTTATCCCTGAGTTAAGTGAAAGATGTAGTAAAAATTGTATTATAATCATTACGTACTAATTGTTAAACAATTCACTGCACTCACTGGTGAGTGCATGTAGACCCTCTCACTAGAATGCATACTGACTACACAAGTACAGCCAGATAAATTGAATTTTTTTTTTTTTAAAAAAACCTTTCTTCGCTATAATGATTTTACATAATATCTTAATTAATCACTCAAACCATAAGGAAAATTGCTAGTAGCTGGTAAAATAAATCTTTCTTCGCTAACAAAAGCGCTCAATATGTTTTAAAATGTATAATATATATATATAATGCTCAAAATGTCTTATAAAATCGAACGTTTTGAGAACCACCGATTTATAGCTATAACTTGGCAAAACGCCAAGTAAACAGTACTGTTTGGTTTTAATAACGTGGCCGTATAACCGTTAGACACTTTGAATGGTGTTACTCTGTCAGGTTTAAGTATTAAATAATAAAGATTTAGACACATTGGGAGGGCTTTTTTATAACTTGTAACACAACTGAATATAATCCGACTAAATACAAAAGTATATTTTGTATATTGACGGGTCTGATGGCACAGATGTTAGTGATCCTATCTTGTGCGCCACCGTGGGTTCGATTCCCAGTAAATATTTATATAATGATATTTAACATACCAAAAACTAATTAACTAAAGAGATTATAAAATTATTAATGTTTATTAGCAACCCTTACAAGTGATTGAAATAGGGGGTGTAAGTTTGAATAGATTTTATTAGTTAATATATATATATAAACTATATTTATTTAAATAAAGTGTGTATATATACGTATATGTATATATACACACTTTATTTAAGTGAGTTATGCCCCCAAATATACAGAATTTTAACCTAAGTACTTATTATTACATATACTTATTATTGAATTTGTAATGGCAATTCCAAAATTACGGCTACTATCCGACACGATTGGAAGAAATTTAAATAAGATTAACACAGTTTTATTATTATGCAATCTCTAATTTTCCCCGGCGAACTGGATTTTAAGCGAAGAAGCATGTTTTTGAAACGATTCATCATTGGAAGTCCACTGTTAGACTGTTTTGGATGGATATACTGCCGTTTGTCGGATTTGAAACCTTTAAAACGATTGTATTATTTAAAAATACTTTACTGATGACCCCAAAAAATTGAGAGTTATGATTTCTAGAGAACTCGCCAACAAGGCCGAGAGCAATAGTATTAAATACTTAGTTTCAGACAATAGTTTCTTCTAAAACTAACATATTTTTTGATAAACTAATGATTCAGGACCATGAACCATTGATCGAGACCTCGACGTATGTATAAAAAATAATTCTTTAATATCAGTTTCTAGTAGTAGCTGTGGAGTATATAGATAGACCCAGGATTAAAACTTCCACGACAACGGGATCAATAGGCCTACATAGTACACAGTTCCCGAACAAGGTAGTGGTGCGCTGCTAGTCGCTAGTAGTAGATATCCTTTTACAAAAATGTATATACTATAAATTTCTTTTATAAAAGATATAATCTTAGTACTACGTTTTAAGGTTGACAATTGTCATTAAAATAAACAGAGCCCCTGAGGTTTTGTGGTAACGAGCTTAATAATAGGAATTAAATAAAAAATAGATGAGTATGTTTTATTATAATTCTGTTATTATATATATACGTTGTATTACCAAGAAATTTTATTATTTAGTTATAGAATTACTTCAATATATCCAATTTGTTTAATAGTCCAATATATGATTTAGGTCAATATGGAAATAATGTCTCGGTGTGGTATCCCAGTTGATTATAATAATGTCAATTTTAACATGATTATATTTGTGTTTATTCTATGTTTGGGTGATGAATATATGTATTAAAGAAAAATAACTGTACATTATTGTACCTGAATGTCCGTTAAATACGTGCTTTTAGTAATATTGTTTCTGGGTCCGGTTATTATATGAAATGTTATCATCATCAATATTATTACAGCTCCAAATCCAACCATCCACTGTTGGACATATGCCACCCAAAAAGGGGGTAATTTATCCTTCAATTGCCATACTGAGTTAGCAAGTTGGCAATCACATAGCGCAGTTTTTACGATAGGGACACTGTTTCGGATAGATAAATTGCCAACTGTCGGTTCTAGTACCTTAGTCGCCTCACACGACTAGGGAAACATGTTATGCTAATTTATTATTATCATTGTTCAATTGTATGTAGAAGTGGGAGTAGGCAGGAAATTTGATACGCAGAACCGATGGCCGATGGAGTCATAAGGTTCTGAAATGGAGACTACGTAACAGCAGGTGCAGCGTAGGATATCCACACGCAAGATGGACAAACGATCTGACTAAAACCACAAAATCTAACATGTATGTGACTGCAGTATTTTCAAAACATATCATCATCAGCCATAGAAAGTTCACTGCTACACATGTACATAGCGAGAAAGGAGGATTTTTCTCATAATCACCGCGCAGGAAAGTCGTCTGCTGCCCCATCTGACCCTGCTGCATTTAAGTTACACTGTTTGTGATTGATATACCACCAACAGTCGGTTCCAGCTTCTTATTCGCCATTTACAATTCCTGGTACAGAGTGAGGTACTATCGTACTGTGCCGGTACCCCACGGCTAAAACATGTACAACCAGATATAGAACCTGCCATTAGGGCTGTTTAATTCTTGAATTAAGATCAAAAACCGGCAAGGTCAATGTAACTATTTTTAAACTAGATTTAACTAGACTGGATTGCGCTGGATGCAAGATCGCGCTCGATGCAATTGGTCTCATAGCGATCTTTTATCCAACACTAAAGGAGGTTCAAAGCGTTGTATGTGAAATAGTATGCAAACTCAAATATGATAGTAATATCTAACTATTTCCAATTTTCAAACTGATAGAAATATAACTGAATAGATCTCAGTGCACTCCAAGCTTTTGAATTTACGACCGTGCGCATAAAACTTTAAAGGCTGTAAAAAGGCCGCTTCGAATCAGATGATAAGCGTTTTTTATTCCACTGTCTACGCCAGCGGTCGGCAAACTTTTGCAACCAAGTGGCAATCGGAAAAAGAGCGAACTGCCATTCCTTTAGAATATAAAATTTACTGTTAACTCCTTAGATGAGCTTTGAACGTATTATTGACTAGCGCTTCGCCTGCGGTTTCATACGAACCGCCTTAATTTTACATTAAGTTCCACAAAATGTATTTTAGGATGAAACGTAGTTTCAAGTAAAGTTTTAAAGTTCAGCAAAGTTCATATTTATATGATGAACATTTGTGTCTGCTCAGGCACAAATGTAATAGTTAAATACATATGTATTACCTCAATATTATATATGTAATTAAGTATTACATATATATTCAATTTTAATGTACACTAATTACTACTTTTTTTATTTATAGCTAGGTATTACATATGCATTTAAGTATCTTTGATGTAACTGAGGATTGATGTCGAATGACTGAACAAAAATGCATTAAGCGACTTATCTTGGAATGAGGTCGTACCGTATGCTTTAGTATTTTGTTGTATGTAATAGTATTAATACATTTTTGAATTTGATTTGTGTTATTGCACCCCATTTTTACGTTTTAAATTATGCCCGAATATTGACTAGTATTTTTGATTTGCAATAGTTGAATAAATAATCGCATCTATATAATTAATACAAATATATATTCTCTTAGCCGTGTGGTACCGGCAGAGTAGAATAGTACCTCCCACTGTACCAGGTTGCATATGAATAGCCGGACCAGTGTGCTCAAATGCGACAGGGCTGAAATGGGCTGCAGCATTCCTGTTGCGAAGCTGCTCTCTGCCATTGCCATCACGTTTGGCCAGCGCGGTGATTATGGGTAAGTTCCCCCTTTTTGAGGAGGCATATGTCCAGCAGTGGGCGTTTATCGGCTACTATGAAGATGATGACATTTTTCCACAATATCTCATACATTCACCTGCCTCCGTAGTTAGCCGCTAAAACCAATTGTGTTACGGATGCCAGACGACAGAGGAATCACAAATATACTACTTAAATACATATATTTAACATCCATACAGAAAAGACACAAATATTATCATATAAATATTTGCCCCGGGTGGGAGTCGAACCCACGACCCTTGGCGCACAAAACCACTACCATCTGCACCGTCGGGCTCTTTTAATAATAAAGAAGACTATATTCTATAAAGTAATTAAAGAAGACCCGATTTAAGTAAATATAAGCGGTCGATTGTGTTCAAAAGAATGAAACACTGATCGTTACGTATATTTTGCTATATTTGGTACTATTATCAAAGAAGCATTAGCGGTAATTGAATAATAAATTTACGTCGATACGAGAGAAAATATGGGAACACATCTATACTACAATAAACCTTACCTAATTGTGTGTTAGTTAATTATTTTCTGGACGTCTAATTAATGAATAATCGAACTCATTATTGGGGAATAAATCCATTATGAATAAATTGTGATTTATTAGGTAAGCCATTACTTGCCTGAAATTGACTTGATAGAATTTTAGTTAACCGAAATTTGAATATTTTTAGTTTATTGAAATAACTCTTGACATGAATGTCCTTTTACTGAACTATGTTTCATCAGTTTTAAGATTACCATTTTAACGATTATCCGAAGATTCTTTTGAACTTTTTTCATTTACATAAACGCTTAATTGTCATACGTTTATAAAGCTAAATTATCCGTTTCCTGGCTTATAGATATTTCGTTGCGGCAAATTGTTGTGATCCTTCGCCGTGTTACTTGTTTGCCCAAGTGCAGCCTTCGCTCACTGTATAATAAGCAGGCACCCATGTAAGCTGGATTTGTTGGACGACAAAGGCGATCAAAAAATTTTGTAATAAGTACACTGACATAATTGGAAACGTCATTTAGGCTAAATGAAAAAAGGCGAAAGGAAATTAGTCGTTAAGGTTTCGGTAAAAAAATCAGTACCTAAGATATACCAAATTAGTACCTACAATGGATAAAATAGAAATTCGTAGTATCTGTATGTGTGAGAGTGTGTTTGTAATATCAAAATAACAGCTTTTTAATTTATTTTTATAAAACTTCTATATATATTTACTCAAAAAACTTTTTTAATGTTTTACTGTCTGTTAGACATAAATTCTGACCGATTTTAACATGACTTCCACTAGCAGATAGCAAAGATAAGGAGTAACTAAGGCTATTTTAATTAACTATTCTTACTGGAGAACTACACGGGCCTGCACAAATGAGAAGGAACATCACCCTACCGTTTCTTTTCGGATAATAATCAAATCAGCTGATTTAATTTAGATTCGCCTTAATAAAAATCAGTGGAAACTTGAAGTAATGGTGGAAAGTTACTATTGAGGAGTACGAGCAGAATTGAAAAATACCTGCCCCTGTACCAGGTGGCGGAACAATCGATTCAACTGACAAATAATAAACATGTTTATTTTGTTATTTTCTTCTTTTTAATTTTCTGTTATACAAGTACCTACTACCTATAAAAAATGGATTTTATTTATAACTTTAATTTATATAATTATAATTAAAACCTTAAAAGTACTCACATTCTTTAACTAACACTTCACTGAATTACAAGGTCTCAGGCACAATTTTAAAAAAGAATAAGTTTCTATAACTAAATATTTAATACTACAATAAAAATGTTTTTATATTACTTTAAAATAGAAGTAATCGAATTTTTTATATTAAAACCACTTTTCATTTATACACATATACATGTCTATTATTAAATATATAAATAATATCTTACCTTAGATTTTGTGTAAAAGTAACCTGCTGAATTTCGTGATGTTCTACATTACTGACGCCGGCAAAAACTGGAACAATACAAAAGCAATTTATAATCAATTCATTCACAATTTACGTTTGTACTGACAAAGAACCTTATCTAGGTTTTTTATCGACTTTACCGACTGCAACGCCATAGGCCGGGCTGATTTGTGAATCTAAATCCAGCTCTCTACTTGAATACGTTCACAAAATTAATTCAAATTGATCCACTCGTTAAGTTGCAGCATAGAGGAATAACCGAGACAACGACTGCAATACCATCTGCCGGGTAGATTTGTAAACTTAAACCACTCAGGACGCCACCCAAAAGCATACAAAGAAAGTCATTCATATCGTTGTAGCCGTTTAGGAGTAGCTCAGTGATGTACACAAGTACAGTTGAAATTATTGATATACATAAATACTTGTAAACTAAAAATTTGTTTAGATATAACTAAATATCTTTTCTTTTTAGGGTTAAAATAATGTGTAATTAATAATTATTGTTGTTTTAAACATAAAAAAATATATAAATAGGAAAATTATATATATATATATTACGTTTATTTGTACAATAGATTAACTTAACATAGAGAAAGATTTCTTTGATCTTTTGCTTTTCGAACAAGTTCAGTGAACGCGCGAAACAAAACATCAAAACAAGTGCGATATTGAAAATAAAAAAAAACACATCTATTTTATTTACGGCAACCTAACCTTCACAAACAATATATTCTGTTTGTCTGTCAATACAGTCAGCAAATATACAGGACGGACGAATTCCCTGAAATCCCAAACCTTTCTAACCCTCCGGGATGTCTATCCGAAGGACAGGCGTACCGAATAAAATTTGATCAAATAGAATAATATCTATCTGGTTAAGAATTTTTTATATGGCAACTTTGCCAGCACGACTGCCCCTGTGTTACTCGCACATAAAATACAAATAAGTATTTATGTTTTAGTATATGGTCTGCCATATAGGGCTCTCGACTCTACTTGTTTTATTAATAACACAAGAACAAACAGCAATTTCTTATAGACAACTTATGGAGATAATGTTTTGAGCTAATTGTATTCTGGGCTGTAGCTTAATAAACACGTACAAATTTAAATCATATTGTCATACATAACTATATGTTTTGAAATATTTGATATTACAGTATTCTAATTGAATATTTATGCAATATTTGCGGATTGGTCCTAAAGACAGTAATATCCATATTTAGTTTATCAACATACAGTATTTAGTTTGTTTTAAATTTACCTTTTCAAAGATATGTGATTTGTTACTTAATAAAAAAATGTCTTTACAAGAGTTCCAACCTCTATGTAATAAATATAAATATCTATGTACTCATCATCGTCATATCAGCCATTGAAAGTCTACTGCAGGACAAAGGCCTCCCGAAAAAAGGGGGAATTAGCGCATAGTTGCCGCGCTATCTTAGGACGCCTAAATCAAACAGTGTACTTTTTATGGCTGTTATGACGATGACGATAATTTTTTAAATATTAGTTAGTAATTGGTTATATTTTTAATGTCATTTTTAAAAGTACTGTCTTGAAGGAATTTTATTTTCTATCTGCCAAATGCAGGTCATTAAAACTTTTATGGCCATACAGTAAGAACTATTCATAAATTAACTGCAAGTACTTAATTTTGTGAGGAAGAGCGCGTAAGTTGAAGATATAATTAGCAAGGAGTAAGGAAAGTAATAATGCTAATATAAAAAGTCGTTCAAAGTTATGTACCTCTAAGTAGATCTGCAGACCAGTTGAAAAGCAAAAAACTGATGCGGTATACGATCAACTGTCATGTACGAAGAGTTAAGAATATATGTTCATCATCACCATAGCCGTTGGACATCTACCTATATCTAGGGAGGGCTATGTCTTCCCAAGAAAGAAGGGATGCTGCCATAATGCCGTCCTGAGCAAGCGTAGGTGCAATTTGCTTTTTAACTATAAAGTAGTAGCACACAAATAAATAAATGCTGCCTGTTGACAATCCGATATAAATATATCGCATTCTATCTTAATTCTAAATGTAAATTAATAAGTATTAAGATTCTTTCAGTCTTTTAATTATTAGAAACTAGCTGTGCCCGCGACTTCGTCCACGTAGAATAAATTTTTTTGGGTACCATACCTCTTTATCTTAACTTATATAAACTTTGAATGTCATGTTTATTTATATCGAATCAATGGCCTGAACAATAAGTTTTATATAAATAAAAAAGCAGCGATACTTCCATACAACTTTTCATCCCCCTTTTTGACCCCTTACAACCCTTATTTCAAATAAAAAAATAGCCTATGTCCTTTCTCAGGATCTAATAATTATCTATACCTAATTTCATCAATCAAGCGGGAAAGCGTAACAGATTATACTCGTAATATTAGTAGGAATATTTTTCATTGTCATTTTGTATTGAAACATAAGAATTTGTATCAAAATTTCAATTTGATAAGTAATGATATAAGTATGACTATAATAATATAAATAATCTTTACTGCAACAGTAAATGTAAAGTAATAAAATTTTACAACGCGTAAAACAAATTAAACCTTTACAGCTCCTCGTAAAAGAGGCTTCGCTTTACATTCAGATTGCTCTTGTTGTTTTGTTATAATGTCAAAGGTTATTACTAAATGTTAATCTGATGGAATAAAAGGAGAGACTAGATCGAGTTCCGGAACACTGAAAAACCATTCAGTATCAACTCACCTCATCCTCACCTCGACTCAACTCATTTTTCCAACAAACTAGTATTCTTCCTCACATCATATGTGCTTATTAAGTATGATAACATGCATTCTGCTCTCTTAAACAATATTTATATCTTCAAAATAAAAATAAAACTTTACCCATATCCTCCACAACAAAAAAATCGGCAAAGAGTTATGTATAAAAATAAATAACATCCCGTTAAGAAGTACTACACTAAATTCGAAAATGGATGACCTTAGTGACCCTATAGTAATAGACACTAACTAATAGGGTCATCAAGGATAAGCATACCTTTAATCTATATAACAACCTA
Source organism: Heortia vitessoides (assembly GCA_020976665.1). Lineage (NCBI taxonomy): Eukaryota > Metazoa > Arthropoda > Insecta > Lepidoptera > Crambidae > Heortia > Heortia vitessoides. The sequence continues at coordinate 3,242,634 of JACJUM010002768.1, forward strand.
TCAGCCAGCACTAGATGAGTCTAAAAACAAAAATTGGTGCAGGCTTTCTAAACAAGCTATCACTATGACGTTGGCAGTTTTTTTAAGCTAAAGGTTATAGCAATACAATCCCAGGCAGTTTTATCATTAACATAGTCTCAAACACTATTATATACTTTTGTTAATTTTAAATAATGTGATAATTATTATCCGTATATTATAAGGCTTTGAAAGTACGGTAAAATCTTTTCTAACTTCTCACCTAACATATTTTCATAATTAATTAAATAAGTAAGTATTAATTTAACATTAGTTTGAAAGCTATTGTAAAATATTTTACACTGCTCAAAAAAAAAAATGTCTTTTGTATATGCTCATTTATTAATATAAAAAATATTATATGTGGAAGTTATATAAAATAAATTAATATAATAAAGAATAACCTTGCAGACAAGCTATGGCAACTGAATTTCTCAAATTTCCAACCTTCATGACAACTGAAATATTTAAAATCAATACTTTTTGGTGGTAAAAAAATATTTAAGTGCAGAAAATGATTGAGAACCATTGTCTGCACTGCACTGTCAATTTGAAATCAAAATATTAAATATATATTATAAATTCCTTTATCTTGATTATTTCTATTTTGAATTAACGGCTTTCAAAAATATTATAAATTAAACATCGGGAGTTTACTTTTCTTTATTATGTATCTGTTTCTGTAAGCGTCAGCATACTTTTGGCATATCTTAAGTAGTTTAAGAGAAACACTTATAGAGGAAGGCAACAGCACATATAGAAGAATTAGCCGTCACTGGAGTAGCCAATACTGAGTTCTCAAACTGCTTTTTGAAGCCCGTAAGCGCCTTCAGATAGTAAATCAAACGAACGATAAAGTACTGGTTGTATATTTGACGGGTAACTATTATAGAGGTTAAGGCATGACTGACTAACTTATTATATATCATTATATAGAAAAGTATGATGCATTGGTTATGACCTAGATTTGGGGATGGTGCCGCGTGCAAATGTATGTTGCAATTCTGTGACTAATTACAAGCAGGCACAACTTCATTCATGTACAAAATAAACATGCAAGTCAAATTATATTATTTGTAGCTTGTTTGAAATAATAATTTGATAAAAACAAAAGACAATCGGGCACAGAATATACTGTATATATGCCTTTCCGTAGGGAAAGTAGTTAGATCGACCGCGCTAATGTGCGCTCATCATTAGCCTAATGGGCTCATTCAGCGTTTGGGGTTTTTCTCTCTTGCTTTATACGGGATGAGTTCTCATGTTTCTGCTTTGATACTGTGCGGATTAGCAATTAATTTAGCTTGTGAAATGCCTAGACTAACTATCTGGACTAGACTTGAAGTTAAGTGCATGTAATTTTTTTTTGTACGCAATTTTGAAATACTTTTATATTAATGGTAACCAGAACATGTGAATAAGGGAGTCTAATTAAATTAATAGATAAATGTATAGTCGGTTAGCTACCGGCCGAGTAGAATAGTACCTCTCTCTCCCTGTAACAGTAATAAGAGACGTCTGAGGTACTGGTACTGTTAGATGACAGTCTACGCAACAACATGCCTCAAATCAAAGTGGGTATGGCTTTGCTCGCTCCACGCTTGCTACCACGTGTGCCCTGCGAGTAAATCATGGCAGGTATACAAAACTCTAGATTCATTGGATAGTCATCCGAATATTGCCCAATATTGAAGTAAATAAATGGAGGATAAATGCATGGAAAAATCGATGATGAGGGAATAGAGGAAGGTTGCTGTTATATGTTAATCTGCGACTGCAATATCTCATGACTGAGATATTGCAGTCTTGCTACTTCGATATGCCTCAATCCTTGAGTTCACTAGTAACTTAATCTGTGGACTATTTTTGTAGCCACATTTTCCTTGACGCTGATTGCCATCACGGCGTCTCTCTCTCTCTCTCTCTCAGACGTCCTTACAAAATAGCTAGGCTTAGAAATAGATTATGGACTGACCAAAGCCAATAGTATATAGGGCACGATACATGGAATCTATAGGGTCACTATGCAACCAAAAAGACCTTGTTGCGCTTCTTAGGGTAACAGAGCTTGTAAAAACAGAGCCAACAGTCCAGATAAAAGCAAGAAATGTGAAAAAAAACTTTGAGTTGCCGAAATCTATGCAAACTACACCAAATATTCAAAAAAATACTATTTCGCTTTTTGTTGAAAGCTTGGTGAAATGGGCAGTATGCTATTTTATTTTAAAAGGAACTAAATTAGGTTATTCTCAGTTCTTAACCGGTAAAAGCTTTGCAGTTAGGCGGCAGGCCTGTTTAATATTTTTTTTTTAATAAAACTAGAATCAATAGATCTAGATAATTGGGGTCAACATTCGTGGGTTGTTACAAGCTTGGTTTTTACTTTGCATCCTACAGGAGCGGACTCGGACATTTCATTATTCTTACATTATTGACGGACCCGATAACGTATTCGGTAGTTCCTATGCGCCCATGGCTGTCTTACATGAGTAACTTTAACTTATAATAACTTAACAACTAATTATAGGTACAGTTTCCATCCTGAGACTAGTTGCTCAATAAATAAGTTTTTTTTTTATGAAAATTGTATTGCTAATAGGCATACGCTTCTGTAAAAGGTGGCTCATTTCAGGGTGTTTTGTTGACAATTAGCACACAGAGAATACGTGATAAATTACCAGAGGTAGACCTCATGGAAATATCGTCGACATTAGTACCTCACTCTCACCTATTTCTACCGTCAGTGTTTGCATTGCTGTGTTCTGTTTTGAATGATAAAAAACAATATAATTACTAGGTTATATGACATTATATGCTCAAGACACAGAGTTGGCTTCGCTGTTGATAACCTTGTGATGAAATGCTTGTTTGTGGATAGAGAAGTTTCATGGCGTAGCTGTGTATTTGAGCTCTATTTCCATCTGACAGTTTCAGTATTACAATCGCCTTTTGCTACACCCGGTAATTTTATGTATGTACGTGTATTTCAATCTAACGACTCTAGAGTCGTTAATGGTGCTTTTAAAGGTTCCGTTGTTGCGTATACAAATATCAATTTTCCAGTTTCGAGAAACCTTTGTCCGGCCCAGCCAGTGCTGAATACAAGTTGTAACTTTGCCCACGAAAATTGAAATTTCAGTGTAAAATTTCAACCGCGTTGAGCCAGTGAATGAAGCCTCATTAAACGAGATGCTGCCGTAAATTGCAATTTATTGTGCTCGGTAGGGTTGGCGGGCGGGAAAATATATTCAAAAATAATGAAAAGATTTTGTGGGTCAACTTAACTGGATTAAGGATGTATTATTAAATGATATTGTGACTATTTTACACTTTGTCAAAAAATATTCAAAAGGTATCAAATATTCAAAAGAGTTAGCTCAAAGATAATTCCATCCAAACATTACCGGAAGTTCGCTCAGAGCGATAATGCTTTCAATTCTACTATTTTTGATATAATATCCGTGTGGTACCGGCAGTGTAGAATAGCACTTCCCACTGTACCATGTATAGTAAGAGGTGAATTAGGTACCAGAATCAACAGATGGGGGCATATCCATCCGTAATAGTGTAGCTCAAATACAGAGGGCAGGGTGGGCAGCAGCATCCCCGATGCAAATAAACGTACGCTTGCCAGCGCGGCATTGCAAATTTCTCCCTCTCTTGTCTATATCGAATGGCTGATATGATATTTAATTTATAAATGTATGTGTATAATAAAGAATATTTTTATTAATATACATTTTTGTTACGATAAATCAATATTTAAAGGCATTCAAAAATAGTGCCCATTTCGATTCTAGTAATATTTTTGCATTATTTAATAGCAACTTTTAAATTTTGGTGCCAGCTTCCTTTTCTTTAATGTATTAATTATTCTCTTTTATGTAATTAATATATGTACATTTATACACAATATCCACCTGAAAATAGAAAGCTTTTAATTTTTTTTATAGTGCAAAAGTGATCTGTGGTCTCATTCTTATTGTGGTTGGTATATGTGGTCTCATCATTATCATATATTCATGTAATTACTGTTTAAGAATCACTTCCATACATTTTTTAATTATAAAATGTAGGTTATTTAAAAGAAAAGCACTTTTGTTGTTTTAAGGAGAAACATTTCAAAAATAGTATTAAAAAAAACTATCAAGCGCCAACCCTGAAAGTGAAAGCGCCATTTTGTTTGAAAATGTTTATTTATTTCGCCGTTACCATTTGGCCGAAAACCTCGAGCGCGTATTGTCTTCCATGAAAGGTCCGCAATTTGGCTCTCGGGAAGTATTCCATGATAATTATTTCTTGGGCTTAAATCGAGGGTTAATGATAGGGATCGGTATTTTGGTTTGTGTTACTCGTTAATTTTAATTGAAGATAAAGAACATTTAAATAGCAGTATTGTTTGTATATATCTAGCTATCCTAACAGACGACCTATAAATATTTAATTCCAGTTAATTTTATTGATTAAATAAAAAATATAAGTATTGATCGCTCAGTCTATTTTAAACGATATCTGCAGTGCGTATTCTGTTATTTGGGGTGACTGTGAAACAGTTATATCAAAAACCATGAAGTTACATAAGAAATTTTCATATAATAAGTAGTTTAAGAATTAACGACTGTATCATTTTATTTTTGCCATATTTTTTTTTCGTACTAATTAAACTTCTCCTGTGACAAATACCACAATAATTAATCAGTGAATTCGGTCTAGATATTTACGCGTAAGTAGAGTGATTGTATGTCCGTTACGTATTACTGTAAAGCTCATGGTGCAGTGGTATATACGCCTGCAGCGCGACCTTTGTGGTGGCTCATTAAATGAATTTGCAGTAGACTTGCTTGGACTAGAATTGGTTTAATGCTCATCTTATACCGGCCTTAAAGGTATGCCTATTCCTAATACTTTAAGTGGCTAATGATTCCGTAGGGTTATCAGGGTCATCAGTATTACGAGTATAAAATCTAGTACTTTACTACTCTCTATATCGGAATAAACCTTTTTTTTTATATTTAACTATAATGATTCAAACGTGATTGCACGAAATTGAATTTAAAATATTTTGAGTTTGATTTTACGAACATACTATTTTGTTTCTAACCAAAAATTACAGTTTCTACGGTGAACAAAATAGACACGAGAATTTAAGCAAATAAACGTTGTTCTAGTGTGTCCAAGGTTAAAAATACAAGTTTTCAGACAATTGTTTTCAGTTCAGATATCTGATTATTTAGTGCTTATAATTTTAGTATCTAATTCACGTTGTTGAATTAAATGAAACGAGTATGTTTTTGAGCTTATTTATAATAATTATTACTTTAAATAGGATACAGTAAGAGAAACAAACGCGAACAGAGTGTGCGAATACACAGTGTTGCAACTTAACATTAGTAAGAAGGCGGCGAAAATAAATTACATTTGACACACGTATAAGATATTATTTGCATTTAATATTATTTACGCTATAAACAAAATTTAGAACGCAGTTAACAATATTCATCTTACGTTTAAGCTTAAACTAAAAAAATATAATTTACATGACAATTTTTATTATCAGCATTCAAAAACATATTTTTAATACGAAGTCTTTTAATAAAAAATGCTTTAGTGTATAAAGGTCAGTGTAATCCTCGTTTTTAAAATACGTCGAAGTTATAAACTTATTTTTACTGGAACGAACCAAATGCTGACTTATTTTGACTTTAATTCCAGCTCCACCGGATGAGCTTATACTCTGTAAATAAATTACAGCTTGAATGAAAAAATAAGTTCAGAGAGATAAGTTCATACAAAACTTGCCAAAGAGTTTATTCTTACCTCAAAAATGTTATTCCTATTTACAAAGCTCCCGTAAAACGCCATCTAGTGGCTGGGCTACTAAACGATTAACGTTATCAGTTTTAAAATTATATTCCATATTCTTTTAAACTATAACCTCGTGTTAGGCTCGTCGTTTTTTAAATATTTTCCCGCTGCTGTGTAAAATGACAAAATCTTTTTTGCAAAATAAGCTTATACTTTATTTCACAATCTTTAACGAATATCAGTTTTAATGAACGGCTTTTTAGATAAAATAGATTGGCTGTCATTTTGCTAATCTGTATAGTATTTTTTTCTGCCAAATGAAATTTGAATTTGTTCTTTCATAGCCCGTTCATAGTTCGGACATAGAACAGTAATAAGCAGTAATATAGATTTTCCAAACTGCCACGATAACATTTTTTTGGGATTTCATGGGACATTTCTGTCCTTATTTAATTAAAACTAATATTTATATTATAGAAAAATAACTGTCTGTGGGTTAACCAATAATGTCAATTTTCAGATATGGATTTTTTGCGGTCTGGTAGGTAATTGTTATATCAACGTAGGATGTCAGATCGCCTACCTAATATATAGCTATAGTTATTTCATAGACATTGTATTTAAAGCCTTTTTATACATTTTATAATAAAAACTAACAAACGCCTGCCTGTATCATTTATTTAAAATAGGCATATTACATTTAATCTGATTACAAATAAATATTAAACGCCGCAACAAATAGGATACCGTATCGAAAATAAAGTTCGCAAAGCAACAAAAGATTCCAGTCTCATTAACAGCAAACAAAGCCTGTCACGTATCCACCCAAATTGTTCAATTTAATTAATCGCGGAGCGAACCTATGTTCAATTAGTTCAAATACGATACATGTGTAAGGCAGATATTATTAGTAATATAGAGACGTCGTTAGCAGCGAATGCTTCGAAAGGAATGACGCTTACTAAGCTCAAGAATATTGTTACGCTCTCCTTGAACAAAGAAGAATGTTCTAAATATAAATTTCGAAAGATACCTAAGATATTTTTAACAAACGAATAAACTATTTAACAAGCGTTCGAAGGAGCATTTTTAAGCTAGTTGATCGCTAAAATTGTTGTTTGAGCGTACGATGCTCGCGTCTATCATATGCCCATATTTGCGTGCGTGGTGGAAATTTTAGAGCGTAATCACGACAAGAATGCCGCTTTTCATCACCGTTTTATTGCATTTGAGCTACACTACGTCGGATGGATATACCTCCATCTGTCAGTTCCGGTATCTCAATGGTCTCTTACGATACCTGGTACAGGGGAAAGTACTACTCTACTCTGCCGGAACCTCACGGCTAAGCTAGGCTTGTGCAGCGACAATTTCAGAGCGTAATCGCGACAAGAATGCTGCTGTCCATCGCTGCTCTATTGCTTCTGAGCTACACTGCCTCGGGTATATCGCTATCTGTCGGTTCCGGTACCATAGTCAACTCTTACGACACCTGGTATAGTGGGTGGTACTATTCGACTCTGCCGGTGCCACACAACATATTTCTTTATTTGTACGAATTTGGACATACAGTATTTTATGTTTAAAAGTGGTCTGAAACAAAGAAATATTTTATTTCATATTTTTAATGTTGCTAAGTTTGTGAAAAGAGAAGACCTCTTGTGGAGTTAGGTGGTCGTTTCCAGGGCCACTGCCCAAACAGTTGTGTATAGGGTTTTTGTATATGTTTGGACCATCGTGAAAACTTTGCCAGTGCGATGCAAGTTACCATCTGTAACGTATATACGCCACAGATAATAAACGAAATTTATAATACAACCTGTTACTATTTTTACTAAAAACTGTCTTTGCTCTGCTTCTTACCTCTTTAAGTAAACGTAATTTTAAAACAATATTCCATTTCCATGCACAGAAGGTGTATGCTTTCAAAGAACTTCCAAGTTACAAAGCGTATGATGGAACTCTGAACTTACAAGAGCAATACGTAATATAAATAACAGTCCAGTTTCAACTACCAGTTATAGTGAGAAATTCAAAACTAGGTTACTACATGCACCAATACAATCTCAAACTTTGCAACATTGAAATAAAAAATGCTCGATTCAAAGTTACAATTGCTATCGGATAGTTATTTTTTATTCGGATCAAACTAAACGTTCATTTGTTTTACTTTTCTTTTTTAAACTTAACTGCCGATTGGATTTACGCCCGTTTTCATTATCGATTCCCGATTTCAAGTAACGCTTACGTCTTACTTTCTATGGTCCTATTAATTTGATGATAACATTTAAAATTTGCAGTGGGGTAACGGCAGATTAGAATAGTCCCTCTAATCCCACCCTTTCATTTCCCTCCCTTCCCTCCCTCCCTTATACCAGGTGTCGTAAGTGTCGTACCGAAACCAATAGACATCAGTATTTCCATCCGTAGCCATCATGCGTGCACAGCGCGGCATTATGGGTAACGTTCCCTCTTTCTTGGGCAAGCAAATGTCTAACAGATATTGATTAAAAATTTTGATGGATGGTTTTTAATTAACTTTTGAAATCCGAATTTATTTTTGCTGTCTCCATTAATTGATATAGAAATAGGTAAGGCACATAGAATACTGAATGGAGAATCGCAACGGAAAACGCAACGTAAGACCCAGAATGTGACAATCTGACTAGAATCGCTGGACCGCGCTGGATGCAGGCCGCATACAACTGGCCCTAATGTACTAATCCCGGCGATGTCCTAACTATATCCTACCGATGAACTGATATTTAGTTTAGCGTTATGATATTTAGTGCAGTAACTAGAAGCGTCCCGCAGTTTCTCCCGCGTTAGGATCGTACCCCCCTTTACCTCCTTGAATGGTTTTCCCCCTCGATTTTCAAAAATTCATGACTTTCGATGAAAAACCATTAATACTAAGTTTCATGTGAATAACTTCAAATACAGCTTCAGACAAACCTTGCACCCCCGTTTTATCCCTCCAAGATAAATTTTCGAATATATATATATAATTGTCTAATAAATCTCTATGCAACGTTATAAGCGTTATTAAATATTGAACCTTCTGTCTACGTATCATAGTTTTCAAACATTAAAAAGCATTTCTAATAAACGCCGAATGTCCGTTGGTCCTTATTCCCAAACACTGCCCTCCCCCTAATGGGTCTTTCTGGCCCATTACCGTCCGCCCTGCGTCTTACGACCGTCCGAATGGGGCGATACTCTCTAATTACTATGGTCCTAATTGAAAAACCTAACTCTGTGATTGTCATTAGCGCTGGAATAAAACTTATTATTTTGTTGATATCTGTGTTATCTTTAAGTTAAATTAAAGTAAGGTAAATTAAACGAAAAAATTACTTTTTTTTGTCACAATCAATAGTAATAATAATCTTTTTATTTAACACCAGGCGAAGTAATACATTTAAATAAGAAAACGAACTGTGTAGTAAAATAAGCGGCTTTTTCACAAAAAGCGATATACTTAAGGCAATATTGTCCAAAAGCATTGAAAAAACCGAATGAAGTGTAAGAAGTAGAAAGAGGTATTATAGATAAAGTTGTAATATATTAAATATATAAATATAAATAAATAGATTTTTATATACATATAAGAAATTATTTAACAATAAAAAAGGAAATGCTCTTTCACTAACCATTTAAAGAAAAGCAAAGAATGTAAGTATTTAATTCTCAGCGGAAATGCATTCCACAAACAAACGTCCTGGGTCAAAGATGTGAGAGATTTACTGAAAAATGTGAAATGCATAGACAATGTTGCTTATAAAATTGAAGTATTAGGTGCTCGATGATGTGAGAGATTTCTCGTAGCTGTTTGTGAATTCTACTTCAAGTGTATACATTTAAAAAGGTTTTCTGAATCATTTGACTATGAAAGCGAGTGGCTTTACAGCTCCGGTACCGTTTTGGACGATTGGACTTCGGTCCACACAGTATTCGTCGATACTTAGTAATAGACTTTAGTTCATTGAAAAAACTTGCCATCTCTAGTGCTTGCGCTAGTATTGATTCCGGAAAATGTTACAAGGAACCGGAGACGGCGGCTCCTTTATATATAACCGTAGTGTAGGTGTAAGAACGCCATCAACAAAATTCTTATCTCAAATAAGTGGCATGCTACTACCACTTGAGAATTAAGGATCTCGGAAACAATTACGATACACAAAAATATTTGTGGTGAGTCTAATGCCTCCTCTACACTACTCGCGAAGTTGAACGATGTTAGCCGAATACGATAGTGTAGAGAGACACTTCGGCTTACCTCGTCAAACTTTACCTCGCCTCGGGCGACTTCCATTTGTTGTCGGTTTTTGCGCCCGAGTCAAAGGGCCCGAAGTTTCACGAAGTGCGTTTACGGAGTACCTCTTTACACTACTCGGCCGACTTCACTGCAGTACTCATTTTTTTTGCGCGGGACACAATTATGAGCAATATTCAGTGGTCACAGGAGCAAATTATGTTGTTCCTGGAAATTCTGCAAGCGGAGACCATTATTTGGGACCCCAATGATAAATGTCATGTGATCAAGTGCTACTTGAGCGTTCATTACAAACGTGCACAGACTGTCGGCGCCTTATAGCGAATGAGCTCATTGCGAAGTTGAACGAGTGTGTAGTGTCGCACTTCAGACTGTTGCCAAAGTATCTCGAGTACTTCGCCGAGGAACATCGCGAGTAGTGTAGAGGAGGGGTAGGAGTTTATTGTTTCTTCAGTGCAGTATTCACAATTAAATTATTTTAAGACCAGAACAGAACTTTTATAATAATGTTGTTACCTCACTTTATACATATAAACTAAAGGGTTCATCTCCAAAAATTTTACTCGAGTAAAAGAATAGCTAAGACATATTTGCCGAATCTCTTTTGTGATAAACATCATCCAATATCATAAGTAGGACATTGTTGAAACTTCATTATGTAACTTGAAACTGATATGTATATGTCGCATGTGTCAATTCCAATATGGCGCCCACTTCCGTTTCCTGTCACATTAACATCCACTCACGATATTGCCTTCACAGTTACGATTCGGTCAAGACCGAGCTGGTATTTTGTAAATGATTCCATAATTAAAACTATCTGTATTGTTATCAATAAAAATCAGGAGCCATCGCAGGTATTTCTTCAGGTCACTTGTTTTTTAAAATAAATTAGTCAACTATTTCTCTCAAAGGTTAGCGGAGAAAATTGGTTTCTATTTGCTTCAATCCTTACATACTTCTTTTTCTTTCAAATGAATTAATATGTCCATTTATAAACGTGGTCAGAGAATACATTTTTATCTAACGTATGATTTTAAGACCTTCCTTCATAGCAAGATCAAACTTCATCTTACTTCCACTCAACACGTTTTTTCTATCCGTAATATAAATCCACTCAATCCACAATCGCCTTTTCACCTTAGAAAAAAAGACTCTCCAGCGGCAAAGCACGCGTGAAATTCCGATTTAGAGTCGTTTATTAATTAACGGCCATATCTATTTATTCGTCCGGAAAAAAATGGTGTGTATATAGTTTCATTTCGTTGCTGACTTATTTACTTAATGTCCAACTTGACTTGGACCAGCTTAAATTTTACGATATAGATAAATGACAGATAACTTTTGAAATAAAACCATACACATTAATTCACACATATTGATTTTCAATTGTTTGCAAAATGACATTACAGTTACAATATTTTATTAAAAAAAAATATTACACAGTATTTATAGTTAATAGATAGTTATACAACCCAAATGACAAATGTCCCTAATAATTTAATATTAAAATGTAGATACTAGTTATTTGAATAAATAGATCATTGGGTATGACCTACTTTAAACTACTCTGCCAGTAATTAACGGATCCTTATCCAAATTGGTGCTTTAAATACATAAGAATATTTGTCGGTCTGTTTTTTCATTACGCTTCCATGTCTCCGGCGCACTTTTAGGACTACCTTAATTAGAATTAAACTACTAAAACATCGAACAAAAAATGTACAAATTTTACTAAGCCACATTTTAAAGCCATTAAAAAAATATTTTTATTAAATTTAGCTAGAATTTTTATTAATCTCTTTCGATATCATAAAACCAAGACCCCAAAAGACACAAAAAAGATTAAATCGTCGCAAACACAGTCGTAGTACGTTTATTTCAAAACGTTTAGAGACTTAATCTTTTTCATAGGGCAGATTTAAAATTGATATAAAAATGAAAGAGATAATACAACAAAACGTTCATTCAAAATTCTCCGTATCAAAGAGGAACCCTAAAAATATTGCCTATTGATACGAAACAGTCTTTGATGTTCATTTATATGGTGTTCAAAGAGATTTTTTTTTCTTTTTATGTTACATGCAGTTTTTGTAATGTACTTCGACAGGTATTCGTACATTTTGCGAAATTGAGAATGGCTAAGCTAGGCGTCTGAGCTTAAAATAATTTTTAAAGAGTGTAGCGCTTAAGTAAGTTTCTGATTTAACCAAAAAGGTTCATTTCTATCTTAGCCAAATTACCTTAAGTTTTGTGTAATATATGTGTTGTTTCCTTTTCATTTTATCATATCAGCCACATAAGACAACTGTTGGACAGAGGCATCCCAAATACCACAAAAAGGGGCATAAATGCATCTGCATTTATGACCATAGTTACCGCCCTGGGCTGGCGTGGTGGCAAATTCTGCAACTCGCGACTAAAGATGGGCATTAAATACTATTTCAGATGAATACACCGCTATATGTCGGTTCCGGTACCTTAGCCGCCTCTTAGAGTACCCGTTACAGAGGTAGGTTCTATTCTACTCCGCCAGTAACTTTATCATATTTATAAAAGCATATAGTGAAACAGAGATTCATATTACAAAAAGAAAATGAATAATAAAATTATATAGCGAGCGCGTTTTGAAATAAATCCATTCAAACTATGCGTATGTCGTAAGAGGCAACTGAGGTACGGGAATTAACAGGTGGCGATATCCACCCACCCCAGCAAAGCAAAAATCAAACCAGATGGGTGCAGCATCCCTATCACTTAACTGAACTCTGCGATTGTTATTACGTATGCCCAGTCCGGGAATTGACACGCGAAATTCCTCCCCCTTTCTTAAGGGGCCTTTGTTCAGTAGTGGATGTTCTAATGATGATGGCTAATGATGATGAAGACATCTCCCATACACCAATTTATAAGTGATACTTATAAAATTCTAAAACAACGATTGTATCCCAAACACTACAATTATCAATTCTGTATAAGTACTTACTTTAGTATCAGCTATAAAAAAGTCCCTGATGTGCAACCGACAATTTTACTACTACGTGCATTTATTAAAATTTTTTACATTATTTCCACCGCTAAATGTATAACATTTTATTCTTATTTACTTAAGTGTTCATTTAATTAATTATTTAAGAACCTCAACCTAAGTACCTCATCTATATCTGTGCTAAAAAAAATCCTACTATCTTAATCCGTAACCTAATTAAAAACACGGGTAAAGATTCTCTCTGCCCTTTGATTTTTACTGTGGCATTATACACGTCATTTGTTGTTTTGTTAACCCACCACAAGGGCATTAGCGTCCCTTCTAGATAAATCCGTCTTACACAGGTCATAATCTAACGCGCCAAGACCAAGTGGTATATCTGTCTTAAACAGCGTAGCTTGTTTGCATCAAAGTGATGGACAGCAACCTTATATATACATATCTATCCAAAGCGACGCTACACTCTGTAACCAAAATCTATTAGTTGGGGAGGCCTATGATCCGCCCTAGATATCTTAGTGATGTTTATCATCATCATGATAAACCCTATAAAGTCCACTGTTGAACAAAACCTCTCCAACTAAGGAGGGTTTTTACCCATAAATGCCGCGTATGGGGGTCGTGGTGTCTCTCGCAGAACGCAGCGGTGCAACGGGGGTGCTGCTGCTCATTCCTACCCTATTGTATTTTAACTGCGCAGTTTTGGATAGATAAATAAATAAATCCACACAACATCTCATTAACTCATATCCTGACTCCTAGATAAGTCACCTAAAGCACTTGTGTTCGAGAAATCAGAAATCACAAATGGAATACTTAAATGCAAATATTGAACACCCAGACACGGAACAAACACAAATATTATCATATTAATATTTGTCTTGGCTGGAGATCTATCTCACGACCTTTGGCGCACAATTTAGGATCACTACCATCTGCGCCATTGGGTCAGTCAAGATATACCACTATGTATCGGTTCCGGTACCTCATTCGCCTTTTACGACACCTGGTACACAGGGTAATATTCCGTCAACTTTCTAGAGCACTTACTAATGTTATTTTAAATAATACTTAATTTCCGCAGATAAATCAATTTTGCTGTGGGGTACCGACAATGTAAAATTTATACTCGTATTTTTATTTTATTCCAATAAAGGCACCGAAAACCGACAGTTTGCGTAGATATCAAAATACGGCGTGGTAACATAAATTAAATGCAAGAAGAGATAAGCAGCAGCATTCCTATCTATTCAGCGCGGCAATTATGGCAAAAATTTTACTACGTCTACAATGTAAAAACTATATTGTAACACTCTGAAACACTGTCTTGGAATCCCAAATTTAAATTCAGTTAGCCTAACTGAAATAGTCTAGTCAATCGTATTACCTAGGTTAGTAATGATGTGCAGCATTAAGCACTAAGCTAGAGCTTGCTCGATTTATAGTCCGGTCTGTAGGAGGGATTATGTTCTAAGATTTGGTTAATGGTAGACAGTAGAATAATTACGTGTACTTCATTGAAATTTAGTGTAACTTACCAAATAATAATTACAAGCAGTGTACTGCTAAGAGCTCCATTTGATTTTATGGATGTAGGCTAAAGTAATTTTTAATCCGTTCATCACCATCATTCAGCCATCTAAAGTTAACTGTTGGACACAGGCCTCACCAAGATAGGAGGATTATTGCCCATAATTGCCGCGCTGGAGGATACAGCTGCCCATCCTATAGTATTTAAGCTGCGCTGCTTCGAATGAATATACCGTCATCTGTCAGTTTCAGTAACTTAGACGACACCTGGTACAAAGAGTGGTATTTTACTCCGCCGATGTCCAACGGTGAAATGTCGCTAGGTTTGCGAAACGGGAAGAACTTACGTAAAGTTAGGTTAGTTGATTTTAGTTCCACTGCCCCGATATTTCTTGGTCTCGGGTTGTTATATATATTTGAGGCTTTGTGGGAAATTTGCAGTTGTTCTATGACATGTTTGTTCATTGACTTACTATGTGTGCGGTCACAGGCTTCGTCACAGTCCTACCCGCTTCGGCTTCGTTTGGGGCAGAACATTATCAATTCCGCTAAAAGACAACCACCGCTAGTTAGGTTTGGTCTCAAGAAAAGATTTTCTATAAGGTTGGCTATACGTTTTGGTTTAATTGAATTATATACACTTGGTTGTCTTATATATAGAAACTCATCTGACGCTGACGCAAATGGAGTTACTTTTTTTATTTTGCTTACTGCTCCACAACTTATGCCTTTATATTTTTATTACATAGAGTCTTATCTCCATTATCTCGTCTGTAAACTGAGTCAGTCTATTATTGCATGTTGTTTTTTCGAGATTCGCACCAAATAAACTTATTACTGATAATTTTACGCAAACAAACAACAGTAAGTGATTGACTGAAATGCTTATAAAAGGGGATTATCTAAGGGTCATCAAAAAATTTATTACGATTTCTTTAATATAAAAATATATCTGTCTGTTGGGGATGCTTTCAAGGTTTATTAAATGAAATAATTTTAATAAAATTTGGCATATATAGCTCAATACTTAGTAAATAATTTGGATTCAAATAAGATTTTAATTATAACAAGTATTTAAGACAGGATGAAGCATATCACGATGAGCCAGATGAAGTATTATTCATATTAATTAGTGACAAGCACTATGGTACATTCGGTAGTTTTATTCTTGGGCGCCAATTATCGTAGAATCGATCCATCTAGGACAAATTATGATATGAAGAATATTTGTGTTTGTTCTATGCTTGGGTGTAAAATATGTAGTAAGGTATTATATTTATAAGCCAATGATGTCTTCACACGAGTGCTTTAAGTGAATTATCTAGAAATGTAAATGAGATTATGGTGTAAAATTATTTGCTTTCGACAATGGTCATAAAATATCATATAATGCTGAAAATTGTAATAATTGAATTTACTTTAAATTTTTAATTTTCATATATAAATGGAACATTGTCCCAAATATTACATTTCTTGTACATACAATTAGTTGTAAATGCTTCTTACAAGCTATATTATTAAATTCGTAGAAGTCAAGAGTCTATTTAACACAAGCTGGAATAGAATTTAGAAATAGTTCGCTCGAATTTATAGCTGGTTTGCTACGAGGATTGCGGGCTAAGCTCTTCGTTCCTAGCTGTAGTACCCAATTACTAACTAGAATTTAGTGCAGTCTATAACTTAAAAATAATTACTAAATAAATGTACTAAAGCTTTACCGTTATATTTGTGAGGTAAACTTTATTCTTTTTATTTGTCGGGATTATACGTTTTTAAAACTGTTATGTAAGTTTAAATTATAATTATGTATATTTTTTCAATCATAGGATCGCGCTACATACTGGTCTCATACAAGCGGTCCTATTAGAGATTACTTGAGTATGTCTATGTCCAGCAGTGGACAAAGTGGCTGATATGATGATGATTTTTCTCAAGCGGTATTTACTTCACATTTAAATATTTATCATATACATTCTCTTTACAAGAAAACTCCGCTTATCATAGGCTTATTTTTTAAATTCTAAATATAGCGAACTGATTTTAATATATCTTTACTTACATTGTATAGTTTGATCAAATTGATAGTGATGATGTTTTTCAACGTAGAGAATAAGTGCATAATGCAACATTAGTACATCGAATCAGCTATAAAAATACATTAAGTTAAATAAAACAAACATGACACGCAACTGTCTTACATTGACCTAATAAATTTAGTCTCAGGCAAATTATGATAAAGATTTTACAAAATTACTATGTATTCCATGTAAAATGTTGACTACCTGGCTACTATATATCTAATATATTTGTTAAAGCTATCAAATGCGCTTATTTTTTACAGACTGCGCTGATTATCGTTCTTAATATTTGATTAGCTATTATCAGTTTGAAATAGATTCTGGGTAATTAGACGCGTAATGAGTGTAAGTATTCAGTTTAAGAATAGTGAAAAGCTTCACTTACTCGCGAATACGAAAGTGAATACGCAGCCACGTAAAAAAAACAGGTATTAAAAGTACTTTCAAATTTAATTAACTGATAAATTAACATATTAAATTTATAAATTCACATAATATAATTGACCTGATTCTTAATTAAGTTATTACAAGCATTTGTGTTGCGATCAGACGACAGATTAATCGCAAATATAAAACTTTAATATATATTTAACACCCAGAACCAGAAAAAACACTAATGTTCATTGTGTAAATAAGTAAATGTTTGTCCTGAGTGGGCATCGGTAACGTCGGCTGTCCCAAAGTTTGGAACAAACATTATTTTACTTATAGTTTAACTTACTTACTTCTTTTCAATTTACAAGTAGGCAAACGCTCATCAAATTTCAATGACAAATTACATAAGAAGTCTTTCTATAATAATAACCGAATGACAAACTTGAGATTGCTTTTCCCGCAAATGACTGAAGCCAGAAACACAATCCGAGACAATTCAGTCGCGATTCTGGGGTTAATTGAAATGTAAGAACTTTACGAATCCGACCCGGCCGTAATGAAGGTTTCAGAACAAATAACAAATATACAACTAGATACGCAATCTGTTCAAAATTTTCTTTACCACATCATCATCATTATCGTAGCAGCCGGAAAACGTCCACTACTGGATCTCTAGCCACATATATTTTCAAAAAGATATAAACCAACAAAGGACGTCTGCATTGTTACTTTACTCTCACCTATTTATGCAAAATAGCAGTGTTCACCTTGGTGTGTTCCAGTTTGAAAGAAGAGAGTGAAATTATTGGCTAATGTGACATAATAATTTCAATCTACAAGGTAAGCAATGCGTTAATTATATCCTTGTGATATAACGGGCATCTATATGACTGTAACGTGGACCGAAAAAAATATATAGCTTGCTAGCGACTTTCTATAACTCTATCTGCATTCAGACTGTGAGTAGTAATGTTTATTCTAACATTAAATCATAGGCGTTCTATATTTACACATATTTACTCCTAACTACGATCACATAGATCAATTTATATCATAAATAAGTAACATTTTATCTTTCATCGAATTTAAGTAAAAGAAAGAAAGTATGAGGCAATTCTCATCATTATCAATCCACATGATAAGTCTTTTAAGAGTTACAAAAAGATAGATTCACATATTTTTTGTTGTAGTTTTAGTTTGGGTAGCGTATTATGAATGTTTTATTTTCCCAAACTTATTTTTTATAAGAACAAGTCGACAAACAAGCATACTAACGATAGTAAGCGCTACTGCAGCCTATAGACGCTCGTTTTTTTACAAGGATATTAATAGATCGCTGCTCGTAAAGTTGTGACTTCATGTCACATAGAAATTTGACACCATAACACTTACAGTATCCAACTAGCGACTGTCTAATGTTACTGCTGAGATTGTAACCGAGTTAGAGTTCGCAATTTCACTCACAACGTTGCCCGATCCAGTTAATTCCGGTTCATTTTGCCACCCGGAACATACACGGAATATGTTATTGGTGGAGCTGAACGTAGGATTTCAGATTGTAGCTTTCCCTTTGTAGGGATAATGATTCTTCCCTAGTAGATTTTGAAATAAAGCTTAGTATGAAATTTCTAAAAGAATCACTTTCAAGTACATTTTGCGTAGATCGTACTGAATAGAAACATCATACAGGCAGATGTCTTCATGGAAAGAAAACAACAACCTTTATAGTATGAAAAAATATATCCTTAGATATCGTTATAAATTATATTTTTAACCGTAACTGACAGATGGCGTAGCTCAAATGCAACATCTAAGTCGGCAGGGACTATAAATCTCCAATTGCCATGATCTTGGCATGCCTCTTTCATGCACGCTCGTTTATTCTTGATACTTCTGACCTGGCACTTCTTTTACCTTCCCTTCTACCTTGTCGAGGTAAGTTTGCCTAGGTTGTGCTATACTAACTCTTCCATTCACTTCCGCTCTATATATTTGTATATGCATTCTACTTTTACCCATCGTTTCTACATGTCCAAACCATCTTAACATTAATTTCTGCATGGTTATCATAACATCAACTTTTACTCATCGATCTATATATAACATTGTTCTTTAATTCTGCTCTCAAAGAAATTTGTGTAGTGAAAATGGTTTCGTTAAAGGCGATTACGATACCGATGAATACCTACAGATGATCCCATCCGAAATAAAGCACAATTGAAAACTTGGTCGTGGATTTAAGCATATGAATTTATATAGAATCAATTAAAACTATTATTTCATAACGCTCAATGATAACAAATAAACTATAAAAAATACTATTGATTGAACGATTAACAATTTTTTGTTAGTTCTTTTTTCTTTGTTATAATTAATTAATTTAAATATCGTGTTTCATTAGGAATTTTACTACGCTGATATTTACGCTGATATAGTTATATCCGGATGATTCCAGTCTTTACCGGAACACGCCAGTGATTTACACCGTGTTACGTGCGATCCGGAAAAATCCAGAATGTACCAGACGTGAGGTGAATTCCCTTACAAAGGACATTGGGATTTATTTAAGTTAAATAAATTAATAATTATTTGGTATTTTTGTTTAAATCTATCATCAAATTAACGTTACTTACTATTTAGATGGGGGATATTTACTGATGGCGCATTTAGTAGTATTTTTATTTTGTATACTAAGAGTTGCAAGTTTAATTCCAACGCAGGACAAATATTTATATAATGAACATTCGTGTTTGTTTGGTGTCTGTACAATATGCATACATTTATTTAAGTATTATAAGTGTAATTAGCCGTTTGGTACCGGTGGATTAGAATAGTACATTCTTCTATACCAGGTGTTATAAAAGACGACTGGGAATACGAAACCGACAGATGGCGGCATATCCATCGAAACGAGTGTAACTTAAATGCAACGGCATGGGAATGGGCAACAGCATTTCTAGTCCAAAGCTAGGCTCTGCAACTATTGCAAACTCTATTTAATAAAAAACAGTATGTTTATATTTATCTGATTATCATTCTCAGGTACTGTATTTGTAAGAATTTTTCAATTCATTTTGTAATAATGACTTAGTTCGTATCCAAATATTGATTTAATCAATTTATCACCCGCAATAAAAAACTACTTCAATAAAGAGTTTTAAGAACAAGATTTTACGGTTTATTTAACTTCAACAACATTCTCAAGATTAAGAATGATTGCTTTAAGGTAACCGAAAAGTCAAACAAAAATGTATAAGTTTTGTAAAATATTATATTTAAGAGCAATAGATTTTGAATAAAGAAATAATAGTTAAATAAAAGACTGTTTTTATTGTATTTTGTAAATTGTTTGTAAAGTAATTTACCCATTTTTAACTTAATAGAGTGGTGTCAAAGTACGAATAATTAGCTAATGATTCAGAATAAAAGACGTTTTTTTTGTACCGGTTTATCACATACGTATTTTGTTTTGACCCTAGATTAAATCTTAGCTTTCCCTTTCATTTAAATATGTTTACCTATAACCCTTGCGTCCGAGCGGACGCAAATAATCATGTTCTGAATGATTATACGCTAAATATTACCTTTAGGCAATTTATTTACTTTTGTTACGTTACCTGAGCTGACCATATTAAGTGTGATCCGGTTACAACCAGTTAATTCTACCGGCTACACCGGAGAAGCGGTGGTGATTTATACCGTGTTACGAGCAAGCCGGGTAAAAATTTACTGTGACCACGTGAGGTGAATTGGCGAAGGTGAAGCGTGTACATTGCAAGTTTAGGAACAACGTTCCGGAGGTTTTAATAGACTCATGTCTGACTTTAAACGCTCAACGATATATAGAGAAGAGATATATGCAATTTCTTTATGTTTAACTAGGAGCGCCCCGCGGTTTTGTTGTCAGATGTTATAAAATTTAATAGTGATATATTTATGTAGAACATAATCATTTATGTTCTACATAAATATATGTTCTACATAAATGATTTATTCACAGGTGGCGTTTAGTTGTAGAACAAATTATTTATGCTTTGCTGTTATTGGTCATAGGGTGATGAGAGAACTTTCATACTTTAATTTACCCCTTTCACAATTTACCACTTAAGGGGGTAAAAGGAGGCACCTTCTTAAGGAATGATTACGAAAAAATTGTTTTAATAAATATTTGTAAGGAATATAACTTTAAAACCCGCAAAGTTTCATGTTAACTGAAAAACGGAGACGGAGAAAAACGGGAGTACCGTTTTACCCCCTAAGGGATCTATATTTTCAAAAACCCTTTCTTAGTGCTCTCTATACTGCTACTCTATAAAATGAACCCCAACAGTTTTTAGTCTCTAAAGCCGACTGACTGATTGACACATTTAGTCAGATTGTCTTTTTATATATTTCGATATTTGGTAATAATTTTAACATTGTTTCATAATTAACAGCCTCGATAGCACCCTCGGAGCCTATGTTATGCGCCAAACGTAGTAGGTTCAATCTCAAATCAGGACAAAACGAATCGCCAAATAAATTTACACCAATAACTTTAGAATAACTGTATAGAGTCGTATAATATTTTTTTTTGTTATTTGTAATGGTCAAGGTCTGGTATCGACGTGGAAGAAATAATGAAGATTTTTTTAATGGTATTGTGAAAATTTTTATCATTGTTTAAAGGCGGGGTTAAAACAAGATCATGTGTAAAATTCTATAAAGTATTTGGATGAAATCTTTTTAATTTGATTATGAATAATTAATTATTTAATGATTTGAAAATTATCATTTTAGCAGTCAACATAAATTTCGTTTTGAAGATTGAGGCAAAGTGCAAAAAGTAGCTATTAAAATATAACATAGTAACTACCCCGCTACTCTGTCAGAGTAGATTCAACAATAAATCTATTCCTGGATCAAAAGGGTCCTTCCCTAGGGATCAAGCTAAATTCAATTAGGCTTCCTTCACCAGTCAAGCCGTGATCGAATAGACAGACATGCGAGTTTATGATATAACTCTCAATGCTGTCACTTTAGTCACTCACACAAATTTCCCGAACAACTAATTTACTCTTCAAAGAACATTTCTTATAAACAAAAATTCTCGACACATAATCATCACTCGCACGATTACGTAATTTCGGAAATTCCCAGCGTTTGAAACGTTCTCATTTTCTTCAAAGATGGCCGCCTTTTCATCATGGCGTCTTATAAAAAGGGCGCCAAAAGAAAAAAAAATACAATATCCCCACAATATGTTGGCGGCACCTGGGTTAGGCGGAATAACTTTTTGCTTAGGCAAATTGCTTTTACAACACACCGTATTATTTTCTCACCTAGCAATATTAAGTTGGGTGTTCCCGTGTTATTTCTATAAATATTATATACTTAATCTTATATCATATCATCTATTTGAGCGAGCTGGAAAAATAATATTGAAAGGATGGAATAACAGGTTTCTATATATTTTTTAATTTATGACTTTTTACACTCATCTTTTTGTTTAGGCAAATTGCTTTTACAAAACACCGCATTATTTTCTTACTTAGCAATATTAAGTGGGTGTTTCCGTGGTATTTTATTAATATTCTATACTCAATCTAATATTATATCTTCTATGCGAGTGAGCTCGAAAAATTATATTGAAACAATGGAATAACAGGTTTTTAATTTTTTTTTATTTGTTACATTTTACACCTAACTTTTTGCTGAAGCAAATTGCTTTTACAAAGCACCGCATTATTTTCTTATCTAACAAAATTAAATTGGGTGTTTCCGCGTTGTTTTTATAATATATTTAATCTAAATTCATATCTTGTATTTGAGTGCGCTGGGAAATTTGAAATCGGTTTTTATGTTTTTTTAATTTATGATATCTTATACCCAACATTCTCCTAACATCGTGGTAAGTCGCTTAAAACACTGTTACGGTAAGTTTTATATATTTCTAGATTTCTGATAAATATACCGCCATATTTTAAATCTGGTTAGTATATATATTTTTATAAGTTTTATTTAAGTACTTAAATTGTATTTTTCTCATATATGTCGCTAAGTCAGCCTTGAAGTATCAATTAAAATTAGCATTTATTGTAATATCATGTCATTGCAATTAGCATGAAATATGCCTAATAAATAAATAAAGATGTCGCTTCGTCCAGTACTAACAATTAGATCAGACATCTTTTTCGACACTAGTACAGAAATATATACTGTTGCCGTGTGGTACCGGCAAAGTAAAATAAATACCTCTCACTGCACCAGGTGTCGTGAGAGGTAACTAAGTACCAGAACCAACAGATGGCAGAAGATCCATCCGAAACAGTGCAGCTGAAATGCATAGTTCGCGGATGGACAGCAGCATCCCCTTCGCGAAAGCTGCGCTCTGCGATTGTTAACACGCTTGCCCAGCATGGCAATTATGGGCAAAATCCTCCTTTCTTGATATGGCTATGAATGATGATGGTGATGATAATGATGATATACTATTCTACTCTATTAAAAGCTGTCACTAGGTGCTTATGTAGGTGGTATACACAGCCATATAAAGTTACTAACTAGTATATTTTTAATATTATTTTCAACTCTTTTATGGGAGCAGTTTTGTTTTAAACCTAACAGCTATTCCTTCCTTACTTTAATGCCGACCCATTAGCTGCTCTGAGATTTCAACATTAAGTTTTATGAGAATGCGGTCCGTTTCACTTATTTTAACCGGAAAATACATACTTTCAACTTTGTTTTATTTTTTTTATTGTAGGTATGTAATATTTTTTTATCTTGTCTAAGATTTAACGATTGTGAAAGAAGCCGTGATATATTCAATATCATCGATATCAGCCATAGTAAGAAATAGCACTAGTGGACTTTAGGCCTTCCCATGGACGGAGGATTTTCTCCCATAATTGCCTGTGAGGCATAAGGGAATGATAGGAAATTGGGCAGGCGTGGCGGCAATCGCAGAGCGCAACTTCGCAACCAGAAAGCTGCCCATCCTCACCTTGTATTATTTAAGCTGCGCTGTTTCAGATCAATGTAGCACCACCTGTCAGTTCTGGTACCTTAGTCGCCTTACGACATCTGGTGCAGTGAGAGGTAACTATTCTACTCTGCCAGTACCTCACGGTACCTTAGTGATATACTTATACTTATTTGAAAGTATTATAATCCCATAGATCGATTTAAAACTGTTATTATTGAATTTCATCATAACCAAAATATGACGGCATATCCATTACCAACATGTTTGTTAAGCTTGGCACTGATGGAAAAAAATCATCCAAAATAAAACTACAAGATCCGCTGTTCGCAAACCGCATGTAATTATTATTATTCTTGGCGATGTACATATTTGGCTCTAAGACAAACTATTGCAACAACTTGCAAATAACACGCTCTACCATACTAATTAATAATAAATTTACACTATATTTTTTTACGTTCACCTACCTGCAAGATAAGTGGCTTAAAGCACTTGTGTTAAGGATAGACAACATATTAATTAAAATATAATACTTAAATACATTTACATAACACCCAGACATAAAACAAATACAACTGTTGACCATTTAACATTCGGCTTAAGGGGGGACCAAACTACAAACTTTGGCTGACAAGATAGGATCACTGCCATCTGCAATAATGGCTCTAACAATAAAAACAAAGAATACAAAATAAATCGAAATAAAAAAATAGATCTTCTTTTTTTAACTTCTGTTGCTTTAGAGTTTTATCTTTTTGTAGATAAACTTTATGATATGAAAATCCACACTATTGTCCATAAGATTCCAGTTTTATCTCCATTTAGTTTCAACCGTTAATGTCGGCCCATTAGCCGGCTTGAGATTTCACCTACATTACGTTTTACGAGACGCTATCTACTAGACCGTTTTGTTATACTCTGTTCTACTCCAGCAATATGGAGCTGGTTTATCCGATTTTACTGTTTTTAACAATTGATGCTTATGATACTTAATATTTTTTTATCCCTTCTTAATATTATGAATGCGAAAGTAACTCTGTCTATCTGTTACGCTTTCCCACTTAAACCTCTCAACCGATTTTGATGAAATTGGGCTTAGACAATCTTTAGACCTTGAGAAAGGACATAGGCTATTTTTTAATTAGAAATAAGCGTTTTAAGGGGGGATGAAAATTGTATGGAAGTATCGCTATTTTGAAAAACCTATTTTTCAGGCCATTGATTTGATTATATAAACATTCAAAGTTTATATAAGTTAAGGTAAAGAGGTATGGCACCCAAAAAAACTATTTCACGCGGACGAAGTCGTGGGCACAGCTAGTTTTATTATAATTCATAAATAATATAAGAGTGGCTCAAGCAAACTGCGCGAGGGTGTGCAGCAGCATGCCTTTCTTGGAGAGTTAAATGTCCAGCAATAGGCTTCCAATGGCTTATAAGATGATAATTTCAAACACGGTAATAAAGATTTACCAGCAAGATGTCAACAAAGTTAGACAACACCATGTGTTGTTCTAATTTAAGCTAGATAATTTATAATGTATATTCTGATATTAAATTTAGACAAGCCAAAGATTAATTAAGAATTAAATCCTTAAATGAACAATACAGTCAAAATTGAATTCAGATAGAAATGTGTAAGGTAAAAGACGCCTACAGCTTTGACATTTATTAGTCTGCTACGTTTAAATGTCGTAAAATTGTATAGTCTTTGTTACAGTACAATAAGTCCCATTTTGTTGGGATATTCAATGACAGAAATATATTCTAACGTTTGAAATGCGAAAATGTCTGCTTATTTATATTATAGCTATACCGCTTGATCAATAAACAAATAAAAGCATTTTTTTACCTCGGAAAGATCCCGCGGGAAGAGACACAAAATTCTGTTGTGAAGAGGCAATTTTTATTTTTAATTATTAATAATAATAAATTTTTAAAATAATTGAGATTCTATCCAAAAAAGCACACTCTAAAATGTTTACCAAAGTGAAATCTCCTTACAGCAGTACCAATATAATTATCGTCATCATCATATCAGCCATAAGTCACCAGTCCAGTGCTAGACATAGGCCTCCCCAAGTAATCTCCAATAGGTCCGGTTGTATGCGGCCTGTGTCCAGTGCGATCCTGCGGTTTTAGTCAGATCGTCAGTCTAACGCCCTATGCTGCGCTTGCCGATACGTGGTCTCATTCCAGAACTATACCACTCCCTCAGCTATCAGTTCTGCGTACCAAATGCCCTGCCCAATGTCACTTTAACTTATTAATCCACTAGAACTAAATTAATAAAAACCAATATAATATTAAATGTTAATTATTTATTATTAGCCGTGAGGTACAGCCAGTGTAGAATAGCACCCCCTACAGTACCAGATAACAAGAAGTACCGGAGCCCAGAGATTGCGGTATATTCATCCGAAACAGTGCGGCTTTAATGCACGGGGCGGGGATGGGCGGAAGCGTTCCCGTCGCGAAGCTACACTCTGTGATTGCTACTACGCTCGGGCAATAAAGAGTAGTTCCAATTTATTTAAAAAGGTTTTTGCACAACCCACGCCAATATAGTGTGATTTATTATTAATATACAAAACTAAATTTAACATAGAAGACGTCACAATTAATACCTTATTGTTCGTTATACTGTAATTATAATAATCCTTTTCTTTCTTACATGTCCCATGAGATATGATAGGAAAAAGAAGAGTTAAATTATTTATATTAGGGAGATCTCGTACAAAGGTCTAATGCATTAGTACCTCATTCTTACCTATTTTTATCGTCAAATAGCAGCGTTCGCATTGCTGTGAAATTTTACAAAATATCTTAAACTCAGCGCTAGCAACATAAAAGTGATATCCTTGTGATTTAACGAGCGTCTATAGCCTGCGGTAATATTTAAACCACTTGGACTGTACGCATGTTAGTCGACCTGGTCTTATACAATATAAAAAATACGTATATCTAGTTTGTCCAAAATCTTGGTATTCAAATATATGAAATACAAATATATGAACGAATAAATCAACACAGTTAAACCTAAACCAACACAGTGCTAATCCCTCGTTGTCACTATGCATTAATATTGACCCAAAGCTAGACAATGGATCAAAGTGATACGATCCTTAAGCTAATAATATTAAGACAAATGCCGATAGTAATCAAATAAAGGAAAACACAACGTTTATCTATGATATTACTTATATTACTATCCTGGCCTAGTAAAAGATAAATTTGACGGGCCCAAAGGCGCAGTTGGCTGTTATCCTATCTTGTGTACGAAAGGTAGTAGATTCGATCCCCACCCGAGCAATTATTTATATTGTGAATATGTGTATTTATTCTGTATCTGGGTATTATTTATATGTATCTAAGTATTATGTTTGAGAAAAGATCGCTCTGAGCGATAAGGCCGCCAATTGTTTTATAAATAATTGGTAAGTTTTATTATTCTTTATGTTATATTCTGTGTACAATAAAAAGTATATATATTTTTTTTATTATGTTTGTAATTTTTCTGTTGTTTGATAACCGTAACAGAAGTACGTAAACTATTTATTTCAGGTCAATGTATGAGATGCCATGTAAAAAAAAGTGTATTGTGATATCTCTTCTATCTCTTAGAGAGAGAAGAGATATTATCACTTTTTTATAGACGGTTTTAAGGTTTCGAATACATTGTTTTGATCTATTTCGTCAAAATTGTGTTTTTTCCGAAATCATATTGAATGCATACTGTACCTATTGAAATCTGTCGCGAAGTTTTAACGACCTAAGCATACATTGGGACAAACAGCCAAAAAGCTATGTTTTTAACTATCTAGTGATGATAAGGGGAGGGCTCTTTGTATTTAACATGAAATCACATCATCATAATTATGCACAGGTAGACATAGGTCTCCCTAAAAAGCGGAAATGTTGTCAATGATTCGGGATGGGAATGCTTCATATGCATGGTGGACAATCATCGCGATAGTAAGAGTCTCCATTGCTTATTCACTAACACGCCTGGAGGCCGTTTTTTTGTACTAACTACGTGTTTATGTCATCTTTATCACCAGACGGGTAATAAGTAGCTTGAGCTTGCCAATAATAAAATAAATCTTCTTTTAGTAATTCTATTTTTGGAACACTATTTTTTTAAATATAAAAATGCCTACGTAACTCGCCAAAGGAGTAACTTTTGCATGGTGAAAAAATGTTTAAGTCAGTAGAGTTATTTTTTTAAACATAACCAACATACAAACATACATAGCAAATATGAAAACAATATGCTATCGATAAATAAGTTTATTACTTTCTATTTATACAGTCGATAGTGTATCGTGTTCTTTTACTCCGCCACCATTTCCCTTTTATTTGTGGCCAAAGTAAGTTATAAGTCTTCCCTTATCGAGGCGGCACATTAATGTGAATATTTCTACGGATGCGGATACCCGCCATGATGGGAAATACGCATATACGTTAACATATGAAGGTATATTTCTCTTAACTAATGTGAGCCAATTCTTCAATCCTTTGATATTTATTGGAAAACTTTTACCATTTTCAAAGATGTAGAAACTTGAAATCATCTATTTGAAGAAAAAGTAAGCTTGTAATATTAGGGATATGTGAAAGTATGGTAATTCTATGGTATTAATAATAGTCTTTCTGCATGTTTGATACATTTGAATTGGTGGGTTCTACCCTCAGATATTTATGCAATAAACTTTTATGATTTTATTCGATTTGATCAGGTCGACAAACCAGCTACAGGTCGCATGATAGCAAGTGAGGCTGCAGCCTATTGATGCTCGTAATATCATAAGGACCATCACTAATATGTTGCCAAGTTTGTGACTTTAGGATACTATGCGACCTAGTAAATTCACTGCCTCTCCTACCCTTTAGACTAGACACAGCGATGCTAACACTGCTATTTGACGGTAGAAATATGTAGAAGTCAGGAACCAATGTCCCAATGTACTTGATTTTTTACAATACAAGCGTAGATGTAGATAAATCTAAAGACTAACGAATAAAATACTTTATACAAAACGCAATATAGACCGACTGCATGACTTTCACAACAAATACTCATATGAGACAAAATCATCAAAGGTTCAGTCACCCCACTTAAATTCCTTCCACTCGGATCGCCAATTTTTTACCCACTGGTTAGGAACTGGCATGATATGCACGGGCAATTAGACAGACGAGTGTGAAGCCCTTGAGTGTTGACAATAATGTCTATGCAGTCTTTCAATTTTGTGCCTTAAGCTGTGGCGGTAAAGGCGATTGTCCATTGCAAAGCTGATATTCAGGGTAATGTTTGGCGTGCAAAAAAATGTGTGTGGTATGAGACTTCACTCAAAGGGATGCCGATCGTTGAACATTTCATATACGTGATAATTTTAATCTCTAGTTAATAATCTCGCGTTGTTTAGTCACTATATTCAAATAACTCTATCTGAATAATACAGCAGCACCAAAACTGCAGAAACTATTTAAGTGACCGAAAGAAGCCAGCTGCTGGAATTGAGCTTCTCCACGTGATATATACAAAGTCGTTACGCTTTCTGATTCATGATTTCCATTCTAAAACTTGAAAGTCATATCAGCCTTCAGTTCTGCGTGTTTTGTGTGTTGTTTTTAGTATATCAATATGAATATCAGAAGTGCGTTGCCAACCTTGTGACTTAAAGATGTTATGTCACCATACTTAGTAATATCACTGCCTTTCTTACCCTCAAACCGGAACACGGCAATTTGGCGGTAGAAATAACTGAGAGTGAGGTACCAATCCGGACAACCTTTGTATAAGATCTACCTCATGTGAGTTGGTATGTTAGGTATTTGAGTAATACAGCTTCTTATAATTTATTCCGTCAAGATTCGATCATGAACTTTTACAATACATTGTAAAAAAGTGTACGAATGTTTAACACCTACCAATTAAAAACATTCTGGAACAGCACATTTATTATAAATATGTTCTTTTTTGGAAAATTTAAAACCATAGATAGGCCTTGATTCACGATCGAGGAAAAATTAAATTCATAAAATATGTTAAAGCGTTGTCGGTTATCGTGAATATTTAAGACAAGAGCAATTATTGGTTGTCATGTTTCTATTATAGGGTTTTGTTTCCATGTATACAGTGAAAATTTAATGAAGAAAAAATCATTATTTTATCTTATCTATATATAAAACTGAATCATCGAATACGCATTACTTTAGAATTACTGCTGTTTCCTTTACTGATAATTCCTTTCTTTTTTGTCGTGTCAATGGGGTTGGGCAAAGTTTATATGGAAAATTTTGTATTACAGATTAGAAATATAAATTGATTAAAAATTTACTTTATTTTAGGAGGTACCCGCAGTAGTGAGTAGAACAGCACCTCTCTCTATTTCAGGTGTCGTAAGAGGAGACTTAGGTACCAGATCCGACAGATAGCGGTATATCCATCCAAAATAGTGCAGCTCAAATTCACAGGGTGGGGATGGGCAGCAGCATCCCCGTCGCAAAAGCTGCGCTCTGCGATTACCAACACGCTTGCCCAGTGCGGCAATTATGGGCAGAATTTCCTCTTTCTTGAGGAGGCCTATACCCAGAAGTGGACTGTCAATGGCCGATATGATTATGTACGAGTATGAGGACGAGATATTACTTTAATTTGCCTTTATCCCGGATTTTTTTATATGGGCTACTATATATTATTTTATATTATTAAAAATATATTCCAAAATGCGTGGGCCTATTTAATTTGAGTTTATAATTAATATAATACAAGAACAGATGTCAAAGTTTCACCCTAACGTAAACGATTCCCCAAAATGTTACAAAACACTTGAAGGTACTCGTAAAATGTAATGTAGGTGAAATCTCGGGCAGCTAATGGCTTACATTAGTGGGAGGAAGGAAAACATTATGCTCCTCTGACTTGGGGTAAGATGGATCAGCGAGACTGTTGAGGGTCTCATCATACTTTACGCTTCAAGTGGTTCGACATAAAACAATTAAGTTTTGTCAATGCTAATACGAGTATTATACCGGTGTGATACAAAACTCCTAATAGAGCAGAATAGTATTTTTTTTGTACCAGATGTCCTGAGAGGTACCGTAATCAGATGGCGGTATAACAACTAAAAATAGTTTAAATCGAACAAAAAAGGATGGGGATGGGCATAAGCATTTATGTCGCAAAGCAAGGCTTTGCGATATGTTTGCTTACCTAGAAATTATGGGCAAATTTCCGTCTTGGTGAGGCATAAATTTTTATACATTCCGATGATGATTTTTTTGTTAATATTGTATTTTTAATTTATGAATTATCACAACATCATATACATTGACCTGATTCCGTGATAATATATTATCGTCCGTATTACGTATAACACAATGAAGGAATCACAAATATGTTACTTAAATACATATATTTAATACCCAGGCACAGAACAAACATAAATATCATCATATCAATATTTGTCCTAAGTGGGAATCAAACTCATGATCTTTGGCGCACAAGACAAGATCACATACATCACTACGATAATAATAATAGAAAAAAAATATATAGTATGAAAACAACAAAACATCAAATAAATACTCTTTTAAATCTGTAGAGTTCCAGACAATTCTTAAACTGGCTAGCCTAGAATTTCTCAGTCATTAGTACAAAGCGCCGTGGTACTGAGAATTGAGTAATCACAGCTCCCTGAATTCTTTCTCAAAGTGGTCCGTGTTATAAAAAGAGCTATTACTCCTTACACTGTTCAAATGCTTTAAAGAAAGTTCGTTTAAACACTGCAGTCTTGAATTTAAGGATACATATTACGGTCGGACGTTCATTTAAAGTTGTTTTTTAATAAATATATAATTATTATTTTATTAAAGTTATAATAATAATAATAAATTCCCACAACATCTCATACATTGGTCTGTTTCCGTGTAAAGTCGCTTAAAGCACTTGTGTAACGGATATCAGATAACAGAGGAATTACATATGTACTATTTAAATATATATATTTAACACCCAGACACAGAACAAACATAAATATCATCATATAAATATTTTACCTGGGTGGGAATAGAATCCATATGTCCATTTGGTATAAAAGACAAGTTCAATACCATTTGCGCCATCAGGCTCGTCTGAATAATTAAAATAAAATATTCTCTTTATTGTGCACAGAAAATTACATAAAGAAAAATAAAACTTACTTACTATAATACAATATGCTTATCCTACGGTATAAACATCCTTGTGGAGTCAAAGCTTGCCAAGATCCTATAGATTCTGTAGTATCCTGACTTGTGTGCCAAATGCAATAAAAAATAAATGAATAAAGATCAAATTTCACGACTTGCAATTGAACTTTGAACTTTATCAATTACCACTACAAACGCGGTTTTAAACTATCTCTGACGGTATTGCGAAATTTTTGCAGTGTTTTTTTAAGTATGTACATTTTTATAACGTACTTCAATTTTAAAGTCAAAGTCAAATATACTTTATTCGAGTAGACCCATTACAAGCACTTTTAAATCGTCAATAAAATAAATACTAATAATGATATTTATGTATAATAAGAAAGTGATTTTATGCATATTTTTTATATCTTACAAACGACCCTGATGAACCAAGGGATCATAAAAGTCATCTAACACAGATAGTTTCATTATCTATATCTGTGTCTATCTATGTCGGTGTGTATTTCAATGTAGGCCACATTGAAATACACACCAGATCAGACTTAAAACTAAATTTACTGCACAGTCATTATGTGACCCACCACAAAAGGAACTTGTAAGAAAAACTGGTGGTGACAAAGGTCCCACCAACATTAAATTAGTTAGTAGCTGGCGCTAATAAAATCCCTACTAACGTCGGCCCAAGTAGCTTAGTCGTAGACATAATCTTTACCGCAATAGTAAGCTTCAGAGATAAGTATATTTTAAAGATATTTCTTGAATTTATTCAAACGCAAGGCTGTTCTCCTTCTTGGGATTTTATTGTTAAATCTCACATAACTACCCTTGAATGAGTTATTTATTTAATGGAGCTGAGTTGTAGGTACTGCGAGCTTATATTTACTTTATGTATTAACATTATGTATGTCACTATTTTTAAGTTATTAAAGTTTTATGGACAAACATAATGTTAAATTACATTTATTTCTTTAAATTTTTCTATAAGCGAGTCTGTTGGTGACATTTTGTGAATCTCACGAATAGCCCTTTTCTACAGAACAAATATTGTGTTAACATCCGCTGCATTACCCCTCATCAGTATACCATAAGACATATGAAAGTCACTTAAATAAACTAAGCGATCTGTTTCAACATCTGTAAATTGATGAATTTTGTACATTGCAAAAGCTGCAGAACTCAATCTGTTCGCGAAATCCACTTTATCCTCTAGTGTCATACCTAGAAACATAATAGTATTAACCATATCTAGTTTCTCATTCTTTATAACTTTAGTAAAATTGGTTTGTATGACATTAGGTGTCACAAATTTTATACATTTATTTACGTTAAACCAATTCACTACTTTCGATATGGCATTGTTTACATCTCTATAGAAAAATTGACGTTTTTTAACTTTGAAAAAGATTAAGGAATTATCTGCAATCAATACCTTATCGCTGCGGTCTGCAAGATGGGGTAAACCATTTATAGAAATAAGGAACAGGAATGGTCCTAATATTGTGGTACTAATCCTAATCCTTGTGGTACACTCATTGTAACTACTGACCAAGCTATTACTACAACCAAACAGTAGTGTTCGCAATGGTGTGTTCCAGTTTGAAGAGTAAGAGGCAGTGAAGTTACTGGCCAATATGGCTATATATCTTTAAGTCACAGGGCTGTCAACGCGCGAGTGATATCCTTGTGATAGCACGAGCGTGTATAGACTGCGGTAACGCTTACTATCACAAGGGCTGTATGCTTGTGTGTCGACCTGGAATATGAGTAAGTATATAAACATTTCAGGCTAGTCAATCTACTTGTTAATAACAACGTCTGACATCCTAAAAGTGTGTGTATCTAATTTGTCAGAAAAAACTCAAACGAGTACGTTAAATTGCAGAACTATCATACTAACTTTCCACCCTCCTTAAACCCCTTTAAGTGTTAATTTTCACAAAAATGTTTTCAATGTGTTTCATAACTGCAATGTATCAATCTAATTTTGATCCCTCGTTTTACACCCTCAGGGGATGAATTTAAAAAAAATTGTAACGCTCGCCTACATTATATAAGAAACCCCTGTGCAAAATTTCACGCTTCTGCCCTTATAGGTTAGGGTCCTGCATAGATATGCCAGAACGGAGAAATATCAGTCAGTCAGCCTCTCCTTTCATTTATTTATAGGAAGTAATTTTTATTGAATACAGTTGATTGTATTGATTATTAAAATACCTTTTTCATATTATTGCTCGTCAATTAATTCTATTTGTTGATTCGACGCGAACGCGGAGATTTGGGACTATATGAAATAATTCACACATCTCATGCATTGATCTGACTCCTAGGTAAGTCGCTTAATTCACTTGTGTTACGAATATAAGACATGAGAGGAATCAAAAATATAATACTAAAATACATAAATAGATATTTGAAATACCTAAACAAAGGACAAACACAAATATTTTCATATAAATATTTATCCTGGGCGGGCATCGAAACCATGACCCTTAGCTCGTAAGATAGGATCACTACTATCTGCGTTATCGGGCCCGTCCAATATAAGCCTGTGTATACGCTGACTGAGAAAAACAATTGAAAACTAAACACGAGATGTATGAACGGAAATTGGTTGGAGTTAAAAAAATAAAGAGTCGATTGTGAAGGAGTTCCGGTAAAGTGAACACACGATTTAGTTGGATTTTATGAAGTTGGTGACTGGTGTTAACCAAACTACCCGAGTTCGATTTATTATATAGTATATGTCTCTCTATAATTTACTTGTTTATCTAGCTGTTTTAGAGAATTAATTCCTTCTCGTGACCGACTCATATATCTGATAAAATACTATATAGACATATACTGATGAAATACTAGAGGTAGGAAGTCTATAATAATCGCCTTTGGTAGGTACCACATTTAATTTATTTCTTCCTTCAAACAGCTACGTTCGTATTACTGTATTTTGATTCAAAGGGTAAGAGTAACAATGAAATTACTAGATAATATAACATAATTCTTAAAGTCACAAGATTGGCAACTAGTGATATCCTGTTTTTTATCTTATGTAAATCTTTAATGGTGAATACTAAATATTTTATTTTATATGTACATCTTAACCACTTAGGTATATAATACACATCGGGTTTCCCGGTTTAGTGCTCAGCGTGTCTTATGACATAGGATTTTTCCAGCTACTTACATTCATAGCTATCCTTCGCTTGTCTTGTCTATGTTGCTCTTTTAATATTTTTGATGTGTTCTGACATTTGTTATGTCCTATTTCTTCTGCCTTATTTCTATATTTTAATGTGACCCCCAGCATACTTTTTTTGATTGCCATCTAACACGTTGGAAGTTTAAAAAGGTGTTTCTGAGTCAATTTTTAATAATACAAAAAAAATTGACACGAATTAATTACAATACTGCAGCTAGTATGACATATAGTACTGCAAGCATCCATAGTTTTGTACGCTAGGATAGTCTCTAACGTGGTATCAAAAACTAATTAACCGAAGCTAATTAATTATTTGTATACTTTCGAATTAATTATATGTGTAAAATTTTATGCAGACCGCAGTCCGATTTCTATTAATTGATTGAAATAGATTACGCCGTTTATTATAATATCCGATCTGATACCAAATTCATGCCGGACTACGGTGGTCATGTAATGTGAGAAGTCCAATTATATATAATAGCAAGATTTATCCTTTAGAATGAGCTCGAAAAGTTAGTATGATTTTCTCCGTTATTTAACTGCCACCTGATTTAATATACCAAAATATCAGTTATTTATTCAATAATATAACACATAAAAAATAAATATAAAGTGATGCATTTAAAAGTTACGCGGGCCATTTAATTCGTTTGTTTGCGTTTTTCTTATTTGTGCTACACTGTGTTGGGATATCACCCCACTCGCCTTTTACTACACCTAGTATAGAGGGAGGTACTATTATATACCGCCAATACCTACGCTACGGACTACGCTTTTGGAATTATTTAATGATTTTATTCTAGTCAAATGGTATAATAACTGCATTGGAATGATTTGTATAAATTATTTAATAATGATATATATAAATTATCATTATGTTAAACGTGTGACAGGCAGACAAAGAATAGACAGGAATACAGTTTTCACATTGACCTCGAGGTAGCCTGGATTAGAGCTAGTTATTTCTGATGGGTATTGCCATATCGATTCCGGTATATGTATTATGTATCCTCCTATTATCATTATACTAGCCATTGGAAGTCCACTGCTGGACTAGGCCTACTAATAAAAGGGATTTTTGCAAATAAATTAATTTTGCGCTGGGCAAGTGAATAGGCAATTACAGAGCGTAGCTTTCACGAGAGGAATGTTGCACTGTCTTGGATGGATATACCGCCAATTATCAGTTTTGGTACCCTAATAGCCTCTTATAACAAATCTATCTAGAAAAAGACCTCTTACAAAGGTCGACTATATTGGAATCTAACTCTCACTTATCCCTAGCAATCTCCGCAATGCTGTGTTAAGGTTTGACAGGCAGTGAAATTACTGAGTAAATGTGACAATGTATCTTCAGTTTACAAGGTTGGCATCACACTAGTGATCTTTGTGATGACAGGAGTCTCTATAGGCTGCCGTCACGTTTATTATCAAGCAGACCGTATGTTTACCTGATTACTTAATAACATAAAAAAACTAGTACAAGGCGAGGTACTATTCTGCTGGTACTTGATGGCTCCTCCTATGATGTTTCTTCTATTACCTAATCCGAAGACACAGACTATTCGATTTTGTCATTGTTCAATGGCTGCTGATATCATAAAGTAACAAAAAAAAATTTCAACGACATTACCTAACCAAATTCAGCTATATACATAGTAAAATTATTTGCTGATAATTAAATTTCCAATACCTTGTCATTTACAAGCAGGCTATATATCCTTCTATAGGCTGCGGTGGCAATATTAAAAGCCGATATGACAAGCACGTAATAATCTGCATGAGTTGAAGGACGACTCATGTTTTGTGTGGACTAAATTGTTTTACATATGGCTATAATATAATATCGTTTAAAACTAATGTTTTATAGTGATAATAATTTATTAATTTTATCCAAAAAACACACGAAACTCTTAACATAATTACACACAAGATAATAACAAATAAAAACACAAAGATTACAGACTAAAACGACGGCAGTCGATCTAGTATAAAATGTGTTACAGCTGCCTTAACAGAAATATAAATTAAACATTATATAAATATTTGTCCTAGGTGAGAATCGAATCCACGACCTATGAGGTCCAACATCACTACCATCTGCGTCATCAGGCCCGTCAATAAAACTCGAGGAATATATTTTGTTTAACACATCCAATGATAATTCCGCAAAATGCCTCTTCTAAAATTTTGGTGTACTATTTCAATATCCACACACCGCTCGTAC
This sequence comes from Heortia vitessoides, assembly GCA_020976665.1. Classification (NCBI taxonomy): domain Eukaryota; kingdom Metazoa; phylum Arthropoda; class Insecta; order Lepidoptera; family Crambidae; genus Heortia; species Heortia vitessoides. Next base: position 3,280,297 of record JACJUM010002768.1, read on the forward strand.
TCCAACCTCAAAGGTAACTTTATCCAATATTCAATAATTAAACCGCTTTATACATTAAGTTTCAGCTCACAAGCTGTGAATTAAACAACATACTGCGGGTGTTATCCTGCTAACGGAAACCAATTTCATTAATTGCATATCAAATACATGCAACATTTATCTTTATTCATATTTTTTTGTATAATATGACATGCTCGATGATAAATACAGTAGTGTTCTTATTTTGTGTTGTGTGTTTTGATCTCTTCCTAGGACAAACATTTATATGATAGATATTTGTGTTTATTTTGTGTCTGGGTGTTAAAATATGTATTTAAGTAATATCCGTTATACAAGTGCTTTAAACTACTTATAGTTAGATCGATATATGGGGTGTTGTATCAGCTATCATAAGAACCGTCTAGGATATCGGAATCTACTGATGGTAGTATCGATACGATATCAGATGCAATATTATGCGGAAAGCAGAATCCCTGTCGCAACACAGTAATGCTTTTCTACGGTTGTGACCACACCTGGCCAGTATAATTCACTATATGAGCAAAATTACTCTATTATATGGAGATGGCAGACAGATGACAGAACAATATGCTGTCTGGTATTTAAAAACCATCTTATGTAGTTGCCCTTGGATGAATGAATTATTTATTTTATGTAACCGTGTGGTAGACATTATGTATATCACAGTTTTTCTTCAACATCATCTGGTTGAATGTTGAAGCCATCAAAAGTTAACTGTTGAACATAGGACTCCCCAAAAAAGGATGTATGTTGCCCATAATTGCCGCGCTAGGCAAGCGTATCAGCAATTGCAGAGCGCAGCTTTCTCTACGGAAAAGCTGCTGCTTATCCCAGCCCTGTACATTTGAGCTGATTTTTTTGCATGGATATACTGCCATTTGTCGGTTCTAGTACCTTAGTCGCCTCTTTTGATACCTGGCACTGGGGAAGGTACTATTCTACTCTGCCAATACATCTTTAACATGCCTATGTTTTTATAGACATACATAATGTTTTCATATATATACCGACTACACAGTCAGTAACAGTGACTCTATTTGAGAAATTTTATAAATCGCACGAGTACTTATGTTACATATTGTTACGTAGCGCAGACCTCGTGATGCCGGACTATGCTACCTTGTATATGCAACCTGCGATCTTACACCAGCCAATCATAATAAATTATAATAAAATCGTTTTAATATTTTTGTTAAATGTTCCGATTAACATGCGGCAATATTGTAAATTAATTAAAATAAATAATAAGTTAAATGAACCGTCGTTAAATAAAGCCGTTAAAATAGTAATTCTATCACAAATAGTGAACATGTGAATATTAGAAAATATTCCAAAAAATTATATATACCGAAGTTGATGTGCACATAAACAATATAAAATATAAACGAACTAAATTGTGAACATATCCAATCAAGATAATATTTACAACAAAAAAAAATACTTTTTCAGGCTTCAGGCGATACTCATAATCTTTCTTATGTTTGCAAAAAACACGACCGTTTTACTACCGAGACCTTTGCAGATTCTTTGAATTTTTCCTTTTTGTGCTGAGAAATTACAAAATACAGGGTAGAAGTGAGCAGTAGCTACCCCATCCTGTATCTACGCTTTGCGATTACTATAATGTATGCCCAGTTAGGCAATTACGGATAAAAATGCACTTTATCTTGATGAAACCCATGTCTAACACAGGATATTTGATGGCTGATATGATGATGATCATTTAAATATCATTCAAAATTTATTCGTCATAAAGCCTTTAGCGTAATTGTGAAAACTCAGGTCGGGCTAAACTCAAATACTTGCACAAGATCACCGTTGTATTTCTAGAACGCTTAGAGGAGCAATTTAAATTTGAAACTTCCGAAGTTCTATCAAGGTATTTGATGGAAAATACTTCTTGGAATCTTCATCTTCCTTGACCAAAAACTAATACCAACTTCGTACTACGTTGCTACGAAGTACTACTGTTCGTAGTACTTCGTAGCAGCCAGACCACAAATTAAAGTGAGCAGCTTTTGGGTGAAAATACAAAACTTAATAACAACGTTATACACGCTTCAATTTATATTTGCACAATATTTACGCGTTTACTACGCACCATGAAACTACTTTTTTTACGGCTTTAAAACGCGGTTATTAGTTTTATTTATGTTGGCAAGCTTGTTACTCATCTATGGCAAAACTGGTAAATATTTATAATGAAACTTAGAAATAACATGTTGGGCACATTACCGCTTTGGTAGAGTCTCTTACACGAAGTAGACCTGTTTATATGAGGTAGACCTCATACATGAGGTAGACTTCTTACATGAAGTAGACCTCTTATATGAAGTATACCTTTAACATGAGATAGACCTCTTATATGAAGTAGACCCCTTACATGAGGTAGACCTCTTACAAAGGTTGTCTGCACTGGTACCTCACTCTCACCTATCTCTACCGCCATATAGCAGTGTTCGCATTGCTGTGTTCCAGGTCGGTAAATGTGACATAGTATCTTCACGGTCAATTACCATCAACCGACCGTATGTTTATTTGTTGACTTCATAATATATAAAATATACATCAAATTAAGAATTATTCTTGTGATTCCTGTGTTATCTAAAATTCGTAACGGAAATGTCAATTTATACAATGTCGAATCAACTTATTTATAACAAAATTACTCATGATAATTGTGCTCAATAATTTCTCATTATACGTACGTGGTTGCAAATTAGAATATAAAATTAATACTTCCTTACTAATATTAAAAATCCGGAAGTATTTTTGCCTGTTGTTGTTTCTTGTCCTCTTGACGGTCCGCCGCGCCTTTTTGCCAAAACTACTCAATAGGTTTATTTAAAATTTGGTACACAGGTAGTCTAACGCCTAAGAACTGACATAGGTTATTTAAAGTAAAAATAGGGTTATAAAAGGCTGAACGGAGTTAAAAAAGATGTATGGTAGTATCGTCATTTTAGGAGCTAGAAGTTTTTTTAGGCTGTTGATTTGATATAGACAAACATAACATTAAAAGTTTATGTAAGTTTTACCCTCAAGGGAGTAAAATTATGATATGAAATATTAAATGAAAGTTTTTTGGAAATATGACAACTAGAGATGAAACGTTAAAGCTAACACTTATGGCGTCAATACAAACTGAAGTTAACGCGAATGAAAAACATAATGAATGTGGAGGACGGTGGTATGGTACCCAAAGACACTATTCCATCTGGATGAAGCCGAGAGTATTGCCAGTTAATAATAAAAGGTAAAATCGACACGGTTACAAAACAAAATCAAACATGCAATAAACACAAGTAAAATAGACGTTTGAAATTCGTTATAAAGTAATATTCGCAATAAAGTAACTTTTTATACATCTAAAACAGTTCGCTCCAAACAACGGAACGTGTTGTTTAGGGCGGGCTGTTTTATTGGTAAACGTTAGTTAAATAAAAGGCTGTTCTGATCTCAAACCAAACAAAGCGAGCATATCTGTACATTTGAAGTGTCCGTTTGTAAATCTAAATTAAAGGATTTTTTTACAAATTTTACTTTTTAATACAATGTTTTCAGTTTGTTTTCTGTTTGTTTGTCCCGGCTTATTTGTTATTTTTATGGCTACTTTCTCAAGGTCACCAAATAGAAGACTTTTATAGAAAAGGCCTGGTTAATGAAGAGATTGATTTATGTGGAGGAAAGTTTTATCTCAGGATGATGGGATTGTTTATTTTTTTAAATCAATAATCATTTTTGTACAAAATTAGTACGTGAAAGTGTCCGCAATGAACTTCTAATTACTAAACTGAATTTAATATTTTTGTGTTCACTATGCTTAATTTGGTTCAACTTGAAAGATAGGATATTTTATTTCAATTAATAGTCGCAATAATATTTTCATTATAAAATTGATTATATAGTTAAAAGAGGACAATGTCTGGGGAACAAAATAGGGTTTTCAGCTGGGCACATATGAATACAGACAGTTTGGGAGATGACCGTAGTGCCGGGTATCTCCTATACTAATGTGAAAACCCTAAAAGCTGGTCGATAGGACACCCATGTCGTCTATTTAAACCAAGACAGAGGGAACTTCCGGGGTTTAAGATGGTTTACGAGTTTAGGTAGAGCTTAAGTAGAAGGATTCCGTCATATCGCTCTGTGCTTCCAACAGAGTGATGGTGCGAAATGCATTACCCCGAGGGATAAAAAAGGTGTACGTCTATCTGGTCTTCTAGTAGTATATCATCATCATCATCATACGAGCCATTAAAAGTCCACTGCTGGACATAGGCCTCCCCAAGAAAGGGGGTATATTGCCCATAATTGCCGCGCTGAACAGGCGTGTTGGCAGTCACAGAACGCAGCTTTCGAGACGGTGAAGCTACTGCCCATCCCCGCCCTGTACATCAGAGTTGACTTTTTGCATGGATATACCGCCATTTGTCGGTTCTGATACCGTAGTCACCTCTTACGACACCTGGTACAAGGAGAGGTACTATTCTGCTCCGCCGGTGCCTCGTGGTTAATAGTAGCTAGTAGTATATATAAGTTGTTATTTGTTCCATGTAGAACATCTCGACATGTCAACAGAAAAGAAAATGTGAGAATAATTCCGCCATCCATCTCTCTTAAGTACCATATAGTTAAATTTAACTTTCCTCCCAATAAACCGGTCACCCATCCGTTATTGCTACCAAATAATTAAACCGGTTTTGTATATTACGCCATGTCGTTCGAGCGAGCGGGTATTAAACAATATTGTGCAACGGCCTTATTTCAAGCTGAAACCGCGAGAATAATACACGCGTGAGTAATTACCGGATGAAATTAAAGTTATAATCGATAGACAGATTTTTTTTATGTTACCGTTAAATAAATTTTAAATTACGTAGAGTAACCTTATTTCTAAAGCAGATTGTAGTGTTAAATATTATATTAATGATAAAACTGCCCAAGCTTGAATTGCTCTAACCTAAGCTTTAAGATAACGGCAAGTTAGCGTTGAAATCGGTAGGGGTTCCATTAACAATAACTGTTTAGTATTGATGGAACCTTTATCACAGCCAGTTTTTTTGTAGGATTTTATCTAGTGCCTCGTGTAATGAATATGAAATAAACGGAGTTTTAGGACCCGTCTGGTGCCGGCAGACTAGTATAAGATAGGCCTAATTTACACGTCAGATGACTCTTATGATTTCGTGGGGTCATCAGGTCCCACAGTTTCATACCATTATGATCCGCTGTGATGATGATGGTGATATTATATAGCCTATAATCTATATCAATAGTATGCTACATTTTAGATAGTAACACAACATTTTTATGACCTTATAATTAAGGCCCTGCGTTAATATATCAATAGTTTCTTTTTTTTAATAAAATTTTATTGAAGTAACTTTCAAAATCAGAACTTTCATTGTTCCTTTTTTAACGTTTTGAGAGACGATTTAAAAATATTACACTTATTTTATAATTTTCATTGACAAACCTTTTGCTCAAATTTCTAAAATTTCTAAAATAACAACAAAGTATTATACTAACTTTACAGTCCCGTTTTATTTCATTAGAGGGTGAATTTTTAAAAATATCCTTTCTTAGAGCTCCCATACATTATAATACGAACCCCTGTGCAAACTTTTAAGTATCAAACATTTATTGTTATGGTTGATATGTCAGTCAGTCAGCATATATATATTCGAATAACTTAAAAAACAGCTAAGTTTAATACTAACATAGAAAAAACATTTACCCAGTTTACAGGTACATTTCCAAAAATCTTTCGTTAGTGTTAACTTACGTCATAAAAGGAACCCCAGTGCAAACTTTAAATTTCTAATCTTTATAGTTTGTAGAAATAGCTGACTGCCTACACTGCGCTGATATATTAGACAGACAGCTTCTTATATATACAACCTTATTAACCCAGCTATATATATAGACAACCTTAAGTTATTTACAAATAGCACATTTTCAAAATTAATAATGTTCATTTAATTTAATTTGAACAACGTCAAGTTGTCTTTAATACAATATGTTTAATGGTGTCTGTAAGCCTGTTCAAAATGTAATTAATTTAACTTCATAAAATATTGCTATTGTGTTGTCTTTACAAACAAATAAAACTGAAGCGTCTGTTTATTGTATCCAAATAACTGTTTATTAAGTACACGTGTTTGTTCTTATATGCTGGTGGCAAGGAATAAATTTGGAAGATTTTGGTAGGACTTTTATCGTCTTAGGCAGTTCCTGAAACAATAGATTTACATGCGGAATGTAAACTAATGATAGATTAAGTGAAGTATGGTCGCTATTACATTAATTTTAATATAATGCATTGAATCGACGAGCCCGATGGCGCCGATTTTAGTAATCATAAATCATTATCATATCAAATATAGAATTCAAGTGATCTCCAATAGTATGCGGCTTGCTTCCAGCGCGATCCTACGGTTTTAGTCAGATCGTCTGTCCACCTTTTGGGTGGATGCCCTACGCTGCGCTTACCGGTTCGTGGTCTCTATTCTATCATCGTTAATATTACGTAAATACATCTTCACAGCTGATAATATTATGTATATATTGTTTCTAAATTATTAACTCTTTAATTTTTCAGTTATAAACTGTTTTAATTATAACACTTACACAATATCTCATACATTGACCAGACTCCGACATAAGTCGCTTAAAGCGTTTATGTTACAAGCGTCAGACAATAGCGCAATCACAAATATAATTTTTAAATACTTACTATAATATATTTAACACCCAGCCACATAGCAAATTAAGATATCATCATATAAATATTTGTTCTGAGGTCGAACCCACGATCTTTAGCGCACAAAAAGGATCACAAGCACTACTATCTGCGCAATCAGGTCTATCATAACATATGACATTTCACTTATGGGTCCTTGTAATTTTACACTAAACAATTAATGTTTTACATTTATTTATACATAAAAACCGATATTTTTCATCTACAAATCATAATTAAATAATGTTCCCATTACGGCTTTAAAATTGCGCCCGAGTTAATAAATAATACGAATAAACTGCATTGTCAACGATGGTAATTGCACAGTGAAATATGGACACATATTATAAATTGGGTCGATAACTCACAACTGTTTGTATACCCGAATGAGTATTATGCAAAAAAGTATATGTTGTTGAGCATTTTATATTACGAAGTCAGCGATCAAGCATACGGTTCGCTTGTGATAAATGTGTCCGCAGCCTATAGAACCTACAATAGACACTCGTGTTGTCACAAAAATATCACTAGCAGTCATTTCAAACCGGAACATAGCAATGCGTACCAATGTTATATAGCGGCAATTGATTTTAGCGGAATTGACCTTTGAAAGAGGTAACAGCGCCCCATGGTCTCATCTGCGTTAAGTTGTGGAACAAAACTAGTATCATTTATGCAACGCTGTTATTGTTCCTAGCGTGATGTTATAGAGCCTATAGTGGGATATGTATTAATGTTTTTTCCGACCTCATTATTTGGCTCTGTTTTATCATGTCAGTCTGTCAGTTTTTTCTTCGTGTATATGTATATTTATCAAAACTTTTATTGTAATCACTTGAAAATTAGAGAACCTTCATAGTAACTTGGCCTAAACCTTCTCAAAGGGATGATTTTCAAAAACATGTTTTGTACGTGTTTCATGACTTTCAACAAATACTGATTTCATGAATTTCATTCAAATAAATTCAAAAACATCTTTGTTTAATACTATCTTTGCACCCCCGTTTTACCACAAATCATTTCTTAGTACTCACCTCCGTTATAAAAAAGAACCACTGTAAAAATAGTTCAGGACTTGCGTCGATATGTCAGTCAGACAGTCAGTCAGCTTCTTTTACATAATTGTATATATATAGATGTTTAGTTATTTCTCCCGCCTCGCAACTCTTTGTTTTAGTTGGAAGGGTGAGAGAGGCTGTAGAATGACTGGATAATGTGACATTATAATAATGGTCATAAGGTACATTAGCGATAAAACCACCATAAATAAGCTTTGGAGAAATATACCATGGGTTGATTAGGGTGTTAAATATATGAATATAAGTAGAATATTTGTGATTTCTCTGTTGTCTGATATTCGTAACACCAGTGTTTTAAACGACTTATCACCGATTTAAATCAATGTATGAGATGTTGTGCAAATTAATTATTATTTACTATCCCGCGGACTGCATGTTAGTGTGTAGGGGAGCAAAACCTAGTGGGTACAAAGCTTTCGTCTGAAAATTAAACCAAGACCAGAAGAGCTAATTTAACTGATTTAATCTGTGCTTAGATTGAGTTATAGACTAAGATTTTAATGATTTCACTTCAATTCAAAAAGATAATAAACATATATAAAACGGTAAATAAATTTGTAATTATTAAATAAGTGTGTTTGTGCAACCACGCCCGCATAATTAGACTTGAATATAGGCTTTCTTGTAGTTTACTCAGGTCATTATATAAACTGGTCAATTTTACCTGAGTAGATAAAACTATATTATAATAATTATAATAAATTCCCACAACATCTCATACATTGAACTGACTCCTTGGTAAGTCGCTTAAAGCAATTGTGCTACGGACGCCAGACAACAGAGGAATCACAAATATACTACTTAAATACATATATTTTACACCCATACACAGAGCAAACAAAATGTCATCATATAAATATTTGCTCTGGGTGGGAATCGAACCCACGACCCCTGGTGCACAAGACAGGATCACTACCATCTGCGCCATCGGGCCCGTCAAAAGAAACATTCAAAGAAACCTTAGTTTTACCAAGTAAGAGGTTAGATAAGATAAAAATATATTTTAACAGAAACACTATAAGCGATTTACCACGGAGTCATGTTAGTCAGGTATGAGATGTTGTATGAATATATATATTATAAATGTTTTTGACAAAATTTTAATTTAATTTTTTTTTTAGAATTATCTCAAGCAGAGTGGTTAGACATAATCTACTTCAAAATATACGTACGACTAATAAGTAACATACACAATTAAGATTCTTCTTCAAGTTTTACTAATAATAATGAGAAGGTAATTTAAAGAAAATTGTTTCATTAAACACTATAAAGCTGAAACGAGTTTTTCTTGGAACGACACAAAATAAATGGAGTCTGAGATTGATGATAAACTGACAAAAAGTTATTAACAAGAAAGTGTATGAAGAAGCGGATAGGCACGATTAATTAATAATTTGATGGCGGAAAGAAATACTTGGGAAAAGAGTTTTTAGTCCTGGTTAATAAGTGATGCCAAACTTTTTTGTAGAACTTGGACCAAGAGTACGCTGGAACCAAGAGTATGTGGGAGAACTTTGTTTGGATACCAAAAAACAGTATTAACTAAAAACGCAGAATATTCTTAAAGATGGGTCTAGATTTAATTAATAAGACGCTGAAATCCACATCTAAATCTTTTGCCTGCTCACATGCGTTTCATCATTATAATTATCATCATAGCAGCCGATAACGTCTACTACTAGACATAGGCCTCCCTAAGAAAAGGGTGCGTTTGCACATAATGCTTGCGCTGAGCAGAGAGCTGCAACACGAATGCTGCTGCTCATAACTGTCCTGTTGCATTTCGGCTTCACTATTTTAGGTGGATATACCCCCAATTGTTGGTTTTGGTACCTCAGTCCCCTCTTACGATATATGGTATAGGGAGAGGTACTATTGTACTTAGCCGGTACTCCATGGCAAGCGCAGGTTTGTGAAGATAGAATTCCGAATCCTGCGAAATTCAATCTTAGCAATTGAACTTGCGAAATCCCTTGTTATAACTCCATATAGTTTTATTTTATTCATCATGTTGAAAGTTCAAAGTTATTGAAAATATATTATTTTTTTAAATCTTTGAAGCTAACTTCTCTTTGTAGGGCTTGCAAATTTTAGTAGAAATTCGTCAATTTGAGTTGACATTAAAAATTTGAGCTAATTTTTGGAACGATTAGACTAGATTTTCAGTAGAAAATTTTTGCGGGTATAACCGGGTCAACAAATTTGTATGGCAAAAAATTTTACTCATAAACATCATAGATTGAAAGTTCCATTGTAAATAAATATAAAATAAACTAATTATTGAGAAGTCAGGGTGGGTCAGTCAGATAAATGTTACATACATATACATACATCACGCTTGTGCCCTACCGAGGTAGGCAAAAACTATAAATTTCCACTTGATACGATCTTGGCATATCTCTCCCGATTCCCTTACTCTTATTAGTCTATTTTTACACGCTAGTTTATTCTTGGTAATTCTGACCTGGCCTTCCACCTAACACCTCATCTACCTGGTTTAGGTATGTTCGCCTAGATTGTCCAATACCAACTTTTATTATCACTTCTGTTCTTTATCTGTGTAGACGTTCTACTGTCACCAATCCTTAATATATGTCCAAACCATTTCAACAGTCCATTTTCTATTGTTGTCACAACATCATCTTTTACTCAATAGTGTGATGAAGTGATAATGACTTCAAATCTATTTAACTATGATTTTATTTAAAAATAGACTTTAATCCAATAATAATCAAAAGGTTTGAAGAAAAGGAAAAAGAAAAATCTGATGACTTTTATTTTAAAACATAATATTTCGTGCGTCATTTTTTTGACTTCAAATAAACTAATTTAATCCTGCGCCTATCAAATAATCTTGATTAATTAATTTTCGCAGATCAATACAATTAATCTATATACGATTAGATCTAATATATGCAACACTTCATTACGCATGTTTGATTTGATATCAATCATACAGATTCAAATCGCGCGAAGGCGCGATCTTGCTGCTTTAGTCAGATTGTCTGTCCATCTTGCAGGTGGACGCCCTACGCTGAGCATGCCGGTATGTGGTCTCCATTCCAGAACCTTACGACTCCATCGGCCATCGGTCCTGTGTACCAAGTGCCCTGTCCACTGCCACTGTAACTTACTAATCTGCTGGGCTTAGTCAGTAACTTTGGTTCTGTTACAGATCTCCTCATTCCTGATTCGATCGCGCAAAGAAACTACGAGCGTTGCCCTCTTCATTGCTCGTTGAGCTATTTTGAGTTAGCTTAGAAGGCCTAAAGGAAAAGACCACGTTTCGCTACCATAGGTCATCACTGGTCATCATCGGTCATCATGGGTTTCTTTATTGTATTCAGACAAACATGAAAACTACGCACATGGGGTAATTAATTGTTAAGCTACTAAAATAGAAATTAAATATATGGTTCTTAAAATGAAAAGCATCATCATAATCACTCGCATTGTTACGAACAGAGAAGTTAAATAATATTTACCAGAAAAAAAATCAGCTGACTTCAGGCTACAGGCGGATCTCGTGTTGCCAACCTTTCAATCTGAGGATATTGCTTCATCCAGTAATATCACTGTCTCTTTTAGCCTTCTAACTACAATATATCAAACTGTTGTTTGTTAGTAGAAACAACTTCTTTGATTATAAATTTGAAGGACTCGATCACGCATTCTGTAGTATTCTTGTTTTGCGCTCGAAAGTTCTTGGGCTCAATCTTCACCCAAGGCAAATATTATGTGATGAACATATGTATTGTTCTGTTATATAGGTATGTAACTCCTATATAAGTATTATATCTGTAATACCTTTGTTGTCTGACATCCGAAATACAAGTACTTTAAGCTACTTATCTTGGAATGAGGTCAATGTTTAAGATGTTGTCTGAATTTCGTATTATTATTATGAATAATAATAGACTTGAGTTACTTATGAAGAGAGCTTTAGTAAGTGATTTATCTCAGTAAAACAAATCAGAATTTCGACCCCGTATGGTTTCCTCGATACGACCAACCTGTTAGTCAACCAGTTCATATTTTACTTTACTAGTATAGACGTCATCTAGAGTATTATTGTTTCTGATCCTACTATAATTCAGAACTTAAGCCATCAAATGTTTTCTTGGAATGTTGCCAATGCATAAACAATTGAGTTCGGGTACTCACTCCATCCTTCAACAATAAACTTGACTGTGAACTATCTCACCGGCACAATTATTGTACCTACCACAAATATTGAGTATATTAAATAAACTCTTCTTCCATTTAATCTGCTATATGCAAAACAAGTGTTTCTCTATCATATAGGAAAAATTTTGATACGTTATGTTTACGGGCAATGATTTAAATTTGCTCCGGGAGCTTCCCGCAAAGAATAATAGTAGCTTTTATGTACCAAGTGTCGTAAGATGCGACTGAAATGAAGGAATCAACAGATATCCCAAATCAGCGTAACTCAAATGCAAAAACGGCAGGAATGGGCATTCGCGAGCACTATCCCCATTGCTTAGCTAAGGTCTAAGATTGCCATTATATCTGCCCAGTGCGTAACTATTGGTACAATTTTCACTTTTTTGAGAAGGCTCATGCCTATCAAAAAACTTTGAATGGGTGCGGTGACGGCATTTGGGATAAAAATATGCCCTCTTAATTAAATTAAAAATTATATATCATACTCCCTGATACATTGATCTGACTGCGAGGTGAGTCGTTCGAATTCTGACAACAGAGGAATCACAAATATAATACTAAGATATATATTTATTAACACCCAGACACTGAACAAATAAAAATGTTAGCATAGTAATATTTATCCTGGGTAGGGATCATAACCACCACCCTTAAGGTGCTTAAGATAGGATCTAACATCTGGACCATCGGCCCGGCCCTCTTGAATCCGTACTTGGGTTAAATTTTACGTGAAGTCTATTTTAGTAAGAATTAACCACAGGGGTCCCAAAAGGGTCTTAAGTTTTGTTACTTACGAAGATCTACCTATCGAAACTAGTTACATAACATGTTATAAGGTAACTTATAACAGTACTTTACAATCCAACCTTATAGTTCAACGCTACGGATTAGCCTTCTATCCTTTGTGCTATTTATCTGCTATTTTTTTTTTAAAAAGTCGACCAGTTTGACAAGCACATACTACAGTTCACGTGATAGTGAGCGCTACCGCGCCTAGACGCTCGTAATATCACAAGAATATCACTATCGTGTTGCAAACCTAGTGACTTGAAGCTTACACTACCTCTTTAATCCTTCAAGCCAAAACAGTGCTATTTGGCGGTAGAAATAGGTGAGACTGAGGTACCAATGCTGACGACCTTTGTAACTCATGTAATTTTAATGCAGTAATAAATAACATTTATTCATATAAGAAAGAATTCTGTTTCCAATAGCGCAAGTGAATCCAAAGCTATTCTTATTGGATACATTCGAAATAGTTAATTGATTAAATTCATTTGATCAAAACGTGATTAAACTTCACGAAGACGAGAATCAACGGCAAGAGTTGTTAATAATGAGATGAACCATTTGGAAGGTTTCCGAAAATGGACGTAATGTAGCGTAGTTAATGAACTTTATGCTTTAGTCATAAAATTCAAATTCGAGGCGGACGACGCTATAGATAGTTTGGAACTTTTGTTGGGACTGGCTAGCAAACTCCGCGATGCGGCCGAATGGTTCCTGTTAATTACTGACAAAGTTTGTATTGGGTGATCAGAGATCAAGGAACATCGATCTAAGCTAAGTTTACCAAAACGTTTTCTATGGTAATACGTCTTTTAATTCGGTTTCATAGACATAGCCAAATGCGTACATAATAATAAAATCAGAGCTAATAGAAATATGTTATAACTATTATATACATCGAAAAATAGATTGTACTATACGATAATTAAAATACCAAAGAATAAGTCTAAAAGGATATAACATTTCAAAGAAATAAACGGACGCATACATTACGCCTGTGTACCATCAGGGTAGGCAAAGACTATGGATATCCACTTGTTACAATCTTGGCATACCTCTCTTACTTCTCTTATTCGCATTAGTTCTTTCATACACGTTCGTTTATTCTTGGCACTGCTTACCTGGCACTTCTTAAATACCCCTTCTACTTGGTTAAGATATGTTCGCCACGGTTGTCCTATACCAAAACTTCCTCTCAGTTCTGCTCTACATATTTATGCAGTCATTCTACCTTCATCCACACTTTCTATATGCCCGAACCATCTTGACATTCCTTTCTACCACATCGATCTCTTACATAAATAAATACATGCATGATAAAAATTATTTAGTCAAATACCAGATAGTAGGTCAATTTTAATTTTCGAGATGAATATAGGTGAAATATACTTCCGTAGATATATTATTATGAAACTCAAAGTCATGTGTGTGAGCCACGATAAATTAATTTTTCCAATAAGGTAAGTTTTTTTTGGAAATATGATAATTAGGTTTTCTGTAATAAGTAGAGAGTCTGATAGATTTTTGCTACATTTTACCAATAAAAATAAACTGATGTGACATTAATTATGTCAGAGTTGTTATAATATAATAATGTTATCTGCCATCTGTCGGCTTCGGTACCTCAGTTGCCTCTTACTACACCTGGTTTAGAGAGGCCAATGGCAGAGAAGAATAGTAACTCTATGCTACTCTGTACCTAACGACTAACATATTATTATTATGTTATTTTATTATATCAACATATAATTAAATAATATTTGATTCATTGAAAATCAAATACGAACGTGTATGTTTTTGTTAGAAATACAATCAAAAGATGTTTATTACAGTTTATACTAATATATGGAGTTCTGTGTATATATATAGATGTTTCAGAAATAGAAATGTATGAATGATAACATATATATATAAAAAAGAATCACAAATACTTATAGTATTATATTTGTGATTCTTCTGTAGTCCAATATCCGTAACATCAACACTTTAATCGATCTCTACATTAACTTAACGTATGAGAGGAACACAATGCAAAGAAAAATTTGATTCCATAAAAAAAACAGTTGAAATTCCTATACAATAGGTACTGGTGTACAACGCTAAAACAAAAACTAGCCACTAATAATTTATTTGTGAATAATTTACAAAAACAAATAGGTTTTAGTTAACTACGCCGTGATTTATACAAACTGTCTGAATGCGGTCAAAAGCATAACTTTCGCTGGATCACATTGGAGTACAAAAGCTCGTTAATGAACAGAAAGAGTCAAACGCGCTTGCAATTTAAACAAGTTTTGTAAAAACTAAGTTTTCGATAAACTGCTAGTTTTGCATGTATTTACTCACCTATATGCAGCTGCAGAAGGTTTAGGGAAAGAGAGTCAAATAAAGTTTCTCTTTCTCAAATTACGATCGTTACGGAGTCTATCAAATATGATTAAAAGTCTATCAAATAGTTCTTTTAGTTATTATGGAAATACCTAACAAAAAAAAATATGTAACCAAGAAAAAAGATTGTTAATCTTCTAAGATTTTTTTTCTGTTTATTATTCTATGCCACTCATTATACTGTATGATATAATTTTTATTTTTCTATTTTTTTGATTACTTTTATTGTTTGAATAATGAATAAATAATATTATGATTATTATTAATTGTTTAATGTATGTACACTAAAGAATATTATAATTATTAGTTGTTGTTTGATATATCTCCCTGCACAATTAAACGCTTTGCGATAAACACGAACGCCCGACATGGAAATTATGGGTTCACAATTTTTTTATAAAATGCTCGTATGGTTTTAACGTCAAATATGTTCCCACAAAACAGTTTTTATACTAATATTATAGACGCGAGATTTAGTGTATATATTATATGTCGTTTGTTACTTTGTTTGTTGTCGTTGTTTACATCGACACAAGTAAATAGATCTGTATAAAATTTGGAAAAGAGATTATTGAGTCTCTTATAACGCATTGGCTACTTTCGACCCAGAAAACATGTTCTTATAATGTAGATATTGCTTTTTAATTTATCGTTTAGCTGTCAGTCTTAGGCTTCTTGCCGGAATCCTAAGTTCTTTAGGAATGAAATATAAAATAAAGACCTCGAAAACAAAGTTGCGGTCGAAAAAAACTTAATCACTCTAACAGAATACCCATTAAAATAATAAAGGTTTTTTCTTATATAAATTTGGAATTCATCATCATCATAGCTGCCGAAAAATAACATCAGCCACTGCTGGACATTGGCCTCCACATAAAGGTAATTGCCCATAATTGCTGCACTGGGTTAGCATGGTGGCATTCGCAGAGAGTAGCTTTGTGACAGGAATGCTGCTGTCCTGTTGCATTTGAGCTACACTGCTTCGAGTGGATTAACCATCATCTGTCGGTTCCGGTACCTCAATCGTTGGAGCTGTTTTTACTATATTTCAAAACCTTTGGTTTGTTTTGAACGCGTCGATATTCTTTTTTTGGTAAAACAATTAAATTTTATTTAAAAAAATAGATGATAATAAAACATAGGTAAGTTAAATTGTTTTACTTCCGGTCATTCCTAATAGACTATATATATCATATTGGGTTATATTGGTTTAAGTACAATGAACGTATCAATTATCGGCAAAACAAAGGTGCTCCCTAACGAACGCCTGACCACTGCCTAAACGTAGACCACCGTGAAATCTTGTTGTTTTACGAAAAGTCGCTTAATATTCCAAAACTAGCAGAGCCCCGCGGTTTTACCTGCCTTAAATTGTAAAACTTTCATACTTACTTTGCTGGGTGCTTTTTACCCCATTTATCTTTGAGAAAATATTTTACGCGCGTATCATGACTTTCAATGAAGAATCTGAATTAAATTCAAATAACTTTAACACACAACATACATAGGTACATATTCACTTTGTAACAACCACTTAGGGGGTAAATTAAAAAAAATCTTCTTTATTGCTCTTCTACAATATAAAAGCAATCCCTGTGCAAAATTTCAAGTTTCAGAACCTTATAGTTTAGGCCCTGCAATGATATGTCAGACATTCGGGTTCTCCTTTTATATACATAGGTTCAATGCACTTTATTTTATTAATTACACTAATATAAAATCTATCTTAGTTAAGACAGTACATATGTTAGGTATATAACAACTTCAACAAGGCTATTTTTATTTTTTTTACAGAATAATATTAAATATTTTATGATATTACCTCTCATCATCATCATCATACCAGCCTTAAAAAGTCCACTGTTGGACACAGGCTACCCAAGAAAGGAGGTATATTGCCCATAATTGCAATGCTGGGCAAGCGTGTTGGCAATCGCAGAGCGCAGCTTTCGCGGCGAGGAACCTGCTGACCATCACCAACTTGTACATTTGAACTGACTTTTTGCATGGATATACCGCCATCTGTTGGTTCTGGTACCTTAGTCGCCTCTTACGACACCTGGTACAGGGGAGGTACTATTCTACTCTGCTGGTACCTTACTGCTATGCCGATACCTCACGGCTATTATATCTATATAGTCTAATTTATTGAAAAAACCACGGCAGTGCGTTTTTAATAACTACGCCTTTTAGAAGTATGTATATATGTACTCTTTCTATTGATAACATGTTTTAAAGTCGTAAGTACTTTCTAGACAGTGTCAAACTAGGAGACTGCAAATAGTAAAAGCTTTCAGTAACTGATTTTTCCAACCACAGAATCAGCCGTGGTTGTCCCCCGGACATCGGCAAAGCTTAGTCGACATTTGTACGTTCGTTAGGACGCCATTGTCATTTGGAATTCGATAGTTGATACCTATGTATATAGCATGCAAAATTTAATGGCAGGCAATGGCAATTAATCAGGTACATGCGACTTTTGAATGCCACCCTTAACTGTTCATGGTATTTACTTATAATAACATTTTAGACCCCACGTCTAAGTATAAGCAGGTTAAAACACTACCTTATTTATCTATCGTAAGTGACGAGTAAGCTACCGGATCTGATAGATTTCAATCCGAACTTGCCTATCTTAAATATATTGGTAGGCGATAGACGAAATAATTTCAAAAAGGCGTAGAATGTGTTTACAACGTTAGTATGAAACATATCTGTTTTTTTTTTAATTATTTGAATGAAATTCATTATAAAAGTTTTTCATTGGGGATTGATAAAGTATTTTTCTATAAATGATCCGTTTGGGGCTATAAGGGGGTAGTTAATATGAAAATTCTACAACTTACAGCGGGGAAACCGTGAGACGCTGCTAGTAGATGAACATAAGGCAAATCGTCATCATACCAGCCATTAAAAGTCCACTGTTAGACAGAGGCCTCTCCAAGAAAGGAGGTTTTTTGCCCATAATTATGGCACTGGGCAAGCGTGTTGGCAATTGCAGAGCGCAGCTTTCGCGATGCGGATGCTGCTACCCATCTCCGCCCTGTGCATTTGAGCTGCACTGTTCCGGATGGATATACCGCCATCTATCAGTTTTGGAACTTTAGTCGCCTCTTACGACACCTGGTGCAGTGGGCGTTGCTATTCTGCTCAGCCGGTACTTCACGGCCTAATTAAATTAAATAAGGCAAATATATTCACCAAAACCATTAGAATTGACGCTAATTTCCAAAAGAGCTAAATGGATGTGTTTGAGGGTGTTGAGATATTTTGCAATACATGTTTTTGTTTATATAATTACTCAAAAGGGAAATTTAATACACTCCTGTAACTGAAATACCTTTGAAACGCTAAAAATATTATTTTCTATATATGCATACACCGAATTAGGACGGAATATTGAAACCATTACGTCTAGAAAAGTTTATATAATAGTTTATATACTTACTAGTTTCTTTTTAAATGTGCCGTTCCCAAAAGAAGTACTACACACAGACTTTTATACGTATAGTCTCAAATTTCTCGCACATAAAGACATTATATGTGAATCTCGCTCTACATTACCTCCAACGTAGTCGCTATCAGCCGACGGACGCGGCGCTTCCCGTCGTTAGAGCCGCTTGTCATAAACAACCTCACTCTTTACAGACGACTCTATATAGAGACGCGGGGAAAATTACGGGTTTTTGCCGAGTTACGTATTTCTTATTATATACGTATTTCAGATATAACATATCTATACATGGTAATGGTATAATACCAATTCAAATTTCGGATTAAGCTTTATTTAAATGCAAGTATTGTAATATATCTAGTTTTAGGATAAAAATATGCGCCAATGATTTACTTTTTGCGTGAGGTACCGGTCGAGTAGAATAATACCTCCCTTTGTAGCAGGTATGGTAACAGGAGGCCGAGGGACCAGAACCAATAAAATGGTAGTAGGGAGTGAGTGTGTAAGTAGTAGCAACTCCATTGCGAAAGCTGCTCTCATCGATTGCTTGCCAAGCGTGGATATTATTAGCAAAATTCTCTCTTTCTTTAGGAGGCCTATGTCAGTGGAATTTCAATGGCCAATATAATGATGAAAATGATTGATTACTATTGATATTAATTAATTTTTAAAATGTTGTGCCGTTTGCAATTGTTTTTAAACAAGATAGGTTTTAGGTTCCTTTAAAGGAGTTTATAATTAATCAGTCAAAACATGATATGTAGAGTTTTATGTACTTTACACATGAGTGGAGAACAAACTAAATACCACACAAAATGGAGATACTACTGAATGCGCAATCAGGACAGTCGAACTCTAATTTTAAAATGAACTCTTAAACGCGTTTGTTGTAAGGCACTATTTATACATATTATATTTCCTTTTTTTTACTTTTCCAATAGCGTGGTCCTATGGTGTTAGTCCTATGTTGTTGTGTTCCTATCTTGTCGGGCAACGGTCGTGAGTTCGATCCCAACCGTCCTGGGATATATATAAATGATAAATATTTGTATTTGTTCTGTGTCTGTTTATTTTATAATACCTCTGTTATCTGATATCCGTAACAGAATTAGCTCTGAAATATAGAGCAAACTACTATTTTTGGAGTCATATCAACATACGAGATGTAGTGTGAATGTATTTATTGAAAAATATTTTCTAATCTTATATATGTACCTTGTATACGTATTTAACTTTTATACTTAACAATAGTAAAATATTTATACATACTTAAATATTTATATACTTCAGACTCCCACAAAAAGTTCTATTATATTATATAAAAGGGTCTATTTTCTGATTCAGTCATACGGAAACATAAAAGAGGCGCTCAGTGAAAAAGAACTTACGCTTATCGTATGTTTGTTTGTTACCCTCAATGCACTAGGGGGTTTGTACCCAAAACATCCGCAATTTTTTTTACATTGAATACACAGTGGCGCCCCCTATAATGGCGTAAACAGCCCGAGGCCTCGTCTTTTGTCCGCCATGATTCGTGGTCAGGATCTCATCGACTTCGTTTATTATTTTGTTGGTTTTGTGAGCTTGAAGATGAGTTATGAGTATATGCATACGTCAGTACTTGCAGACACTAAGCATTATTAAAAAGTATAAGTTTTTTTTATTGAGTTGGCAAAAAAATATATGGTCTTCGTTGTAGTATAGCGTTACCTCTTGTATAGTAGTATTATAAAACTCTCTATCTGCTAGACTAAGATCATCAAATCATTTTAGGAGGTTTAAAATCCTCTCCCGATTTCATGAACAGACTTTGCTAAAACAAATAAACAAATACACTAGTAGACAGACGACCCTGCCCGTTGCTCGAAGTACGGAGCACGGAGCACAGTGAAATTAAACCCCCGATCTATAAATGTTTAAGGCAACGCGTGACCGGAACTCCGTTTTCTATTTACGTTCCGCTCCGAAAACTATCCAGCCTCGCAAGATGGCGGTAATAGAGATGCACTATTTGCCAGGAGTCGATCCGATCGACTAAAATATGCAACAGCAATAAGCGAGTGTTTCAATATAAATGGAATTGTACGGTGCCTCACTTGGTAGCAGTAGTACGGTTGTATCAAGTGACTGCCTTATGATAAAATCCCTGCTACTTTTTGTGAAACTAATATCGTTATTTTATTCCATTTTCTGTTTAATTTTCTAAAACGCAAATTGATATATTTATTATATACTTTTAGCGGTTTCTGGTAATGGGTCTGATGGAGCAGATGGTAGTGATATCATCTTGAGCGCTAAAGGCTGAGAGTTGAATCCCCACTGAACTGAAAATGAAAACTTCCGATGTGCGTTATTTTTTCGTATATGTCCTGAAATTATTATTTTTATATCATTGCGTTTCACTATAAAAATACGTATGTATCGTTCATCCTTTTTATATACATATTGTCTGCACCACTATATTTGTTCTGTTTCGTATAATAGTTCACTGGGAGATCATGCTAACTGGCATTAAGTCCGCCATTTATACAGTTAGGTATATTTTGAGCAATAAAGTTCAATAAATAAATATGCGATATTTTCGTTTTACGTGACAAAATTAACGATACTAATACCCAACACTATTGCAAGTACAGACACTGTCTAGTTAATATTACACGTTACTCTCCCTCGTACACGACTGTACCGAGCGCGGCTCAAGGGCGATTTTTGAATAGCAAATAATATTGGTTATTTGATGAAAATTACAAAGTATTTTCATCGGTAATGTTACTTTGACGTATTAAGGATATTAGATAAATAAATATTATGCCTTTATTTGGTGTAAAAACGAAATACTGATAAATAAATCACACATATTATATATTCACTTGACTCCGAGGTAAGTCACTCAAAGCACTTATGTCATGGATATCAGACAATAGAGGAAACACAAAAATAATACTAAAGCACAAGTTCAATACCCAGATACAGAACAAATACAAATATCATCACATAAATATTTGACCTGGATAGAGATCGAACCTACGACCTTTAGCGCCCAAGATAGGATCACTACCATCTGCGTCATTGTCCCAGTCGAATAAAGTTGACTTAAACATTGATATAGGACATACGTCCGTAAAAACATAATGATATTAACATATTTGTATAATATATCATAAAAAAACAATGTCCCATAAATTTATAACATACAATTAAAAGAACATAATTAATTTAATTACAATTTAGATAAACTTTTATTTGCCGTTTCAGTTACGTTGGGCAACCAATTTCGACAAAGGAGACTCTTGACTTGCAGTCAAATAGAATAACTTCTATTATGATATTTTATTATAGAACAAAACATAAAATTGCTAAAATGATTATGTCTATCAATAACGCATTCACGTGAATAGAATGAACACTTGAAAAAGATAAAGGCTACGTTGAGATCTGTGAAGGTTTCTGTATAAGAATATCAATTAACTCTACCTTCTTATACATTATTAACCTGCCTCCTAGGTAAATGGCTTAAAGCAGTAGTGCTGGGGATATCAGGCAACAGCTGAATTATATATTAAATACATATACGAGTTGAATTGAGAGCACTTCAAAGTATGTATGGTATGAGTCTGAGAGGTGGATTAAAAATGTACACTATCTTTTAAAATATGAATGTGGTGTAAAAGATGATGTTGTGACGGCAATAGAAAATGGACTGTTGAGATGGTTTAGGTATGTAGAAAGGATGAATGAAAGTAGAATGACTGCAAAAAAATACAGGACGGAAATTAATGTAAGAATTGGTATAAAATGACCTGGGCGGGGTAGTCTCAGCCTACCCCGGTAGTATTCTACCGGGGTAGGCCGAGACTACGGATGTATGTATAACAACCAGACACAAATGTTCGAACAAATAGTGTTCTTTACATAAATGTTTGTAATGGATAATGATCCTACATCCGTTTCCACATAAGATTGCATACTCTCCTAATTACTCTATTCAGCCTGTTAATTGCAACCTAACTATAACATTACGTGATCACGTAAAATAAACTTCAGCCGGTGAAGTCCTGAGCGGTAAGTTAGTATTATAAATACGAAAATTTGGCTTTTTTATTGATAAAATATGTTTTATTAAAATTTTATTTTTTATTATTGTCCTATTATCATCGTTATATCAGACGTGAAGGATTTTAGGCTTCCTCGAAATTTCCAATAGGACTGATTGCATGCGGTCCCATTCAAATTGTCTGACCATCTTGTGAGCGGACGTCCTGCCTTGCGCTTGCTCCGCCTAGTTCTCTAGTAGTGGAAAAAAATAAGAACTGCTTCGATTAATGTATTTGAGCTAACCGCCGAGGACAAAAAACTTAAAAATGTTATACGTGAGTCTATAATTAAATCAAATAGGAACGCTAGATATCTATCTATTATTACATTCACTTGATCAGGCATATATCAGTGGCATATATCACAGTGGGCGTCCAATGGCAATCAGACGTCCGCTCATCAGTAAAACTTCCGAGGATTCTAGTTTTTCTGTTTATAGAACAGATTTTCGAAATTATAAGATTCCGCAGGCATCCAACAGCTTTATTGCATAGTCCGCGGTAAGAATGCGGATCCTGAATATTCCTTTCAATTTGGTAGCCTTTATTAGACTATATTATGTCAATTCTGTAAGTACGGAACTTATTATTACAATATAGGTCTGATACTTATACTTTTCAGTTTATATTCGTTACAGGTACCAACAGTTCTCAGGCCCAATCTATAGGTACTTCATTATCTATGCCTGTAGATACACTGTTGGTCCAGGCTACATACGAGTTACAGGGAAAAAGAACTGTCAAATGTCCTGTAAACTTTTTAGCCGAACCATTGGTGGACTACACTGATATTCCATGTCACTTGCGGCAGAAGTAGATCAGGCTGCTTATTTATAATGTGACTTCATGCCAGAGCCCTTCTCAATAGCCATGCGAGGCCTCAAGGTGCGTGCATCTCGGCTAGCTTGGCCGTTTCTTTTGTAGTTATCCAGATTCATCTCAGTTCGGCTTATTTCTATTCTTGTAGAAGTTTCACAATTTCTTCTAGTACGACTAGTATTATTTCTAAGATTGGTAAAAATTCTGCTAATAATTGCCACGCTGGGCAAGCATGTTGGCAAATCGCAGAGAGCAGCTTTAGCAACGGATATGCTGGGCAGCAGCAGCATCCCTGCCCTGTGTCAGTTTCGGTACCTCAGTCACCTCTTATGACACCTGGTATAGAAGGAAGTACTTCTCTACTCTTCCGGTACCTCTTAGCATATAAAAGCATCACAACAAAATAATTATATAATTAGCATATTACCTTAAAATAACCTTGTGACTTGAAGATAATAATATAATGTCACATTACCCAGTAATTTCACTGCCTCTCTTACCTTCTAACTGGAACCCAGAACTGAACACTGCTATTTAGCAATAGAAATAGGTGCGACTGCCTTTGTATGGAGTCTCTCCTCTAGCAGATTGTCATATTTCCAATTATTTTCTTGATCTTTACTTAACATACCATTTTTGTCTATACCGCTTAGACTATTGAAGTTTTTATATTCAGCCACGGAATAATTTAGGGTGCATGTCAACTCACGTTAATATTTATGAGATGCCACCAGACAAGGGCGTCTCGAGTGTTTTGCAAACTGTTTCAAATTATCATAGTTTAAAAAACATTTCTTGGACGGACTGATGTTGGAGAAATTATAAGTTACCGAGTTGTTTAACATATTTAATTCTGTTTGGGTTGATTTAAGACCTCATTTAAATTTATGCAGACTTGTGTCTACATTATTCTTATTTAATGGCTAACCTTTTTATTAAATTATTTGAACGTTACCACTCATTTAAAAGTTTGGACATTTAAAATATCCTAATATTATGTTATAACTATTAGCCTGAGAGATTAGCCTGAACGATTGGACGGACAACCAAAAATGAATCCTCACATAAGAAATTGTCGTTTTGTACGTGAGGAATATAAAGTCATTTAATTTAATATATATATATATATATTTGATTCGAAGTATGCACCATTGTTATCTATTACTTTGGACATCTCATAGGTAGTTAATTGATACCTTTACTAACAATACTATGGCGAGAATCATTTAACTCTTTCGAGACAGTTTGGACTGCCGCATCGAAGTTGATTTATTTTTTGTTCTAACAAATTGTACATATCCCCGAAAAAATATTAATTTGTAGGAATAAGGTCCAGTTCGGTGGATGTCACAGACTTTTCCATTATAGAACATCTAACTTTGTGGTTGTTTGTTGTGCAGTGTGTATAGTCTTGCGTTATCGTGCAGCAGCTTGGCCTAGAGCAATTGACCTATTACTGTTGCTTGGCAGCTAGTTCTTCTTTCATGATTTGTAGTTACTGACAATAGATATCTGCTGTAATCGTTTGACTCGATTTCAGAAAGCTGTAGTGAACGACACCAGCGCTAGTCCATAAACACTCACAACACTTTCGAGTCAATTGTTGTTTAGGGCAGTATATGGCTGGGTCACCAAGGTTCAGCCATTGTGACGAGCTCTTTCGATTATTATGCTGTATCTATTTTTCATCTCAAGTAGTGATTCAATTTAAAATCCTTTTGATTAAATTGGTTGAGCAAAGTAACACAGCTGTAGACGCGTTTGCAAGTTCTATTCAATCAATTCATGACGTAACCGTCGTGCTAGCTTTTTTGCTTTCCCGATTTACTTCAAGAGGATAAATATTGCTTTGTCGCCGAATTCGAAATCTACAGGTATCTCTAAAATGATTACCCGCTTCTACAATAGCCTTTAATCTTCATACTTCACTTTGGTCGCCGTCCACGGGGTTGGTTCTAAAGGTCTAAGATTCCAGTACAAATTATACCTATACAAAATGTTAAAACCAGAAATGTGCCGTGCTTTTCTTTTACGACACTTACACCATACACATTATTAATCCTTTAAGTTGCTTCTGCAGAACTGGTACCACGGTAGGTCTCGTACTTGTATTTTAATACCTAACAGATTCTGAACAGATGTAAAACTACATAACGTTTCTGATCTCTGATTCTGAACAACAAAAATGACGACTGGAAATTTTGAAGAAATATTAGTACTTCCAAAGAGAAGGTCTCTAAGACAAATAAGGTTTGGTTAGAATCTAACCGGTGAATTTATTCCCACCATCGTTTACTGCCAAAACTGTATTACAACTATGCCAAGATAATTACAATGGAGAAGTTTTACTAAAGCGATCAATTCTATCTTCATACCGTCATAGCATCGAAGTAAGAGTAGGTAAGACAAACTTTGCCGAACCAGCAAACTTTGACTGAACTTCAACATGCTTTTCAGCTCCAATAATAAGGTCCAATATCGTTTGCATTAATTTCGAACACCAAAATTTGTATGCGAGTACTAATTGGGTATCGATTCCAGCCAACTTTCAGCCTTTTTTGCCAAATTGTTGAGTGAGTTGAGTCAGCTGCTTTTAAACGACTTTATTTTACATAGCACCAAATTTATTTCTTCTTCTTTGTGTGTACCTACACATAAAAATAGTCATCAACGTGGTTAGATCCCAACCCAGGAAAATATTTTATCTACACCAAACAGTTGAATAAGTATTATATTCGTAATTGCGCTTTTGTCAGATGTCCGTTATTTAAATGTTTTAAGGGACTTATCTCGGTATCAGATCAATATGTATGATGTTGTAGGATTTTATAATTATTATCTCTACAAGAAACTTAGATCGTATTCTAGAACTCGCAACAGATATAGATCCTCTGCTTTAAAAAAAACGAGTAAATCTAAAATGCGCATAACCTACAAATGATATTAAAATTGTAATAATTAATTTAAAATCCATTATACAACTTCAATATGCAGTCCTATAAAAGACTAGCGGCGGCCTGCGGTTTCACCCACGGTAGTAGTAAGTTGTGTAACACACATCATTTATGCTCCGCTGTTATTGGTTCGAGCGTGATGTTATATAGCCTATAAGTTTCCTGATAAGTCGGCTATCTAATACTGAATTTTTATGACCTTGTAGTTTAGGCTTTGTGTTGATTTGTGAGTCAGCTTTTCGTTTTATATAAATATAGATATAACATTTTAATTAAATTACTTTTAAAATCAGTTAACTTCTATGCTAATACTGCACCTCCACTTTTACATGGGTTAAGAGGTGTTTCTCGTGAAAATATTTGAGATGTGTATGAACATGACTTTTTATGAAGGACCTTCATACTTAATATCATTCGAATAACTTAGAAAACAGCAAAGTTTTACTCTAAATCTACGCACCTATTTTACTCTATGAGGGTGTAAATTTTCAAATATCCTTTTTTAAGTTACTCTACGTTATATAAAGAACCTTTGTGCTATATTTTAAGTTTATATCCCTTTTAGTCGAGGCTTTGGGTTAATATGTCAGAAAGTAAGTTTCTCTTTTTATATATTTAGATTAGAAGTGTCCATATTACTCCAAAAAATATGTTCAAATACTCAATTGCTTGCAATAATATCAATATTCTCTGAAATCAACTGACAAGACAGTATATGACAGTATATATTAACTGACAGTATCCTGGCATCTAACGTAGAATAAGAATATTTGGTAAGAGCACCCAAAAAATTGCTTATAAATATTCATTAGGAAAATGAAAAATTACAGTCACAAGAATTCGCTCATTAAAAATCTGACGCAAATGGAATATTAATGTAATTTACTGATAATGGAATATGATTTATGAAGTATTAAAAATATTTGATTGAATTACCTTAAACATTTGTTTTTTAATAAAGACGGATAGTATAAAACGCCGTATTACCGTTAGCCGTGTTGAATGACGTAACGGATATAATCTGTCGGTCTTTTTGACATGACAACGTCTTATAATTCGATGGAATCAGCTGCACGCTCAAAAAAACATGACTCTGAGGCGTTACCTCGCTCTGAGGCGTTCCGTTTAAGGCTTGAAGTGCAAGCGAGAGCGCGGGACGAGCGACAAAGAGGCACAATCGGCCCCGCGTTCGGCAGCGTTCGACATCTGTCTCTCTCGTACTTAGCGATACGCCTGCGCGGACAGCTGCTATACAATAATACATTTTCATAAATAAAATTAAAACGTTCTTTTAAAAAATGCAACCATTCCATCAGTATTTTCTTATGACGTTGCCACGTTCAACTATCGACAGTAAACCGACTTTACAGACCATCTATTTTTACTCAGCCGCATTCAATCCGTCTAGTCGTTGAACTTCCGGATCCTACAACGGCCCTGTCTTTGATAACAGCTGGCCGTAATAAGTCGGATTACAATACTAGCTGTACCCGTGATTTCGTCAGCGCGGAATATTTTTTTTGGGTCCTTGACCTCTTTACCATAACTTATATAAACATTGAATGTCATGTTTATTCGAAGACCTGTAAAATAAGTTTCAAGTTTCTTGCTCTAAAAATAGTCTAATAATACTTCCATACAACTTTTCGTCACCCCCTTTCATCCCCTTACAACCCTTATTTGGAATAAAAAAAGCCTTTGTCCTTTCTCAGGGTCTAAGGATTGTGAACACATTTCATCAAAATCGGTTGAAAGATTTAAGCGGGAAAGCGTAACAGACAGATAGACAGAGTTACTTTCGCATTTATAATATTAATATGGATGACTTTGACACTACGGCTGTAGTAACAGGGTCATTGACACACTAAAGTCATAGAGATATTTCAATTGCAGAGAGTAACTTTACAATGGGAATGCCCATCATTTCCGTCCGCCATCCACAATATTATAAACACGAGTACGATCGACTACACTAATGATGACCAAAATGGCAAAAATACTAAGAAAGATATTCTTTTAAATTTTTTATTTGATTTGAGCCTTGGAACTAGGTTCATATTTTTATGGAATATGTGGTACTACAATATCACACTTCCACCAGTCTCGACTAATGGCGGTATACCGCGGAAACAACGCAGATCACTTTCAATGGGTATGAAATATTTCATCACATCAATCCTTCTTGGAAAAACAATTTTTCATGGATATTTATCTATTTCTTTGATTAATCGATGTCTGACCAATATTTTAAACGCAATTTTTAGGTCTGCAGCTTGGGAAAAATTCCCCCTTTGTGGCAACCGCAGAGCTTAGCGACAAGGATGCTGCTGCCCATCTCCACCCTGTTGTATTCAAGCTGCGCTGTTTCGGATAGATATACCGCCATATGTCGTTTTCGGTACCTTAGTCGCCTCTTACGACACCTGGTACTGAAGAAGGTACAATTTTACTCTGCCAGTAGCTAAACAAACAGGTACATTTAACCTTTATTTTCAAATGAGTACTGCAATATTCAACATACAGATGCCGTCTAAAGCGGTAACGAACGCTTGGGAGTAGTTTGTGCATTCCTAACAACCGACAACCTTGGGCTGTGTGTACATATTCAAATAATGTAGCCTTTTGAATATTAAGAGTCTGGGCCTGTAAGTTGCTCAGAAGCTATAGAACGCTTGCTATTTGACAAAGAGATAACTAGATAAAAACTTAGAATAATAACAGCTGATTGCAACACATAATAACCGAGTGTCACATAACCCCATAATTAATGTAACAAAAATAATTCTGTTTTCTTATATTTATTAGGATCACTACCATCTACGCCATAGGGTCCGTTAAATAACTTTGGACTCCTACTAAACAGCTTTACCGATTTGAACATTTTTTTATATCGGTATGGGTGGCGCCTTGGATGGTTTAGATTTACAAATCAGCCCGGCAAATGGCGCTGCAGTCGGTATCAAGGTTATTTATCTATTCTACTACTAGACGGCGGATCGACATGAATGAATTTTTGTGAATGTATTCAAGTGTGGGCTTGGAAGATTCAAATTCACAAATCAGCCCGGCAGGTGGCGCTGCAGCCAGTATCTAGGTTATTTATCTTTCTGCTACTAGACGGCGGATCGATCTGAATGAATTTTCGTGAATGTATTTAAGTGTGGGCCTGGAAGATTCAAATTCACAAATCAGCCCGGTAGGTGGCGCTGCAGTCGGTATCTAGATTATTTATCTATTCTACTACTAGACGGCGGATCGAAATGAATGAATTTTTGTGAATGTATTCAAGTGTGGGCCTGGAAGATTCAAATTCACAAATCAGCCCGGCAGGTGGCGCTGCAGTCGGTTTGTAGGTTATTTATCAGGACATCATCTGTCGAATCCGCTAGTTTTTATACTATAATTCAAATGCCTTTGTAATATAAACAATATTTACAGCAAATTATAATGCCAAAGACCATAATGCCGATATAAATTACTTATCCGACTCTATTACATTGTCATCTGTCATTCTAATTAAGCTGTACTTCAAAGGAGTGTAGTATCATGTTTTGTAAGCATATCTGAATAATGTATGAAACAAAAATGCTTATTTCTTTCGTAATTCATTGAGGTTTTGGGAAAAACCTAGATATATTTTTGTAGGGTTAGAAGTAGCCAATGGTCATATAACCGTACACGAAGATCACTAGACACGAAAGGCCAGGATCTCTTTAATGAATTCATTCAATGTATTTTCCTAATAGAGCCTATTTGTTCTTTCTAGTCATGCAAATACACATGATTACGAATGAACATAATCAAATGTCATTTCTCCCCAACGTATTTCGATTTCAAACTTTATTGGGTATTTTTATGTATTATGAAATCAGCAAACAAGTATATGGTCTATTTGATGATAAACATGATCGCATTTAATAGACATATATGCCCTCGCAAAGATATCACAAGAAGATACAATATCACATTTAACCAGTAATTTCAATGTCTCTCTCACCTTTCAAACAAAAATACATCAATGAAAACACTTCTGTTTGGCAAAAAAAATGATGATAATGAGGTGCATGCAGCCGACCTTTATCTAAGTACTATCTCTAGTATGAAATTACTATCTTTTGACAAGTCTTATAAGAATTTTAAAAACTGGGAGCGTGCGTATATCGAAAAGCGTTATTTAAATCCCAGTTATTTATATCCTTATATGTGTATTATTAGAATTATTTAATTTTTGTCACTCTATGATTATAATTTTTGTACTGTAGAAAGAAAGATATTAATCAGTTGATTAGTCTATATGGAATATGGATAAATATAAGAAATTTATTTATTAATAATAATCCAGTTTTCAAACTGCTGCGCGTTTGTATAGCACTTGTTTTTTATAAATCCAGAACGAACTACAAATATTTACTTGAAATACATATTCCATGATTCGATATCGGTATTCGAAAAAAATTTAGAGATTCAATACAAAATAATCTAAAGCTCAGTAATAACAATTCCAATTAATTTAAATTTTTTATCACAGAATGCTGAATTACGATCGAGTGAATCTATAAGAACGAATGGTTGGAATTAATGAGTAAATTGCAATCAGTGAACGGAAAGAACGATTCCTCGAGATTCCTATTTTAAATTGCAAAGTAATTCGGTCGGATATTGACGTTTTATTTCGGATTGAGGAGATTGAAACTGGATAAAACCTTTCCTACTCTCTGGGGTACGTGAAAGTATGTTTCTGTTAAATAAATCGAAGTTACCAAAGAAATGGGTTTCAAGCGGATATCTCAAAATGATATAATTAATTTGCAGGCCTTAACCGCTTTACTGTATTGGAGATCGGTACCAGTATAGTAGTATAGTACCTCCTTAGTAAGAGATGACTAAGGTGACCGATGGCGGTATATCTATCTGAAGCTTTGTTGTTGTTTGTTTAGATGCACATAGCAGCTACGGAGTACAGCATTCCCGTCGCAAAGCTACGCTCTGCATTTACCATCACGCTTGCTCAGAGTAACAATAATGGGCCTAATATCCTTTTTCTTAGATAGGCTTATGACCAACTGTTATGAATTCTTAGCAGCCAATATCTCAATTTAGGTTTAGCAAGTTTTTCCGCATTCATTTATAGAATAAAATGTGTAGAAACTAATTGCTAATTCAAGCGTGCCATTATTCTTTTGTGTATTACAGAAATAGATTTTCTCCTGCATCCTTGTCCACAGGACTTCATTGCATCCCTGAGGAACTTTTATTATACAAAAAAATCTGCCTATGTCGCGGCGATTTTATAAACAATGTAAACCTAGGTCTATCTTATGAAAATATATTTTTGGAAATACAAAGTAACTTATGTTACTCCAGACTATTAGTAATCTATGTGTTGAATTTCATTTAGATCTGTTTAGTCATACCAGAATAAAGAAGTATCAAAAATACATCCATAATAATATTATAAACGCGACAGTATGTAAACTGTCGCGTTTATAATATTATTTAGGATACTATTATCTGTATATTATTTAACGGCATTTGTGAACATTTGGAACTCACTGAAAAACCTAAACGTAGTACTTTACGTAAATGTCATCCACAGATATGTTAAATTATGAACCACACATTGCAGGTGTGAAAGATTTGTCAGTTTGCCCGGGAAAGAGTAAGGACCGTTAAACATGTGTATTATTTAAATCTACATTTAACAAGTTCTATCTCTTACCTCTAGTTCTCGGTCTGAACTGAGATGCGTGCGAAAAGGTCGTGGGTTCGATCCCTAACCATGACAAATATTTGCATTATAATATTTATGCTTGTTCTGTGTCTAGGTGTTAAATTTTTGTTTTTAAGTAGCATATTTGTGATTCCTCTGTTGTCTGTTACACAAGTGCTATGAGCGACTTATCAAGGAATCAATGTATGACACTATGTGGGAATTATTTATTTTAGTCGTTAAAATAAAGTGCCAATCTATTTGATCATCCTCAATTATTTTTTTTTCCAGAATTGTTATGTGATTTCAGATGAGTTATGCGGTGTTCATCGCCCACTCGCTTAAAGTACGGAACAACAGACAACAGAATTACAAATATATAACTTAATTATATACACATTTTAAACTTTAACATAGAACAAACACAAATATGTATGGTGGGGATTGAAACCGAATACGCCATCTGGCCAGTTAGAAGAAAGAACATCATTATAATAATTGTATGATTTTTTTATTTTAATAGTCTGACCCCTATTTACTTTTACGCATGACTTGAAAACGAATTCGTCCGTATTTCCCCGAAGGGCGTTGTAAAATAATACAATTGTGGACGCAGATAATTTTTACGGTTCTGTACTTGAAAAGGAAAAACAGTTCCCTTATTTCCTTGTTATAAAAGATATGCAGCAAAGTTTTATAGCTTCTCTTAAGTTGATACTTACTAGAAAAAAAATAATTTATCATAGTAGTGTAGCTGGACTCGAACCTGCATCTCTCCCCTGCCAGCGGACTGCGCTACTGTCGTTCTACCGAGACGTAAGCGGATATTTCGAATTTTTCCTAGTGTTCTTCTTGTGCTGAGAAGTCAACGCCATTTCTTCAATGTCGTAAGTAATTTATCTACAAACATTCATACGTCAAACAAGTTTAAAGCAATTAATACAGAAGTAACCTCTAGTTTATTTATTATTAACTAGCGGTCCGTCCC
The DNA here is from genome assembly GCA_020976665.1 of Heortia vitessoides. Classification (NCBI taxonomy): domain Eukaryota; kingdom Metazoa; phylum Arthropoda; class Insecta; order Lepidoptera; family Crambidae; genus Heortia; species Heortia vitessoides. The sequence goes on from JACJUM010002768.1 coordinate 3,313,526, forward strand.
AGTTTCGCACGTGTAGACATAAATAGGTACAGATATTTTAGTTATAAGAATGCTAATTAAAACGACCATTTTACCCTAATTTTAAAAAAGTGTACGCTTCTTTTAAAGCCTCCCTGCACACTACGTTGGCTGTGGTATTTATAGGTGGCAACAAAACGTATTGATTTTCAGGAGATCCTACTCGATAAAATGCCTCATACAATTGCTCTCGTCGAGTTGGTTACTCGATGCGCTGCGTGGCGGCCGCCGCTGGCATGTATTTTTATTTTATGATATCTTTTGAATGGAATGTCTCATTGCAATAATTCAAAAAGTAATTATTAGGTATAAAGACAGTCTTAAATATTAAATTACTTATTTGGATAAAGAATTATAAATGGTATGAATAACATGGTATGATTTTGATCGGCATTTCTATTAATTTGTTAAATTTAAAATGTTGTTATAGTGACGTAACTATAATAGTTAGACATATGGTCTCGCAAAGTTTTTTGTAGATATTTATCTATAATATTGTCAAAAAAATTTTGTCCAATCATTAATATTTTTCGCAGCGTATGCGACAAAAGACATTTTATGGCTAATTTTTTACACCTTTGGTTGGTTTTAATAGGAATTTCTAAAGTAATATAGTACTAAATATAGCCTATGTTACTTAATGATAGCTTTCTAATAAAAAATAATTATTAAAATCGGTTTGGTCCTTTTTGAGTTTATTCTCTACATACAAAAATACAGATCTTTCTCTTTATAATATTAGTGTAAATAAGTGTAGATAATAATTTGTTTGTTGCTAGCTTACTCTAGCTAGTTGTTGAATTTTGGTAATTGGGATCATAACTTGTTTCATCTTCATCATATCAGCCATATAAAGTTTACTTTTGAACAAATGCCTCCCCAAGAAAGGAGGAAGTTTTACTATAATTGCCGTACTGGGCAAGCGAGGTGGCCATCGTTAGGCGTAGGCGTATGAAACCAGTTACAGAGGAAGGTTACTGTTCTACTTTAATTTGCAATAGAAAGATAAATGAAGACTGCATTAATTCATATTATGACATTTCACGCAATTGTAGAAACATCTTTATTTATTAGCTAATTTCAAATGAAACGTCAAATTCCTTAAGGGTAATTTCAGCAGACGTGTTCTAAAAGTTTTATTTACAAAAATTTTGCGAATCATGTATTTTGAAGGTCTAAATATAGTTAAAATTTTCAGTTGTTTCAGTCTTCATTTGGGAGTGCGTTATATGAATGATATAACTTTAAAACGAATCTAGGACAGTCTGGGTTGTGAACAGGGTTTTAAAATATAATATTGATAAGCTATTTATTACATACTCTGATAATAAATAACATTAATTGCAAAGAATCGATTGAAATTTATGAACATCAATTTACCAGTAATATATAAAATCTGATTATGCCGTTATGGTTTAAATTGTGGTTTAATCGGGAGTGTAGTGGCCTTGTGATTTATTATTCATTATCTGGCAAATCTATATATATATATAGAAAAGCCGCAGTGTATGTTTGTAGTTCAAATTAATAGATTTTCACCGAAAGCATATGCCAGCATTTACCTCATATAAAAAAACACAAGCCTGTCTGCCTGTTGTTCCGGCTCTCTGAAACGGCTAGATCAATTTTAACGGGACTTCAACTAGCTAATATTAGAAAGAGTCATTTAGGATACTTTTCCTTATAAATATTCTAACGGGAGTAAGAGCTACGCGGGTGATCCCGTGGGACGCTGTAAGTACATCATAAAAAAATACGATTCGTGCATGTTTGTTTTTTGTCCCTTCGTAGTTTATGATTTCCATAGTACGATATCATCATAGACACAGATCTGTTTCAGCATCTCATCTTTCGAACATTAGCTTGATCAAGAGATCCAAAGATCGACGACGGGCCCGATGTAATGATTACATCTTGTAACCAAGGGTTCGATTCCCTTGCAGGACCAAGGACAAAACGATAAATATTCATGTGTTACGTTATATTATATTTAATAAGACGTAACCCAAGTGTTTAAGCGAATATCAAGGAGTCAGGTCAAGTATGAGATTTTGGATGAATTTATTTAAAATTGAGAACACATTCCCAAAAGACCGGTTTCTTGTTGAGTTCCGTTGGTCGCTTTTCTTTCAGTTAGTATATGCCAGCGCTTAAGTGATAAAAAATAAATTATAAATAATAGTAATGATTTTTGTTTAGTTCCAAAGTTGCATACAAAAAAACCTTTATAAATAGAAGTTAAAGAAAAAAAGACCGATAAATAACCATCTAGTCTAAATTATCAACAATAAAATCCTGATATTGTTTATTTTTATGTTATTATTTTTGTTATTTGTTAGTATTATTTTTTCCACTGAAACCCGTAAAAAATAAGTAGTATAAATGTTGAGGTTAAGTGGAATATTTTATATAATAAAATGGCTAACAAAATATTGATCAAAAAGACAAAACATAAATTATAATGGTGTAGTTGACTGAACAATAATACTTAAAAGGAGACCAAGGACCAGCTATCGCTATGTGGAACGTCTTTGAACGTGAAAGTGAACGTGAACTTTCCACCCAGGTGGAAATACGATCTGATTGAAACCGTAGGATCTAGTTTGATAAATGCCACATATCACCAATGCTATTCAAAATCTCCTGTAAACACTTATATCACGAACGCATTCATATAAGAATGATGATAAAGAAAACCTGGCTGTTCCTGAATGAGCGTGTTCGTTCTAACACTGACTTGTAGTAGTGAATGTTAGGTATGGCAGAAAAAGCACTCGTCGTAGCACGTTTAAGAGATAAATTAAATAATAGTGTGATAAGAGATCGAATTGGTGTGAAAGATGAATCTGTGACAACAATAGAGAAAGAAATGTTGAGATGGGACATGTAGAAAAGATGGATATAAGTAGAATGGCTACACAAATATATGGAGTAAAAGTGAATAAAAAGGTTAACATAGGACGACTTAGGCAAAAATACCTTAATTAAGTAAAAGACGTATTAAAGAAGTACCAGGTCAGAATTACTAATAATTATTAAGCGTGCATGAAAAGACGAATGCGAGTATAGGAAGCGAGTAAGATATACTAAAATCGTAGTAAAAGGTGAAACCATAGTCTCTGTCTACCCCGATGGAACACGTAGGCGTGATGTATGTGTCTTTATATATGTGATAAAGAAAAACTAACAGTCACATTTGGTTAGTGTAACCTTGGTGGGGTTGACTGGTATACAAATCCAATGCATCGTTGTTATTGGAAATATGTCATATGTCAGCTAAGGTAAACTTATAACGAGGAAGATAAAAAAATAATCTTACCACAAGGCTTTAATTTATGATTATACTTGAATGAATGAAGTAGTCTTCATACAAAAGTCATCTGCAATGGTACTTATTTCTACCAGCAAACAGGAGTGTTCGATTTCTTATGTTCCGGTTTGAAGAGTGAGAGAGGTGATGAATTTTTCGGTGATATAACATAATAACTTCAAGTCGAATGTGCATAAGCAACGGTGATTCTTACTATCGCGTAGTCTTTGAACCTAAGCAGTTGGAACATTTTGAATTTGACGTGTCTGTCTTCTAACCTCTTTGATTAAACGTATCCTAAATTTTGAACCACTTTGATGGACTTGCATACATAGGACATCCCTCAAACTAGAAGGCACGTACTGACTGAAGTTACAATTTTCCCATTTAACTCACGAATAGGTCTAGTTACGTGAGGTCCCATTCATTAGTGAGGACATTTTGTTGACCCGGTTGTAAGTCATTTATAAGCAAGGTACAGCCGACTTTATGACGTACATTTTATGATACACAACTATTATCGCTATATGCATTGTATAATCAACCACATGTAATTAGAAGTTGCTAGAAATGTAGTAGTACTTGGCTACTTTGAAATTTCTTAGAACTTGACTCTGTGATAGCCTTAAGGTACCGGCAGAGAATAATAATACCTCTCTGTACCAAGTGTCGTAAGAGGCGACTGAGGTACCGAAACTGACAGATGGCGGTATATCTATTTGAAGCAACGTAGCTTAAATTCGATTGTGATTGGCACTACAACTGTATAACGTGACAATAAAGGACAAAATTCCCCTTTTATTGGCAGGCTTAAGTCAAGCGGTGGACATTCTATGGCTTCTATGAAGATGATGATAATAATGACTGCCTGAGACTCGTCGCTTATCGAAGAGCTTGCTTGAGGGTCGGGAGAAGACGATGTTTGTAGGTTTAGGCTGGTTGGGTCACTATTGCTATATAAGTGTTCACTTAATCAAATTCAACCTAATCTTATATAGACTATGATTACAGGCATCTTAACCGGGAGTGCCTCTTTAGCTACCTAGGTCCAAGTACCAATGTTCATTTAAGGATCTTTGCATTGCACGTGAACCTTATGAAATAAATATTGGAATTTAAATTTCATGGTAGAATTTAAAATTCTTGATAGAGTACCTTTAATTGAATGGTACAGTACCTCATCATATTTAATATGTCGTAGACGACTGAGTTACCGGAACCGATAAATTACGGTATATCCACCTTAAACAGCGTAACTTAAACGCAACATGGTAGTTTATCAGCATTGCCCTTGCGAAGCTACTCTCTGCCTCGCCTGCCCAGCGGCTTATGTTTAGTATATTAGTATTTTACGGCTGCTTAAACGATGATGATGATATCTTCTAATAAAGTTAAAGAAAAGTTAGAATATTGGTATAGACAATATATGTATGTACTATCATGACGGCGAATATATATAGTAATTAAGAAAACACCTACGCCATCTTTAAATATACAAAAAAAATATATGTCATGGTACTTGTACTGCCCGAACTTTTAAACTACTGAAGCAAGTTTAGTTTGATCCAACTTCTTAAAAATAAAAATCCAGATTTATCTCACACATGAAAATATGTAAAATAAAAAGTAAGTCTGCAAGTTACTATCAAAAATCTCTGTGTCAAATATAATCCAGATGTGTCAAGTAGTATCAACTTGAAAGAATAACACACATTCATCCGTACTCACAAATTTTGAATTTTGTAAATATTTGAAAGGTTAAAAAATAAATGTACAACCAATATTTCAACAAAATATCAATTGAAACTTGGGACATGAAATAATCGTAATGTTTACAAATAGCATAGAAAATACTGTTCATTCTATATAATGCTAACGTGCCTGGGCCTAGTAAAGTCTGCGCTTCCTCTAATTCACCTGTGAATGAGGCAAGTTACGCCAGCAACCAACTAACTTAAAACAGGAAACAGACAATTTGATAGTATGTTTCGCTCAATCCAAATCAGTTTTTATTTATTTCTGATCAACTACCGTTGTACCAGGTGTTGTAAGATGCGACTATGATACCGGAACCAACAGATGGCGGTATATCTATCCGATACAGTATCACTCAAATACGCAGCGCAGGGATGAGTAGTAGCATCCCCGTTGTCATTGCCCAGCGCGGCAATTATTGGCAAGATCCCCTTTCTTTGGGGACTGCTATGTCTACCAGTAGAATGAGTCCTTCCACATAGCATTTAATCGGTTTTTGGGAACTTTAATTTTGTCATGATTAAAGTAGTGCAAGGTTGAAGCTATGCACATTACAAACATATAATTATCAAAAAGATTTTCCACCATGAGACTGTTTTGACGTAATGAATGACAGAGGGAGACATTTCCGTCTTTATAATATTAGTATAGATACAAAATGAAAAAAAATAGACATAAAGTTAGCTATACACTTGAAAAGGAACCAGTGCGTCCATACATTCTGATTTTAGAAATTGCTGGTTCACCTTTGTCCTCAATGTAGCTAGACCATGAAGGGAATCAACTAACAAAGTAAACATAACATGTATTCATGATCGAAGTGAAATTCAGAGCGTAGTACGGGTACACGAGATTTTCCATGAATTACTGACAAACTAGCAGGCGGCGTGCCCGTTACATTTGCCCCATTTCAACCCTGAATGGGGCTAGTTACGCGAGCGAGTCTTCATTAGGGCATATTGTGGGGCAAGCTTACAACCTTATCATGACGTAATTTCGAATTTATGAGTGGTGAATAGACCTGTTTTATGCGTTACGTTTTGGACAAGCGTGTTGTATAATGGATGCGAAATTATATCATTCTATACTAGAAACATAATTTAGTAGGTATACATATCATGCTTGTAGAGTTATATTGTTATGAATTATCTGATGCATGCGGATTTGTCATGTACATAATTAGTACTTCAAGTTGCTTTTTTTCTTCTCTAGACACCCATTTATATTTTATCATAAATGCATAGATATTAGACCCGCTGTTTAGTCGTGATAGCGTTACAGACAGACAACGGATATTTAGGATTAGCCCAAATGCTATAAGTGCCGAACGAAGTTGTACATATTTGGTGTAATATAGTGAGAGTCTAACAAAAAACGTGATTGTATCTAAAGAAAAATGGTTGTTTCTACTTATATCTTGTACACGCTACGATGATAAGTAGATTTGTGAATAAAATTTGGCTAGCGTTTTTGGTTAAAACAATACTTATCGTTATTTTTTGTTAAAATCTATAAAAAATTGCTATATAAATCTTACAAACTTTGGTGTTTTTTCATGTTAGTGTGACATACTACTAATATTACTAATAGACATCCTAATAACAAAAAAATGCTTTTTTAATGAACTTCATTCGAATAACTTAAAAGACTGCTAAGTTTCATACTGTTTATGCACTTCCGTGTTACCCCATAAGCGGATGATTTTTTTGAAACTCTTGCGTCGATATTTCAGTCAAATTTTCTTTTAATATATATATGGATAACTCCACAACCTATTGTACTACCCTTGTAGAAATATATATAGTTCCTGAAATAAAGTAAAAAGATCTGTATACAACAAAACATCAACAGAACGCCGACATACAAGTAGAAGTAGACAGTATTAAATATTTCAAATTATTTTATCATCCAAGCCTAACACGTACTTATAAAAATAATTAATTAACAACATCTCAAACATTGACCTGACTCCGTGGTAAGTGGCTTAAAGCACTTGTAAATCATAAATATACTACGTGAATACATATTTTAACACCCACACACAGAACAAATATCATCATGTAAATATTTGATCTAGGTGGGGATCAAACCCTCCACCCTTGGCGCACAAGATATGATCACTACCACCTGCGCCATCGGGCCCGTCAAACTTAAAATATACAAATTTATAACACGTGACCGTTTCTAAAATTTGTCGTTAATATACGTCTCGCTTGTAGATGCCTATAACAAATAGTTTAAATTGTTACGCTAGTCCTCGAGTTGCTAAGCTATAATGGTTTACAATGCGACGGCTAGATATAATTCGGTTCTATAAAACTGGCTGAACCATGATTTTCGGGATAGCTAGTGTATTATAAAAGAAGTCACAGATATATATACATGTCGTTCCACTTAAGTCGATTTTAATTTTAAGGATTGGAAGAACCGGTTGTATCACATTATCATCATCTGATTGTTTTAATACATAACCAGCGTTTATTAGGAACGTATTTATTTATGATAAATTTGGTGTACTTGTATAGTAATTTAAACAATTAGAACTAAACTTATGATGTAGTTGGAAGTCCCCTACTACTCACACATGAAAACAAAATAAATCCACCGTGTTTGAGATTATTGATTTTGGCATGACTAGTTACATGTAAAACACTTTTTATATAATTAAATTTATAATTCTATAATAAAGCAACTAAATTAAAGTGAACATCACTTCTACCAAATATTTAATATATAATACACTATCAAAATACTTCAAGTTAGAAAAGCTTAAACATTAACAACGTCTAGTTTATAACAATTTTAAATTCACACATCTCATACATGGACTGTTCCTAGATAAGTTGCTTAAAGCATTTATGTCCTGGGTGGAGATTGAACCCGGAACCAATTGACGTATAAGACAGGAATTTCAGAATAACAGAGTACATAATAAATTCCAGATATAGAAGCAAGAGACGCTTGGCTAGCAGATCCTCTCGGTTATGTAGATATGAACTCGTATATATCCTTATATGGATGCTAACCCAAATATTATCTAGGACGTGGTGGCTACAACAGTTATATCAAAAACGCATTTAGTAAATGAAAAGATTTTGGCAAAACCCACTCACCTTCCCGTATCGGAAAATAGATTCTTTGTTATATTCTAGTAATTTCCTTATTTAACATAATGTCAAGTCACAAAATAATGTTCTTTTGGATAAAATCTTTGTTAAATTTTTAAGTTGAAAAAGGTCGTATACCATTAATTAGCTCTGAGATAGCCTAGACGTAACATTCGTTTCGGTTTGTACCCTTAATTACAAAGTTTCTTTGTTATTATCTTGGTTGAATAAAATTGTCTCTTCCTTTTCTATTTTTTAATTTTATATTGCACACGTAAAATTTTGAGAAATGAGTTATTTTTATTTGTTGGTATTTGTGCAAGCTTAATATCATCATTATTCATGTACAACGTTTGTAATATGACTCGTATTATTACGATTTTTTAGATAAATTAAAGAATTGTGTAAATTATTTCTTTGTAAACTTTATAAATCATTGTATTAAAAACACCATGTCACATTTTTTTAAGTTAAACTTCTGACCTCCTGATACAATTTTACTGTATATAGTTTGACCGAAATAAAGAGATAAGATAGTTTATCATTGTATCAGCCATTGAAAATCCACTGCTGGACATAGGTCTCCCCAAGAAAGGGGGAATTTTGTCCATAATTGCCACGCTGGGCAAGTGTGTTAGCAGTCCCAGAACTCAGCTTTTGCAGCGGGAATGCTGCTGCCCATCCCCGCTCTGTGCATTTTAGCTACTCTGTTTTGGATGGATATATCGTAATCTGTCGGTTCAGGTACCTTAGTCACCTCTTACGACACCTGGTACAGGGGGAGGTACTAACCTACTCTGCCGGTACCTCACGGCTATAGTTTATATATGGATAAATAGTTGCATTTTTTTATGATAAACATCTACCTATAAATAAGACAGGGTGACGTCTGTTGGAATAACTAGTGAATATACGATTTCCTTAAAGATTATGTTTTATATATCAGACAACAAAAATCTATAAATGTAATATATTGGCATATAACAAACTTATTATAAAATGTTTATCTTGAGTAATGATCAAAGCCGAGACCCTTGGCGCACAATACTTCCAATTATTATTGTTTTAAAAATCATATTGACCATATAACTTGGTATCTGGATAGTTATCAGATACTAGAAGTAGACCTCCTAAAAAATAAATAAATCGTCAAACAGCAGTGTTTGCAATATTGAGTTCTAGTTTGAAGGGTTGAGAGGCAGTGAAATTACTGGGTAATGTGACTTAAATCCTCAAGACACAATCTTGGCAACGCTCTAGTAATATCTTTGGGCTATTTATAATATTTTTGGTCGTCTTTAGACTGTGGTATAGCTTGTTTGATTATTTGTCCAATAAATTAAAAAAAACCCTAAAATATCGTTTACTCTTCAGCAACGCGTTTTAAGGTTCCATTTTTCATATTCTTAGCAATTATATCAGTGGGATAATGTGAAGCGTATACTGTTGCTACTGGCAGACTTCATTCACTGAAGTACTAACTACATTATTCAGAAGTTCTGTAGACTATGTCCCACGAGATTATACAGAACTTACGAGAACCAGCAACCGGACACATTAGGTTACCTGCTAGTTGCAGCGTTTGGTTAGGATGCTAATTGGTTAAGACGGTATATCAGAACTAGTACTCCAGTAGTTATGTGCCCGATAAATTAATCTGTGCTACGATTGATTACTTGTATATGGTACCGCATCTCACGGGAATATTCTATGCAAATTTGACTAAAAATGTGTTTGTTTTTTATTTAGGTTTTCACGGTAAATTGTAAATGTTAGAATTAAGTGGATTTTGGAGAGTCTTTCCCAGAAAACTTCTCGAGGGACGTGATATAAAGCAGAATTCACGTAGATTTAGTCGCTAATTTTTCTAATAAAGTTACTATAGCACAATGGAAGTGCAGTCCTCCATAACAGAAAAGATGCAGGTTCAATCCTCGCCTGACACCTGAGACCATTTTTTTAGTAAATATCATCGTAGATATAATACTACATTGTTGACGGGCCCGATGGCGCAGATGGTAGTGATCCTGACTTGTGCACCAGGGGTCGTGGGTTCGATTCCCACCCAGAGCAAATATTTATATGATGATATTTGTGTTTGCTCTGTGTATGGGTGTAAAATATATGTATTTAAGTAGTATATTTGTGATTCCTCTGTTGTCTGGCATTTGTAACACAAGTGCTTTAAGCGACTTACCACGGAGTCAGGTCGATGTATGAGATGTTGTGGGAATTTATTATACATAAAACATCTAAAAGTAAACTTCGTCATATCAGCCATCTAAAGTCCACTGTTGGAAGAAGGACTCCCCAAGATTGGAGGGTTTTTGCCCAAAATTGCCACGATGGGCAGGCGTGGTGGCAATTGCAGAGCGTAACTTCGTGACGTGGATACTGCTGCCTATCCCCGCCTTCTAGTATTTAAGCTCCGCTTTTTCAGATGAATATACAGCCGTCTGTTCCGATACCTCAATTGCCTCTTACGACACCTGGCATAAAGAGAGACGCTATTCTACTCGACCGATACCCCACGACTTAGTACCTACTAAAATTTTTGATCTAAGTGAGTACAAACCTTCTTCACTTTGTTGACTTTTTCCCGCATTGCATAAAATGTTCTATCATTAACTCAAAAGATAGTTGATAAGTTTGGTAGCCCAACTTCGTTACGGTTTGTGCCCCTTAATTACTAAGTTTCCTACTTCATTAGCCGTCGTTTACATAAGACCAGTTCCGTGTACTATGTTACTTGTGGACGGTACTAATAGCTACATAGAGTTTCAAGTTTTATAACATAGCTTCTTTCAATCGTCGTTATGCACTTGTGTTTAATTCCAATCTTAAGTATTATTATACGGATTGCAAGTTTTTATGGTTAAGTTATCGCAAACACCGCAATATTTAACTACATTTCTTATGTTATTTAGCTTTGGAATATGGGTATAGTTTTTCTTGACTTTCTGGTACTTAGTTTTCTCATAAACTGTCTGATAGTCTGCCAAAATAATAAAAGTATATGTCGGATATGGTATACAAATTCTGATTTATGTGTTTCTAATGAAGCAATTTAGTAAATTGACTCGTCTGAAATTTACATTGATTTTAATACAATTGTAACAATACCTAAATAAAACTTCTATTGATATAAAGTTATATAAAGAAGTTTAACGCCATACATAATTTTTTATGTATATATATATATATATATATATA
>JACJUM010002768.1:3325028-3341038 GCA_020976665.1 Heortia vitessoides
ATATATATATATATACACATATATATATACATATATAACTCCAGTCTAAGGGAGATTAAATAATGTTGAGTAAGCTACTAATGTATATTATGATCAGTGACAAACAATAGTCTTTGGTTAATCTGATTAGAAAAGGTTATGGATTTATTTATATACGGATTCGGTTTATTATTATAATAAATAATAAATAACTTTGCCATATTCAAGGAATGGAAGTATTAGGATAAAAAGAAATATTTTTCAATCCACCCAGCACAAATCACGGTAAAAAATCATTTTACTTCACCTCATTCGTATTCAATTCCTTTCTTCCTCTGGAGATTATTCGCTGAGCAATTCCATTGATTCTTTCTCACCTCCCAATTTTCGCTATATAACAAACATTTTTATAGAATAAATTACTTGGTATGCTTGTATGATCAACTTTTAACAATATAATTTTTCGAAGGATCTTAGTAACTAAAATGGATTTTTTATTTCTACATTAATAAATTTAAACAAAATATCTCATGCTCACCTAACTCTTTGAAATTTGTAATGACATGAAAAGAATCCTAAATATAATACTTATATAATTACACAGTCACTCGATATGAAAATCATTAAAATGTTACCCTAAATGTAGACAGATGGTTCAGAGTGCAAGTGCAGCAAATGTGAACACAATAGTAGTTTTTCGTAAAACTATAATTAATAGTTAGCTAGCATTTTATAATCATGCTTCGATTAGTTCTCAACTCTGTGGTTTGTTATTTATTAATATTTTTTTTTTTATTAATTTCTAATTTAATATTCCATAAGTAAATTGTTTGTTTTTTTAGATTCTCAGAACGCAGCGAACGTAATTCATATTCATCTAGGCACATTGTATAAATATTTATCCTATCTGTACCACCGGGCTTGTCTTTCCGGTATTCGGGTTTGATTATTAAATGGATCCCTTTTGAAAAGCAGTATACCATGAAGAGAGGGCAATACATCTAGTTTGTTAGGATTTATTACCTAAATATTATTTGGATTTTTTTCATTAGCCCAGGTCGACAAACTAGCATACAGTTCGTGATAGTAAGCGTCACAAGCAGCCTAAAGACGCTCATAATATCACAAGGATATTACTAACGTGTTCCCAACCTTGTGACTTGAGGATATTATGTATTACACAGAAAATTCACTGCCTATCTCACCCTTCAGACCGGAACACAGTTTAATTATCCATTAAGAACTATATATTACTCATTATCAATTAACAATTTGATGATACTCAAATCAGTCTTGTTGCCTTCATATCTCTACTGATACAGATATATAATATAAGATACTGTGATAAACAATACACCAATAAAATGTATAGAACCTACAATTAATTACTTTTGAATTCAAAATGTACATTTGAAGGGATCTTTCCCGCTCTCTGCAAGTTACTCATTAACGCCATTCGTTCTTTTATCATTAATTCTGTTCGTTCTTTTATCCGGTCATTCATTCGTTCGATCCATGTTAATTTGGAAGGATCGAGCTAATATTGTGTTGGAACGCTGTGTTTAATTAATTCTTTAATTGACTTGTTTACTTCTGTTTTTTGTTTTGCTTCACTTAATTTGGGAAGTCTGTTACAATTCGATGTAATATAACCTTTGTTTTGTGTCGAACCTTTTAATACTAAAAGTCAAACTTAAAAGTAAGCTAGTAATTGTCGATGTCACACGTCTGTCACTAGTATTGAATCCTACCAATTGAGTTTAAAATATTTATTTTATCATATTTAACATTACCCTTTAGAGCCTGGTGATTTGAAACACACGCTATTCTCTATTTGACTTCTTCCAAAAATTCATTTAATTTTTCTCATTATCATCATACCAGCCATTGAAAGTTTACTGCTGGACATTGGTCTCCCTAAGAAAGGGGGAATTTTACCCACAATTGCCGCGCTGGACAAGCGAGTTATCAATCGCAGAGCGCAGCTTTCGCGACGGCGATGCTGCTGCTCATCCCATCCTGTGCGTTTGAGCTGCACTATTCTGGATAAACCACCATCTATCGGTTCCGGTACCCTAGTCGCCTCTTACGACAACTGATACTGGGGGGGGTGCTATTCTAGTCTGCTGGTACCTTACGGCCATATTCATTTTACTAATGGACTATTTTCTAAGCAGCAAGTTCTTCTAAGTTATTGTTATACCTAACCTTGGGTCTAGAAAGATGAAATTGGTATAGAATGTCACTTTATTATATTGGATTACCAATATGTTATGGACATTAATAAGGGCTTTATTGATAATGTCCAGCCCCTATTAGTGAGTAATTACTATCTGATCTTCACTATTTATAACATTGCATGGTCATTATTAATTAATTATATTGCTACTTGAAATTTGGTAATAAAGAAAAATTTGACATATTTACTAAAAAAAATAATCGTGCTAGCTCAACTGTCAACGACCAATTGAAACGAAATGGCTTAAAATAATGGTAAAGTTAAAACAGCAACCACAACGAAAAATAGGTATTTCCTTAGTAAAAAAAAAAATTGCAATATCTATGTTATGTTGAATATTTTTTTTAAAGTAACATGTTAGCGAAATGATAGTTTGTCTAATTAATATCTAAAATAATAATTTGTTACACTTTTTTTGTTCAATAACAGTAAACCCTAAGAAATAGTCGAGCAAATTTGATATATTTTTATTACTTTGCTAATTATAAACAACAATATTGATTATTTGAATAACTATTATAATATAACCGGGTATTATACAGCCAAAATTTATAACTAATTTATCAAATTAATCTTTTAAGCGTTTTTTTATTTAAATTGATATATATAAATTTAAATTTACGGTAAAATTACGTTTATAAATGAACGTTACATTATATTAAATTAAAAAAACCCTTTATCATATTTTTGATATTTCGTTTCATCAAAAATTTTAAGTGCATATAAAAATTACTCAAACAAAAGCCTTTCGAATGCAGCGTTGTTTTAATATTCGGCCTGTACAACCAAATGTTCGCTAGACATAAAAAAAGCTTTAACATGCAGTGCACCTTTTCAGGAATACATTTATACTTATTTTTACCTTATATACATGGGGTAAATCACATACAAAGTTGTCTGCATAGGTACCTCACTCTCACCTTTTTCTATTTCCAAACAGTTATGTTGTCCATGTTCAAATTCAAGTCACAAGGTTGCTAAAATTATAGTAATATCCTTGTGATATTACGACCGACTATAGGTTTTGGTAATGCTTTCCATTACGTGGACTGTATACTTTTTTATTGACCTGGTCTTATAAAAAAAAACAGGAAAGTGTAACTAAATTATCGAGATATTAATATCCGAAATCTGAAATCCAGTATTACCTTACCCGATTTAGGTCCTTGTCTAATTAGTTTCGAAGAATATAACCTATAATTTTAAACTACCCTATGCAATCGTGTTGATCCGTGACGGGGATGCTTTTGATGTCACATGTAACGTTATAGGCCCTCCTATAACGTTACATCCCGTTTTGGATAGATATACCGCCATCTGTCAGTGCTCAGTCGCCTCTAACGGCACTTAATACAAACGGTAACGGTACTATTCTACTCAGTCGGTACCTTATGACATCAGCATTGCCCATGCATAATTTACTAAGCTAATATACAAGCATGTGGTAAAAGTATCATCACAGGAATATTACTAGCATGTTGTAGCTTTAGAACTTGAAGATCTTATGTCACATTACCCTGTAATTTCACTGCCTGTTTCGCCCTTTAGACCGGATCACAGTAATGCGTACACTGCTTTTTGGTCGTGGTAATAGGTGAAACTGAGGTACCTTTGTAGGGCGTCTACATTTAGTGCACCTAGCTCACATTAAGCACCCGCTAAGAACCTGCGAGTCTTTGTAGACAGGCTTGTTGGTGGATTTCATTAGAACATGAACACATTTATATAATATATTATTCTGTTCATTATGTGTTTCCGTGCTATGTATATAAATTTTATATGCCTCTGTTATCCATATATCGTAACACAGGTGCGTTTAGCTAATTTTTACAGAGTTTGCTCAATGTTTAAAATATTGTGTAAATTTATTATTATTTATAAGTAATATATATTAAACGAAGACTTCCGACTTCAAGTACTGAGGTGTGTTGCATCGCAGTGTTTTGAAGTTTAACCCAGCTGAGTTGATATACTTTTCGAAGTTTTATAAAACAACAATTGAATTCAATTTTTTTTATTTTTTTTCCTACATATTCTTAAGATAAATGTACCATGATATGTTTCTATAATATTACAGCCTTATTAGAGACAACTGAATGTCACATGTTTGCCTGAGGCAGACCCCCTTTAAAACTGTGTGTACCTAATGTTACGTAATAATAAGGACAAATTATTAAAAATGCATCTATTAATTTAAAATTTACCAGCAGAGTAGTATGTTGCCTCCCCTGTACTAAGTGTCGTAAGAGGAATCAAAAAATCGGAAGTGACAGATGGCGGTATATCTTCCCGTCATAGCGTAGCTCATATGATGGGAATAGAATGATGTTCTGCCAACAAGTCAGCCCAATTATGAGCATGATTTCCAATTTCTAGCGGAGGCCTACATCCAGCAGTGATCATTTAACGATGATAGCGGCTGAAATGATGATGATTTTAAATAGAAAAGGAAAAACTTGACTACTTGACTGGTTGACTGAAAAAATTGAAACTTCATTTTATATTTTCCTTCAGACTTTATCTACCTATGATAACTGTCATTGCTATTGAGGTAATATCTTATATAAAAAAGGCATAAGCTGATGTAGGAAATAGCTTATTTTCGAAGATATTTTTGATAAAAACGAAGATTTAAATTCTGACGGCATACAAATATAGCTTTTGCAATTATATTCAAAACAGCCAGATTGGTGAAAAACAAGCGCCAGTCGCGCTTCATAAAGCATCACAAAAGGAATATTGTTTTGACTATTTTTACAAAGCGCTCGCAAAACGTGGGCGTAATCCCAACACGCTCATTCACTCGCATGTCCATTCACTCATTCAATGCCCGCCATTTTTGTGCTTCCACTACACGGTCTATTCATTCGAAATTCAGTAATGAGTTATTTTGTCCGGAATTATAATGTCAAATGTTTTTTTCAGAAGATTTTGTGTGTGTACCCAATATTATTGTTTGTGTGACTTTCGGAATAGAATAATGGTTAATGGTTATATTTTAACAATCTGAAGGATACAAAATTACTAATACATTAAGAAAATATCTCTTTTTTTCATCTCTTCCTGTTAGTATATTTTTTTATTAAATGCAGCCTCTAACTGATTTATAGCAGACTGGGGGTGAATACTAGTACTTACCATTAATAATGACTAAGATTTGTTTTATCAGATCGATAAACAAGCACACAGCCCACGTGATAGGAAACGTCATAACAGCTTATAAACCCACATACTATCGCAAGGATATTAATAGCGTGTTGCCATACTTGTGACTTGAAAATATTAAGTATCTTTCTATTATCCTTTGGTAGTAGAAATAGGTGATAGTGACCTAACTTGTATGAGGTATACCTCATTGTCAAAATAAGATGGTTCTAATATCAAACTCGACAGTGTCCACATCTTACGCACCTTAGGACCTTGTATATATACCTTGTATATGTACCTTGTATGAGGTATAAACTTAGCAGTGTCGTGGGATCAATCTTCACCAGGAGAAACATGTATGTGATGATTATTATATTATATACCTATATATATAAGAGTATTATATTAGTAATTCCTCTGTTGTCTGATATTCATAACTCAAGTTTATTTGGAGTCAGGTCAACGAATGAGATGTTTGAGATAATGCCACATATTTATACCAATAAATAGCAGTGTTTGAAAGTTGAGAGAGGCAGTGAAATTACTGGGTACTGGGACATAATTTCTTCCAAGTAAAGGCTTAGCAACACAAATATCCTTGTGAACGTCTATAGGTGGTGCTTGGTACCACTCGGACTCTATGCTTCTTTGTCAACCTTGTCTTAAAAAAAAGACATCTATTAGAGACTAATTATCGTGAAAAACCACTGAAAATCATATGAAACTCCACAAGGTGTTATTAGATAATGTTATGCGATCGTTAAGTATTCACAAATATTCGAATTTTCTGCGCAACTTTCTTATCTTTGCATTTCACAAGAAAAGATGGCTTTTGACAATAAAAAACAAAACAAAAAAATAATGCCGTTCACGCGTGATGTCGTTACAAAAAGTAACGGAAATTAATTTTTATATACATAAATTATCATTTGTAAAGTCTCAATTTTTGTGTAAAATAGTAACAAAAAATTGTCTTGTTAAAATCTGAGGTTTCGTTTTGGATCCAAATTCTATAATTACCATTATGTAATCTGTAATTAATCATCTTTTCCAATTACCGTAAGACGTTTTTTATCAAAGCTGAAATTGAACCTTAAGTTCGTGATTTATTACATTGTAATTAGTTATCTTAATGTAGTATAAAGATTCGAAATATCTGATACTTTATTTATAAATTAGCGATCGGATATTGTATTTTTTACATATGAATATATACTCAATTCTCAGGAAAAAAAAGGTTTTTTAAGTTAAAATTTCCTTTATATTTCCTATAAACACTAATTATAATAAAATCATGTATTTGAAACAAGCGGCCCGTCTTTGTCTGGGTATATAGAATCTCGTTCATTCCGTTACCTTAGAAGTTTTAATCCCGTTTTAGGGTATCTAGCCCCTACCTAATAATAACCTCTCTTTTCATACAATTCCTGTTGGTCCTGACTTTTACAAATATAATTTAAAAAAATGCCTGTTTTGTGAAGTCTTTTAAGAGATACTCGGATACATTTTGACAAATACTTTTTATTTATATGACTATGTTTAGCCCTTGGACTCCGTGAGAATAATATATAACAAAACTAGCCTAAGGTACTCCTTATAACGTAACCTATCTACCAGTAGAAATTCCGTTAAAATCGATCCAGTGAATTCAGAATTTACCTCAAACTAAAAGGTAGACAAACAATTTTAAAAGCCTATTTTGTTACAATTACCGTATATAGACCTATTTGAAAAAGCTGTTATTTCGAAATGACGTACAGACGCATAACTTATATTTATATGTATAGGTATAAATATAAACATAATCCTTACTTGATTCCAATAGCAACGTAGCAGCAAATGTGATGATCAACAGTGGAGTCATTCCTACGAATCACCTGAAACAATACAAATATATATATAAATTATCGTGAATAGCCCGTACGACTTCCGGTGAATACAAGGAAAATCGTTGGCCTCGGATTACCAAGAAGACTTCAATCTTATTTACGCTATTATATATCCTGTGATCGATACAAAGATAATAAAGAATACATTTGCACCGCATCTCGCAAAAGACTTGTATGAAGCATTGACCTGACCGACATAAGTCGCTTTAACACTTTTTATATGGACTTCAGATGAGAAGGAAATCATATATATAATACTTAAATTTAACGCACAGTCACACTCAGTACAAATACAAATATTTATAATATAAATATTTGCCCAGAGTGGTATAACCAAACATTGATTTAAATCGGTTCTGTAGTTTACAAGTTCATTGCTCACAAATAATGTGACAATTTTTGATCTTTTATATTAAAACCAGTTCACAAACAAGTATATAAACTGATAGTAAGCGTCACCGCATCCTATCATCATAAAAAGTTCACTGTTGGACAGAGCGCATTTTCGCGACGAGGATTCTGCTGCCCATCTCCACTCTGTAGTATTAGGGCTACGCTGTTTCAGCTAGATATAACGCCATCTTTCGGATCCGGCACCTCAGTCGCTTCTTACGTCATATAGACGCTCGTAATATCAGATTTTATCAGTAACGCGTTGCTAACCTTGTGATTAATTGATATTACTGGTAATGTTACTGTCTCTCGCACTCTTCAAACCAGAGTACAACAATGCGAACCATATGAGATACATATGCTCCCTGCATTGGTATCTCATATATCATATATACCTTTTGTATGAGGTTTACCTCATGTTTATTCAAAAAGATGTTGATTTTTCATATTTCAACGTAGCTTCAGTATCTATTTATTACAAACCAAGGTTTCCTCTTGATATTCAATAATATTTATATTCCAATTATATTTATAAATATATCCATGTATCTTTTATATGTTCTTCAAATCATAAATAATATCTGTCAAGTTATCACATTTCATTAATATTAAGTTCAGAACAATATGGTTCGGAAATATTTATTCTTGTTTCATATTGACGGTTGTGGTTTTGCGCTAAGATTTTGATCCGGGGATCAAACCCACGACCAGGATACTGGTCTAAGATGGTGGCGAAACCAAACGATTTAAAAAAGTATAGCTCAAATGCACAAATGGGCAGCATATTGCCTTCACGCTTTCTCAATTATAGGTATAATTATACTATATCCAGCAGTAGACTTACAATGGCTGATATGATGATGAAACTGAAAACGATATTTGTTACTTGGAGAGGTTGTATGCATAGAAAATCCAAAAAAATATATAAACATATAATTTGACATGTCCGCTAAGGCCTTGGCATTATAACGGTAGTCAAGTTGCAGATTCAAGTCCCGCCTGACGCCTGAGACAAGTTCATTTATTTCTTGTAAATATTATCCTAACTGTATTATTTTATGACTTTATAAATCAAATTAAATCTGTTTGAAATCATAAAAAATTCCATAGATTGTTTGTGGTAATAATTTGACTAAGGAAACTTTTTACTAAATTTAAACATTTATATTTGCCACTCTTCTTACGCTTGTTATATTCTTAGAAAATCTCGGTATATATCTTAAATGCCGAAGGGGGTGAACAGCAGCGTTTAAGTCAGGAGGCTACGCTTTGCAATTTCAATCCCGCCAGCTCAACAACGTGGCCATTTTGGTCCAAAAAAGATTAAACCTCTTTATTGGGGAGGCTAAGAAAATCTATTAAAATCGATGGCTAACGCATTCATACAAAAGTCATATTAATAAAATGAAAATGATAACGCTTTAAACTTTATGCCAATTGACTTAAATATCGACAGCGATATTTTATCAGAAATCGAATTTTCTATCTTTACATTTTTAGGTAGTTTTAAAATATACGCCATCAGTTATTAAAAAAAAAATCCTGAATGTGTTAATATTGCAAAATTCAGATAAGAAACAATGACTGCACAAAACTAGGATTGATAAACTGGTCTGAAAAAATCGGCAACAAACGTAGAATTTCAAACAACTCAGTTTTAATCAAAACCTAGTCCAAACAAGTTTCGAACACGACTGGCCTGGATACGTCACAGGCTTTGAGATGCGATTAATCCGACCAATGAGAGAAACCTATGTTTCTTGTTCAAAGAGTTACGCGGGAAATGTTAGTAGGTACATTTATTTTAACACGTTGCGGTTTTGAAAATATTCAAGAAATAAATGAAACAAAACATAATTATAACTGTAGTCGAATGATAAAAAAAAAATACGTATAGTATATACATAATAATATAAAAATATATATATGTGAAATCAAACCCGAGGAAAATATCTTTTCGCTAAAATGGAGTTGAGCCTGTGGTTTAAACGGGAACATAGTGAGAAATCAGTTTTGAAGCCGACTTAATATTTTGTCGTTTTATTGACAAACGCGAAAACTAAAATATGTATATCTATAAACTGAAACCTAGATTTTTTTCTTTTTGGTTTAATAGACACATTTTTAAATCAATCATTATATAATATATATTTCTAGATATCTCATTCAATCTGTTTAAGATTGTTGGAAACTCGTATTGCACATACGTAATAACTTTAATATGGATGCTAAACTTAAACATAAACTTTGACGTTATTTTGCGCCAAGGTATGTATGTATATAATAACAAAAATACTAACCATCATTGTTGGTCTTCCACAGACTACTAAGTCCCCATTAAATATTTCATAATAATAGATAAAGAATAATAAATTCCCACAACATCTCAAACATTGATCTAACTTCGAGATAAGTCGCTTAAAGCACTTATGTTACGGACATCAAACAACTGAGGAAAATAAAATTAACACAAATATAATAGCTATATACATTTTTAATGCTCAGGTATATATTAAACACATGTAACATATATATTAGTTCTGAGTGGGGACCGAACCCACGACCATTGGTGCATAAGATAGGATCACTGCCATCAGCGCTGTCGATTGTGTGATGTGTCGCTTAAAGCACTTGTGTTACGGATGTCGACAGAAACAAAGTAATCACAACTACTTATATACGTATAGTTAACACCCAGACGCAGAACAAACACAAATATCATTATATATTTGCTCAGGGTGGAATCGAACCCACCGTCCTCTACGCACAAGACAGGATCACAACCATCTGCGCCATCGGGTCCATCAAAAAAGGAATACAAGCTAAGCTAAACTAGATTTCAATCGAATGTTCTCACGCTTCACAAAGTTGATCGCTGCTATTGAACGAAAATGTGTATTGGAAAGTGTACGGGTCCAAATAGGAAGCATAATCAAAGCCTGGTCAACTTCTGCGAATTGACCCGAATACGTCTGACGCGCTCTTTGCGACAAACCGAAAAAGATATCAGGGCACCTTTGAAATACGTCAGTTTCACTGCAAAAACTTAGAATAGGTAAGTTTCGGGAGTGTTGTGTGGATCAAAAGAAAAAACAAGATAGTTTAATACCCTTAGAGCTTGAAGACTTGCTGAAACTAAGTGTAAATTGATATGTGAAAACCAATAATAATTAAATAAAGAGCTATTAAAGCTTAATTTGATTATTAATCGACTGGGTTGAGCTTATTTACGATCATCATACGTGTGCCGTGAGGTACCGGCAGAATAGAATAGTTCCTCCCACTGCCCCAGGTGTCGTGAGAGGCGACTAAGGTACCGCAACCGACAGATAGAGGGATATCTATCCGAAACAAAGCAGCTCAAATATACCCAATGGCGGCGATGGGCAACAGCATCCCTGTCGTGAAAGCTGCGCTCTGCGATTGGCAGCTCGCTTGCCCAGCTCGGTAATTATGGGCATAATTCTTCATTTCTTGTGGAGGCTTTCTATTCGTAAAAGCATGTAAAAATCAGTAGTTTTTGTGCCTATAAAAAATATCGTGTCTAATAAAAATAATTGCTGATAAATTTGCAGCAGCATCCTCCTCGCGAGCTTGCTTCTTGTAGAGGTGACACGTCAGTAAAATGACAATCAGCACAATTATTGATGAAATCAGCTAGCCAGAAATCATTAGTAAATACCATTCTATTGTATATAACTAATCACTTCAATAATGTCGTGAGATCCAAATCTTGTCGAAGAAAACGGCTTGTTGTCGTAGATTCTTGTTTTGCTAAACTAACTTTCAGCTGGAACTGATTATTCTTTCAATGAAGCTTATTTTGTTGGATGTATACATGTTCTTATGAAAATAAATGTCTTAAACCGAAAGAAAGTTATGGGTGCAATGTTTTATTTTGTGTTAATATATCATCTTTGAGAAAAATTTTGCGTAGATTCTGGTAACTATCATGGAAGAGTAACAAAGATCCACACATTCATATCTATAGTATGCAAAGTATCAGTAGAATAATATTTTTTTAACGCTGTCTCTAAGTCACTTGCCTCTATCTCCCTTCAAACCAGCACACAGCAATATACTTAAAACAAGAAGCAATGCGAACACTCCTATTTGGCGTTAGAATAAGTTGAGAGTAATGTCCAATGCATTAACTCTTATGAGGTTCTTATTCATGTAAAAAGGATTTAGCAGAACTCAACTCACTTGTTGATTTTAACTTTTGACCATAATGCGTCATCGGTTTTCAGTTTCAAGTTTGACGAATGTTACCTTGCCCAGTAAATGGTAGCTTAATAATATAAAAGGGTTTTATATGAACCCTCAAGAAATGTGCTGAAAATACAAACATGTATCTAAAGACGATACGCGTGTAAGAAAAAAGAAATCAAATATTCAAGAGCAAATATTACAGTGTCACCAAATGTTACAAGTAGTTTACCAAATCTAATCTGTGGGGGCACGTTCTGCGTAAACATGGCAATAAAACAGGAGACTTATCTACGATCGGGGATCATGAATAAATTTACAAGACGTGGGAAAATTGCGTCACATCCCGCTAAGGTACAGGACATAAGCGATATTTTTGCCTAACATAAATAAGAAGGCTAAGCGCGAGAGTAACGTTTCTTGATTGCTTGCGAGTGAAACAAAAAAAATCAATGGAAAAGAAATAGTAGAAGTGATAGAAATATAATAAAGGGAAATAGTATTTACGAGCCCTATAGCGCCAATTGGGTGTGAGGTAGATAGTACCTCTCCCTGTACCAGGTGTCGTGAGAGTTGACTGAGGTACCAGAACCGACAGATGGCACTATATCCGAAACAGTTTAGCTCTAATGCATAGGGTGGGGATGGGCAGCAGCATCCCTGTCGCAAAAGCTGCACTCTGATTGCCAACACGCCCATCACGCACGATTGCCCAGCGTGACAATTAAGGCCCCAATTCCTCCTTTTTTGGGAAGAGTTATGTCCAGCTGTAGGCTTCTAATGGTTGTAATGATGATGATGACGGCGCAAATGGTAGTGACCCTATCTTGGGCAACAAAGGTCGTGAATTCGATCCCCACTCTAGACAAACATTTACGATGAATATTTGTGTTTGTTCTGCTCCTGGGGGTTCAAATATGTAGTAAAAGTATTATATTTGTGATTCCTCTGTTGCTTTACGTACGTAACACAAGTACTTTAAAAGTTCTTTACTACTTAACTTCTATTGTTCCGTAAAATGTGTATATTGAAAGTGGTCCAATTTTAAACTAATTATTATTTGAACATGTTTAGTCTAGCAAGGTTATTAGCACATACAAATTATGGGATCGTAGTTCTAGGTACCATAATAATTGAGTTGGAGCAGTATGCTTCGTAAATCTAATAGATAATTTACAATTTCGTAAAGACTTATTGTTTTATGTAATATGCATGTTCTTGGTTCTTTAACTATCAGTAATGAAAACATAAGTCGTGAGGTGCCAACAGAGTAAAATAATACGTCTCCCTATAAAAGGTCTCGTAAGAAGTGACTTAGATACGAGAACGGACAGATGGCGGTATATCGATCTGAAACAGTGCAGCTCAAATGCATAGGGTCGGGATGGGTATCAGTATCCCCGTCGCAAAAATTGCGCTCCGCAATTAACAACACACTCGTCCAGCGTGGCAAATATAGGCATAATTCTCCCTTCAACGGCTTCAACATTCCCTTCTTCAACATTCAAAGGCTGGTATGATGATGATCACTGAAAACCATAAATAAGTTTACTTTAGAGCTTATACTCATTGAAATAATCTGATTTTTTTGAGTTAGACGTTGGAGTATTTGCATATCTAGATTACAACATTGAAGAGATGGCCCTGCCTTCTCAATGAGAGTGCAGTCCCTCGACAAGAAAGATGCAGGTTAGTGTCCCGCCTGAAGCCTCAGATAAGTTGATTTTTTCTTGTAAATATTATCTTTGATTAACTATTTTCCTTTATTGTTTTTTTGACGCAACAATGTTAGGTATTTTAAAACGATAATGTATATTTTCTTCCTATAAAAAATACTGTTTTAGCATTAAAAATAAACGCGGTTTGAACCGTAGGTGAAAGGAATTATGATATTAGGAAAACAAAATAGTTATTTTGAACTCTACAATATAATTAAGAAATCATGTATATATATACTTAAGTTCGCAAAATAAAACAATTTAATATCGGGTAACTACTTCGGTTGCCTGACATCGACCTACACTGTAGTCACCCTACAATTTAAATCAGGTATGTTTTAGACGTGTTGAATGTGAACTATTGATAGATGGCATTGAGGTAACGGCAGAGTAGAAGAGTACCTCTCCCTCTACCAGGTGTCGTAAGAGGCGACTTAGGTACCAGAATCGACAAATGCAATATTTGCAATTTATTAAAAAAAAGTAGCAGTATATTTCTCACACTACTAGAGAAATGCTTATTTCTTGCTTTCTTTCGACGTAACGTTCTTTACGGTGATATCAATGCCTTAGTAGCACGCCCTGAATGTAAGTACTTACAAAGCTTGTCCAAGCCAAATCGTCAGTAAACAAGGCAATAAACTCGTATCTTATCTACGATCAGGGATCATGAATAAATTTCGGAACGTGTACACGTTACTGCTTCAGTAACGAGGGTGCGGAGTGAATGGACGGTTTTTGAAATGTGTCATTTAAGAATATATATTGTAGCTACATTATATTCACTTTTATCTGTTATTTTTAATAGTGATTTTTAAACGCTTCAAAGCTATGGACTCAAACGAAGGTCACCTGCCTTGGTACCTCAATCTCACTCATTTCTACCGCCAAATAGCAGTGAAAATACTGGGTAATGTGACATAATACCTTTATGTCACAATGTTGGTAACGCATGTGATATTTCGAGCGTCTATAGACTGCTGGGATGCTTACTATTAGATGGACAATTTATTGCTTGTTTGTCGATCTGAGTTATTCAAATAAAAATATAGTACATTTAATTAAAATACCATTTTGCCATTTTGATTTAAGGATGTCATGGGCTGTTTCAGATCAAAATTGTTAAGTTAGACTGGATATCAATTGTTATAGTCATGTGAATACGACGTCTATTATGTGTTTCATTGCCGTTTATTTATTTACCGATAGAGTGGGGTAACCTAACGGGGCAGATGGGGCAATTGGTAGTGTCCCTTATATGCCAATGGTTGCGCATTCGACCTCCATTTTTAACAAACATCTGTTTAATGATAATTTGTATTTATTATGTCTGAGTGCTACTACTTTATATTGATTATATTCTTTAGTTCAATTTCAAAGTATAATGTATTTAAGTAGGCCCATTACAAGCACTTTAGAATCACTATATTCGTCGTAGTATATCTGTAATTCCTCAGTTGTACCACACCACGTACCACAAATGCTTTTGGCTAATTTTTCTCGAGTAATGAGATGTTCTGTGTATGTAAGAGTATTGGCGTTTAATAATTCTCTATAAGATTTTTATCATAAATCTATAAATTTTCTATTATAAACAACAAGTCAATATCTTTCAATTAACGCTACAAAAAATAAATATCAAAAAGTATTGACGCCCTCACGAATATTGCCGTCAAAGAACTAATTTGTTAGCCGTTATTGGTTTTAGATCAAAGACAATTCCAGGTGGCTGATGTAATTAAGGTTCCTGATAAAATTCCGGATTCGTATTCTTACTTTTTTGTTAATTAGACGTCTCACCCACCTTGAGAAAATTAGGATGGATCGAGCCGGACATAACTTTATTTGGCTCTTACTAATAGCAAGGGACTTTGGGGACATGATTATACATTAAGAGGAAAGTTATTTCGATTTATCTTCTTTACTTTATCACATCTTAAAGAATTTGATACGTGATCGCTAACAATCAACATATAGAGAATAATTTTTTTTTTTATACATCCCCACTGCAGGGACGTGACCTTTCAACAACACGGGTCCAATGTGAATTAATAATTTTAAAAGTAGAAAATTAAATCAGGTACATGTATATGAATTGCAGTGCCCTTCAAGCTACGTATAACTTCGAAATGCTATCCTTACTGGAAAATCACAATAGAAATTAAATTTGAAAACATAATAAATGATTATTTTTACGGATAAGTAAAGTAAATAAATCATCTTCATTGTCGTTGTCAATGATTCATTAATATCAGCCATTGCATTCATAAGATATTACGAGTTTAAAAATGCCGCTCGCATCTTATCGGGTCCGTGGTGTGCGGACTATGCGGCGACAACGGAAAAACGGGGCTATTTCTAAATCTATCTTCTATATTATCAAATATTGACACCGTAGGCAACAAAGAAGATACTTTATATATATGTATATATATA
>JACJUM010002768.1:3343514-3361612 GCA_020976665.1 Heortia vitessoides
AGACATAAGATTTTATGATATAGAATTCAATCCGCTGTCACATTTTCCATTCATTAATTACAGTAATAGTTCAGAGATTATACTGACTTATTTTTCTGAGACATTTTTAGAATTTTGGAAAAATTAGGATATCAATTTTTGATTGCTAGACTAGATCTTGTTCATAGTATAAATAATATTGAGAAATAAGCATTCTATTTTTTTTGCCGTCAGGCAGAGAAGAATAATACCTCCCATCCCCATCTAGTACACCAGGTGTTGTGAGAGGTGACTAAGATACTAGCACCGAAAGCACAAAATATTTCCCTTTTCTTAAGAAAGTCTATGTCAAGTTGACTTCCAATAGCTGTTATAATAATGATAATATATATTTTAAAGGAATAACGATTCGGTTTTACTTTTTCGTTTTTCCTTTCGCAGTTTCTTAAACTTCTTACTTTGTAAAATGACCGTTTGTAAGATTGATTAAATAATCTTTAACAACATAATCATACAGCGACTGAATTATAGTAATAGTGAATGCTTAAATAACAGAAAATAATAAATAATTTACGCTTAGGATGCATAATTGGTAATACGCGTATCATACGTCGTACTTAAAAATTTTATCAACCAGTTCTTATATATGAAAAGGTAAATTTAAGTGAAAGAAACAAGGTAACAATGCAATCTTTGATTATAGCAATAATTTATAAAATAAGGTTATATATATTAATTATTAATATAATAATAATATTAATATAATATTTTGTAATTGTTATTTTCTCAAATATAATGTTTCTTCTTAAACACTAAACTAATTTTAAATATACGTAATCAAGTTTCACATAACAAACAACATTTATCATAACGTGAGCGCTACACCAAAACTGACACCATTAAATTTAATATTCCACGATGAATACGTCCAAAACAATATGGAGCTAGATCCGACATAATTCACATCAGAATGACGAGGGTATGCGAATGCTGGTCATTTCATCGAGTATCCTCCAATTATGACTTGCGAATAGCATGGGAATTTACTTTGATCGCGATATTTCGCAACTCTATACAATTGCATATGTTATAAGTAACGTCGACGTGTTGGATAACACGATGTAAAGCAATTTAATTAGTTTTAATAAAATATGGATACAGTACACAAAACAATAGATTAACGTATAAACAACTATCAAAATATGAAATTTTAATATCTTGAATGAGCCTTGCCGTGAAGCACCGGCAACGTAGAATAGTACCTCTCAATGCACCAGGTGTCATAAGAAGCGACTGAGGTACCATAACAGAAGGCGGTATGGTATATCCATCCGAAACAGTGCAGGTCAAATGTACAGGGCATGGGCAGCAGCATCCCCGTCGCATAATCTGCACTCTGCGATTGCCAACACGCTTGCCCAGCGCGTCAATTACGCGCAAGAGAAGAAGAGGCCTATGTCTAGCAGTGGACTCTCAATAATATGACGATTATGACGAATGAGTCTTTATCCAAAAGTATTTAGATTAAATAATCAAGTTCAAATTCACTTGTAAAGTTTTGAGAAATAATAACTGACGTTTATTACTGACTATTAATTGTGTACATTTAGTCACTTGTTTTTAATTATAGAAGAAACGTATCATCACCCATATTTAAATCAGTAGGCGTCTGATATGAGTCTAAATTAAAACAATGAGAATATACATAGAATGTGAGAATCCTAAAAATAGTTTCTGTAAAGACGATATGAAAGACCTAATAGCTGATATAATCAAAAAGAATAACTCCAATTTGATTTAAGAATAAGCAGTGGTATTCCGTATTTGACAAGTCAAAAGGGGCATTGGGTAGTTTTCCTATCTTTTAAGCTAAAAGTCGTGGGCGCGTCTGGGGGGTGGGGATATACCACCAAGAACAAATATTTGTATTATGAATATTTATGTTTTAATGTCATTTATACATTTAAGTATAATATTTTTGATTTCTCTGTAGTCTGATATACTAAATGCTTAAAGCACAAGTATTTTAATACACTTAGGACTTATATATTTATATATACAGATATGATACAAATGCTTTAAGCGACTCAGATCTAACAATTCAGATCAATCAGACATATTTATTTGTACCGCCAAGAAGTTGCCACTCAAATGTTGTTAGCGAATAATTCATATAATCTCATTTTTAAGATTCCAATACTATGGAGCGGATAGAATACCGCTAGAATTAGAGCTATTTAGATCACGACTATAATTTATATATATTATTATGTTTTATATTTAGATTTAATTTTTGGTTGCTATACTAAATTTTATTATAGTCCATCTATTCCTCTCTGTACTTCTATTTAATAACGTAATGTTTTGCTATTTCAAATATTATATTACTTGACTACTAGATTTTTTATATACATATATATGTATATAAAAAACCATTAAAATTACGGTCCGGTGATAGTAAGTTTCCCACAGTATATAAACGCTCGTACATCGCAAGGATATCACTAGCGCATTGCCAACGTGAATTGAAGATACATGCTATTACATTACCCAGTAATTTTATTATTTTACCCCACAAACCGGAACTCAACAATAAAACACGCTTAGGCGGTAGAAATAGGTAAGAGGTAGGTGTAATTTAGATGACCATATAAGGCCTACTCTTAGATATGACTAAACAGATAATTACAAAATCTAATGTAGTTGACCAAAACTAGTGCAGCTTACGAGCTAGGCTTAGAATTAAGTGTCTTGAATGCAATGAGATAAACATCTTATTAAAATTGAAAGGCGAAATATAAAAATGTAGACAATGGTTTGTGCGAGATATCTAAACAATAGTGTCACTTGTAGCCCAAACATTTCCAGATAAAATGAGCGATGACACAGACAAAGAGTGAAATGTTTCACTCCTGGGAAATTATCGGGCGAGGGCCACACTAAATATGCGTTGATTTATGACGTTACACGACGGAATAATGTTTTCGAAATTATCCTATGGCCCACATAGAATATTCTGCATTAATTTGAAGCACTAGGCACCAATTTCGCTTGTATACGAGTACATTTGAATGGCTTTGCAAAATTATTTACTCAAATTAAATGCAATTTGGTCAACCAACAACAAATATTCGAACGGACTACATAATTATGGTCACTTTATCATAACTTTCTAAGCTACTTTATAAACGCTTTTGGATTTCAATATTATGTAAGTTACTTTATATTAGACTTAATATGTAGAAGAACCAAAGTTACTGAAATATCCCGGTAGATTAGCAAGTTGAAGTGGTATTGGGGCACTTTGCACGCAGAACCGATGGACGAAGGAGTCGTAAGGTTCTGTGGTATGGAGACAAAGCAATGGCAAGCGCTGCGTAGGACGTCCACCCACATAGTGGACAGATGATCTGATTTAAGCCCAAGGATCACTCAGGACTGTAAACTATCCTCTCGGAATTCACTTTCATAGTTATATATTTATCATGCGTTGCGAAAAGGGGCTAGACGGAAAAAATTAAGACCATAAGTTGTAACGACACTTTTTGCTATAGTTGTAAACCGTGCAGCGTGTGCATGTTTCTCTGCCTGTCTTTCTCTCTCACTCCCTTTCTCTCATAAATGCAAGCCAGTTATTAACGTATCGTCTATCTATTTCGCATTGAACAGTATGGTATAGCGAAAATTATTTTTGTTGAGTGTATTGTTATTAAACTTGAGCCTACTGATTACGTTTATATTACATTATATTGTTTATTAAAAAGAAATATAATTATAACTTAAACTTACTGTATTACAATTCCTTCACTAATTAATGCAAAGAAACTTCTTTCCATCCGTGACTTCCACCACACCTTTTATGTCATTGTTTTTTTAATAATGCAAAAATAATATTTTAACAAATCGCAAACATGTTAAGTTCTGTTAATTTCTCGCATGATAAGTCGCGAATCAACCAATATCCCAACAAGCACTAGTCGAGTGCTCACACGGCCAGCTCTGTGCAGCATTAAATTTACACATATTCGTTAAAATCATACAGAAATTTGGGTGTAACGTAATATATTCGAGTGCAATGATTGAGTGCTTAAAATCAGATAGTGCACTCGTGGCTTGGTAACGAATTTGCGTGTAATACAAGCAGTATATTGCTAAAGATAATATATATAATCGGAATTATTTTTTATCGTTCTTTTTTTAATTATACGTGGCACGTTACTAAATTTATATTAAAAACAGTTACATCAGCATTTTTGTTTTATTTCGTTTGGGGCAATAAAAGTATGAGAATTTTAAAGTTTAAACTACTGCCAAATAGCAGAATTTGCATTGCTGTGTTCCGGTTTGAAGGGTGAGAGTGTCACGCCTGCCCAGCGCAGCAACTGTATTAAAAAATCCCCCTATCTGAAGGTCAATGTCTTTCTAAGGGAGCTTAGAAAGGGGGTATGTTGCCCATAATTGCTGAGCGTGTTGGCAATTGCAGAGCGCAGTTTTTACGACGGGGAAGCTGCTGCCCATCCCCGCCCTGTACATTTGAGCTGAATTTATAGCATAGATATACCGCCATCTGTCGGTTCTCTGTACCTTAGTCGCCTCTTACGACACCTGGTTTAGAGGGAGATACTATTCTACTCTAAATAGATTATGCAACGTATTTTGACAATGATAAAAAAAGAGAAATAAGAAAGATAGATATTTAAGATAACTTTTTCTAGAATATTTTGACTTTATTTATTCTTTAACTAGTAGTTTCCCGCAGTTTCACCTGCATTAAGTTGTAGAATTTTCATACAATCTTTGCACCTCTATTTACCTTCTTAAGGGAAAATTTTTGACAAAATATTTAACACGTATTTCATGACTTTTAATGAAGAACCATAACACTGTATTTCATTCGAATTACTTTGAAAACAAAAGTTTAATACTAACTTTCCACCCTTGTTTTACACCCAAAGCGGATGAATTTTCAAAAATTCTTACACTCCTTTACATTACAAAAGGAACCCTTGATAAAAATTTCAAGTTTCTAGCCGTTATAGTCAGGCCTTAAGTTAATATGTCAGTCAGTCAGTCGGTAAGTCAACTTCTTCTTTTCTGTTATATTCAGATGTACATATTTTTTTACTCTACTATAATCTACTCATATCTCGTATACACTCATCCGCAGAACGATATATTTTCAAGACAAACATTACTATTAAAATCAATATCAGAGACCTCTTCGTCCTTTCTAACCGCTAAGGATTTACTTGTCGCATTCTCATGACAGGCTAAGTCTACGAAGACAATATCAAAATGACCACGGTGACATGGTCACCCTGGGGAAATACCGATGAAACTAAATATCATAGTAAAGGAATAGATGAAACACGTTGCCCTCGGCAACTCTAGTTTGGTAGGAGTTTTATATTGACCTTTCACATTTATATTTACGCGGTAAACAAAAAACAATACTAACAGATCAGATAAAATATGGAAATAAATTATAGTCTATAATTTTTTATGATAATATATCATTTGAGAGATAAATAATTTCTTGAAATTGAACCAGTGGTTATTGAATTTATTTACAAATTACAGAAACATACATCCTGTTTTCATATTTCCATATTAGGTAGGGATCTCTTATTTTTTTATAAATACAATATACCCCATGTTAGGTACTCCAGAAAAATGTTGATTGTGATAAATGTTACAAACTAAGTACCAAATCTTTTCTATTCTTATATTAGTATAGACATGATTTTATTTCTTGTGTCAACCAAGGCTACGGTCGATTCCAATGATTTGCCAATTTTTAGTAAACTTAATTTGACACAGAGGAATCTATTGAATGACACTTTAATGTTTGGTCTCCTAGAAGTAGTACGGCACTAGAGTCGTGGATAAATTCTTAACAATATTTGCCGATTTATTGCCCAGTTTCCTGGTTGTTACTATAAATTTTACTGGTGCTGCAAGAGGCAAATCCAATAATCGGAAATAGCAATTCTCAAATACAATAGTGTACGGATAAGTATCAACAGTGCTGTGAGGTATTATTGAGAAGAAAGTAGAATAGTACCTTCCTCTGTACCATTCAAAACCGCAGATGGTAGTATATCCTTCCGAAGGAGTGTACCTCAAATGCACAGGGTAGAGATGAGCAGCAGCATTTCCGTTGCAAAAGCTGCGGTAGCAATTGCCATCATGCATCAGTAAGCATCAGCATCCCCGCCATGAAATGATCTGCGATTTATTGGTAAACTATATCCAAAACGATTGTAAAATCTTTTAAGAAGGCCAATTTCTGAAGACAAGCGATAGGTATGTAGGGTTTTAAGAGGGTTCCTCTTATTTCTAAGGACTTTGCCCCGGGGCATATAAAAGGTTTCTTGATTTAGAAAGAGGATTTGTGTTACATTGCAAGTTCTGATATCGACAGTCTATTTATAAAACGTATTATTTTATTATATAGTATTAAACATGTATTACGGTTTTAATATATGGAAAATATATTTATGGGTTACCTTACATTGAATCTATATAAAACGAAATAAAATTCAATTTGTTTGAAAATAGACTCTATGATAAGTCGCTTAAAGTGCTTGTGTTACGGACATCAAACAAAAGAGGTGTCACAAATATAATACGTAATTACATGCATTCAATACCCAGATACAGAACAAACACGAATATCATCATATAAGTATTTTTCTAGAGTAGGGATCGAATTCTTCACGACCTGTTGCGCACAAGACATGATCACTGCCATATGTGCCAACCGCCTCGTCATTTCTAGGAATAGGTTAGTGAACGCAGCGAATGGTTTGTAGATATTTTGAGATACGTGAATGTAAATTAATTGTTAAGTGAGTTAACTATTCATTTTAAACTTTTAATTAACTATCAAATTAACGACCTTTAAGTTTTATTCAGCTTGAGCTATAAATGCATCCAAAATATTTATATAAATTGTATCTTTGATTTTGTATTATACTAGCTGACCCAACCGACTTTATCCTATCTTTACTATGTTTATCATGAAAAAAATATTTTTGCAATAAATTGTAAACAATCCTATATAATGAAACTGTACACAGTAAGCAAAAAAGTATTAAAAGTCAGTTTAGTAGTATTGAAGTATCCCGGAAACACAAACACCGTGACACGTTATCTATATCACGGGCCCGATGGTAGTGATCCTGTCTTGTGCACCAGGGGTCGTGGGTTCGATTCCCACCCAGAGCAAATATTTATATGATGATATTTGTGTTTGCTCTGTGTATGGGTGTAAAATATATGTATTTAAGTAGTATATTTGTGATTCCTCTGTTGTCTGGCATTCGTAACACAAGTGCTTTAAGCGACTTACCTCAGAGTCAGGTCAATGTATGAGATGTTGTGGGAATTTATTATTATTATTTGTATTTATAATAGGAGAGGCTGACTGATTGATACATTAACGCAAGGCCCCTAAACTATAAGGGTTCGTTAGAAACATAAAATGATGCATACAAGTTTCTTCTATTACCTCATTTGTATATTTTTATAGGGGAGTTTTAAAAATTCTCCTGTTAAGGTGGTAAAACGGGGATGTAAAAGTTAGTAGGCTGCATGTAACTTAGCTTTTTTTGTAGCTATTTCAATTAAATTCAGTACAAAGGGTTTTCATTGGAAACCATGGAACACTTGTTTGACTTATTTTCTTCTTATAATTTTTATTTAATTTCTATAATTAATAATTTTCTATAATTAATTCCATTTACAATCTTCATCATCATTATATCAGTAACAAGACGTCAGCTGCTAGACATAGGCCTCTCCAATAGGAATTTTACAACCTTAATCATACATTGAGATGGTAAAAGGAAGGTGCAAAATAATATCAGTTCTACAGCTTAATGTGGGTTTAACCACGGGAATCTGCTAGATTTTATATTCAAAGCGTTGTTATTTTGTATCCTTAAACCATTCGGATGAAAATATCTGAATAACAGTAAAAATGCATGAAAAATAGTTTGCTTCGTTTAAAAGATCTAAGCATACAAAGGGACGGGAAGGAGGTCGGACACACGCCGGCAGCGATTTTATATTATGTAGAGAATATCCCCTCATCCCTTAGTTTTGCTCTAAACTTAGAAACTATTGAGAAAACTTTTATACAAGTTTGACGAATGGACGAATACATTAAGTCTTTCCATGATTATTGTTTTATGTTTAACGGTAATTAAAAATATGAACATTAAAACCGAACATAGCTAGTTGGACTTGCCAACAGTGCTGTCGGTCGCATGCCTTACACATCGTATTTTAAAACTATGATGTCTCCTAAGACGTAGATTATACTTAAATTACGCCAACAGTGATTTATTCATAACTGTGGTAATTATTCATAACTATAATAATGTTATCTCACATTTTGAAGCTATGCATAAGGTCTACCTCTTGCAAATTAATGTCATACACATAAAATAGTACCTCATTCTGAATTAGAGGTAATTAGGTTGATTCAGTAATTTGAAGGAAAAATGTTATATGCATCTGAAATAGTGTTTTTCAAATTGTTAGAGTTATAGACATCTAAAAACATCATCGTCGTGCAAGCATTGGTATTGATGGAGATTGTTTCCACCAATTTTTCGTGTAGGTTCTTCTTTGGTGGTTCGTGTAATGAACTTACATTAAACTTAGTTTGAAGACCCGTCTAGTGCCGGCAGACTAGTTTATGGTAGTCCTAATTTACATGTTAGATGACTTCTATGATCCCGTGGGGTCACCGGAGTCATTAGTATTATGAATGTAATCAATAGAATTTAGTACTTCATATTTCTGAGATATCATTGTTTTTTTTTAAGATTCAAAAATGTTTGTTAGACTATTTACCTACTTAAATAAATAATATGTTAGGTTCGAGGACTGATTAGTAGAGGTCTTAAAACTAATATAGTAACGATAAAAAATGATATTTTCCAATAAACGCACACTCGAATAACATGAAATAATTACAAAAAAATATTTTCTCCAGAATTTCTCGTAAAAATATAGTCCGTGAATAAAAATGAAATGTATTTAAATAATTGTAATAGATATTTGCAAAGTAAAAACGTCTATGTTTGATTTGAAATGACAAATCCTAATGAGCTGTGTACCAACTTTGTCTTCAGCGAATTGTGTCTCCCAATTTATGATAGAACACGCTTCATATGACTTGGCGGCTCCAAAAAACTACTAATTACAATAAGATATTTTGTCGCTAATGTTAGTATTATAATAAATAAAAATCATTAAAAAAGTTTAATTCTAGCAAGAGCTTATCGCACAAAGCTATAGTAAATAAATTTGTTGCGGCTTAGTCTTGGATAATTTTTTTTTATCATAATTGTTTTTATTAACTTCCACTAGAGACGCAAATTTAGACACATTTATGTTCATAATATTGCAAATAAAATTGGAATTAAAATATTGAATCAGAGTTAAAAACTGTTCACATTTTTCTACTTGAAACTTGCTTAAAGCATTGGAGTAACAGATATAATACTCAAATACATATTTAATATCCAGACAAAGAACAAATAAATCACCATATGAATGTGTGTCCTGGGTGCCCTAAGCATAAGCACTTGTTGAGCAAGGATTTGAACCATTTGCGCTATTTAGACCCTATTTTTTAACCTATATAGTAAATAATTTCTAAATGAGTGAACTTTAAGCAATGTATGCCCGACGGGCCCGATGGTGAAATAATAGTAATCCTATCCTGTGCGTTATAGGCTGTAGGTTTGATCCCACCCAGGACAAACTTTATATGATGATATTTGTGAATGTGTTATATTTGTAGGTTAAAAATATGTATATAAGTATTATATTTATTGATTCCCGTGGTGTATGATGTTCGTAACATGAGTGCTTGAAGCGATCTACCACGGAATCAGGTAAATGTATTGTATGTTGTGTGATATTATTATTATTCTTACTATTAATTAAACTTAGAGCTGCCAAATATCGTCGATTGAATTGTACCTTTCAAATGAATAAGATCGTATTTCGCAAGGCTCCGGTTTCGGATAAATAATGACTTGGTACGAAGCAAGGACGCGTTTTGGCGTGTATTCCTTTTTAGAAATATACTGTTATTCAATCGGGCAAGTAAGTACCCCGACAGGCGAAAATAAAGGGAACAGGTTCAAATTGATAACATTCGTTCTCTTGTTATACTAAAAGAAATTTAATAAAACATATAGTCCGTGTAGCATCAGTGTAGCCTATATACATAGACTCTTTTGCTGTTGCTATTATGGCAATCATATCAACAGATATTAGAAATCCACTTTTAGTCATATTCCTCACGAAAAAAGAAGTAATTTTGCTCAATTGCCACGAGGTGTCCATTTTCAGCCAACTATTGGTTCCGGTCCTTCAGTCTCTTACGCCACCTGGTACAGTGTAACTTTTTTTCTCTGTCGGTACCGTACAACTATAACAATTCAACATAATTTATGATGGTAATAAAGAGGTTAGTGGTATTATTTTCTAATAATAAATCGACTATATATTTAGTTTTCATATAACAACATTAGTTGACATAATCCTTTGAAATGGTACTAATTTTGGTTAAATTTATAATTTATTCGTATATTTGATAGGTTAATTTAAATCTTACATACGTTTCATGATGTGATCCATCAATAAAAATGTTTTATTTCAATTTTTTCATGATGTGGCATTAAAAATATATTTACTTCTAAATTTTTACCCTGCTACCATTAACCCCGATTTTTAAAAACGATAATATTCACTGATTAATTTATACGACAGATCAATATTTGCCGGGTCAGTTAATAAGTAAATAAAAACTTGCACCATGAATGCAACTTTATGCTACAGGAACTGAAGCCTCCTTATGGAACTAACAATAAACATAGATGAAGATAGAAGTATCTATACACATAGATGTATGTATTCATGATACTATAGATGTCATTAATCACTCTTAAGTATTATATATGCTTGAGAATAGTTTATAGATATTGGAATATATCTATCGACTTAACACTGCCGATAATCCAACAACAGCATACACAATCTTGGTAACACTAACTGTTTACTACGTCCATAAACCTAGCAACATTCATCATTGCACACGGGCATGAGTTGTGACGTCATAAAATTTAATATGCGCTCCGAACGCCACATTATGGGATACATCTGACGTCATTTGTCCATCACTTTGATAAGGGTTTAATACGTTAGTATAGTTTATAGCTGCTGGTTCGATTGTATGAATTATCGTTCATTCAAAATGTTAAATCGAATTTCTAACTCGATGTATACTATAATTTTTGGATTAATTCTTCTTACTCACTACTTAGCCGATTGGCAACTCGCTTGCCCAGCGCAGTAATTATGGGCATAATTCTTCTTTTCTTGTGGAGGCTTTCTATGTGATGCCTGTGATGATGATGATGAAAATTTTGCATTCTATTCGTGAAACATTTAAATAATCAGTAGTTTTTGTGCCTATAAAAATATCGAGTCTGATAAACTGTTTGAATACAGTTTCCTCGGAGCGTAATTTGTTTTTAGGATCTTTTCGTAATGGAGTGGCTAGAAATAGATAAAATACATCAATATGACATGAGCTATTTTGATTTCATTAAAGCATTTGGCCTTTTTAAATTGCTGTTTGTGTCTATTAATCATGTAACATAGGTTTTGCACCGCATTTTTAACTATTACCCAAACTACTCTAGTAGCTTCAATCTGACTTGGATATATATAATTCCACTTCTCAATAGTTGCAATATTTTCATGCAATTGGTGAAATTTTATATATGTCAATGATATTTAAAACTATATGTCTCGAGTATGAAATTTTAATGCGGTGCCCTAGTGAAAAATTGAAAAAGTTTATTGTATTAAAGCAATATTTTTGGGAAATATTTTTGCTTCGCAGGCATAAAGTTAGCCTGTAAGCGAATATTGGAAAAATGGATCTAGAGAATAATTCTGGCTATTTCAATTTAGTAGTATTTTTGTAACAAAAGTGGTCTACATGGGTGCCTTATCATAACAGCTATATGACGACCACCGTTAGACATAGTTCCATGATGTATCTATAGATTGGAATAGTGCTATCTCTGTACCAGGTCTCGTAAGAGGCTACTGCGGTCTCGAAACCGACAGATGGCGGTATATCATAACTGGCGTAGTTCAAATACTTAAGAACGAAGACAGGAAGCAGTAACCTCGTTGCTAAACTGTACGGCAATTGCCGTCACGCCTGCTCAGTGATAGTTATGGGTTAAAACCCTTTAATCTTTTTTCTTGGAGAGTGGACACCGCTTATATGATAATAATAAATAGTGCATATTAAAATTCCAACATTAAAAAAACAGTGTTGCTGTTTTTTACTTCTGATATTTACAAGTTGTGGGAGAAATCTGTTATACTTTAAAAGCATTCGTAGGTAATGGGCAAATACGCAATCCTATTTTACGCATTTCACTCAGTCAGACTTCCGTATCCAAAACGACCCTTTTACTAATGAATTTATTTTGACGGGACCAATAGGGTAGATGGTAGTGATCCTATCTCGTGCACCAAAGCTCGTAAGTTTGATCCGCATCCAGGATAAATATTTATATGATGATATTTATGTTCACTCTGTGTCTGGGTGTGAAATATATGTATTTAAGTAGTATATTTGTAGTATGCTTCTGTTGTCTGGTGTCTGTAACACAAAATATTGTTAATTTATTCATTTATTTATTAATACTCCGTTATATGTCTGTCTGTTACGAGATTGTGTCTCTAGATATCGCTAGATGGTTGAAAATTTCATTGATTTTATGTTTCTGTTGACATATCAGCAAATCATCTCATCAGCCATTGAAAGTCCACTGCTGGACATAGGCCTCCCAAAGAAAGGGAAAGTTTTGCCCATAATTACCGCGCTGGGCAAGCGTGTTGGCAATCGCAGATCGCAGCTTTCGCGACAAGGGTGCTGCTGCTCATCCCCGCCCTGTGTACATGAGCAACACTGTATCAGATGGATATACCGCAGCCAATACTAAAAACATGAAAATAAATATATAAGGTGGGTTTACATACAAGAATCGTGAACTTTTTACCGCATTTTTGTCAATTATAATAAGGGCAACAGGTAGACGCTTGATATATATATATTTTTAATATTGTTATATATTAACTTAAAATTGATTACTGTTGTATTCGATGGCAGATATGCCATTAGTCGGAGGCAACTACACTGATAACTTCAGTTGCCTCCGACTACAAGTGTGAGGATTTTAATGAAGATTTATAGAAATATAATGAGAATGCATATTAGCAAAAAAATATTTTTACTGTATTGGTTTAATTTCAAAACTTTATGGTGTTGCTACTACAACGGGATATACTCAAATAAATATAGTTGTATCCACTATGTAAATACTATATGCCTATTGAATGCAATAGATAGAATTAAGTAATAGTTTTTATCAAATCTCAAGTGACTTAATAACTGAAAATCACAAACAAGAGTGCGCTAACACAATTATAAGATGTTTTGCCAAATAATTATACGGAACCATGTGTGCGCAATTTCGATACTTGGCTGATTCGTAGTCCAACCTTAAATATACAAAAACAATTTTTTTTTGCAACTCTCCCAACAAACCATGTACTATAATGTAAAACAATGAAATATAAAAAAATGTAAAACAAAATACAATTTACAATTACCACACGTGATTTTAATAAAACAATAAATAAATAAAGAGTAACTTTCTGTCCGCAACTCTTTTTACATGAAATTCATTTTAAATCATCCCTTAAAAGCTATCTCGGAATTTAAAGTAGCATAATCTTCCCCGGCTTTCAAAATCCGTTTTATGGCTAAGTCGCTCAAACATTACAAACAGGCATACATTTATATTTATACTAACAAAAACAACAGACTTTTTTTTCTTAAATTGAGATATAAACTATCATATCTCTGTATTAGGATTAAGTTGTAATCAAACAAATATTAAAATGGGTTCAGTAGTTTCGAAGTACATTCCGATAAAACACTGTGACACGTAATTTTTATATATGATGATGAAAATGGATATGTTTACGACATACTCAATAAAACATTGGTGTTTCATTTAGTATGTCGTATTATATATTATTTTAATTGATGTAAACAAGGTATACGTTACCTTGTATACCTTGCGTACCATACCAACATTCGGCAATTAAAGGCGAAATTCCCCCTTTCTTGGAATACCTATATCTAACAGTGGACTTCCAATGACTGAAATACTGATGATATATACATATGTACCTGTTTTGATTTAGTTAGACCATGTTTAGTAAATAGTTGACAAATCAATAAACCTTTTTTTAACAGAGAAATATTAGGCTTAGGAAAGGTTTAATCTTCTGATTTTAGATAAATGTTTCAATACTATACGAGCTCCAGAACCCTTACTGATAATATATCCCGTATTTAAGCGAAAGTTTATAATCATGGATGTATATTTGTGATGTATGCCGTGAGGTACCGGCAGAGTAGAATAGTATCTCCCTCTGTACCGGGTGTTGTAAGAGGGGACTAAGGTACCAGAATCAACAAATGGCGGTATATCCATCCGAGACAGTGTAGCTCAAATGCACAGCGCGGGGATAGGCAGCATGCCCGTAAAGGCTGTGCTCTGCAATTGCCAACAGCGCGAAAATTATGGGCAAAATTCCCTCTTACTTGGGGAGGACTATCTTCAACAGTGGATTTCTAATGGCTGATATAATAATGATGATGATTTGTTATGTTACACCGTAACGGCTGAACAGATCTTGATGAAATTTGACACAAATATTATTGATAGTCTATAATAATACAGGGCTTTTTATTCTATACGCATGTTCTCGTGAAATATATCTAGCTTGTTATTTTCCTTTTTGGTTTCGTCACGACTTTGTGCACACTTTACCTGTCAGGAAGTGACATATAAATCTTCTTGGAATAACAAGAGTTCCTCAGGGATGCAATAA
The DNA here is from genome assembly GCA_020976665.1 of Heortia vitessoides. Taxonomy (NCBI): domain Eukaryota; kingdom Metazoa; phylum Arthropoda; class Insecta; order Lepidoptera; family Crambidae; genus Heortia; species Heortia vitessoides. The sequence continues at coordinate 3,358,512 of JACJUM010002768.1, forward strand.
TGGCCTCGCGAGTAAAGTTGCGGGTGAGAAGCTGGTAATAAAAGGAACAATATGTATAATATTTGAAGTGTAATATTTGAGACTATGGTTTGTACCACGTGTATACATACGTACGTTGTGTAGGTTGTATCAGTTTTTACCAGAGGTAGACTTTATATAAAGGTCATTAGCCTTGGTATTCTCACCTATTTCTACAGCTAAATAGCAGGGTTTGCATTGCTGTTTTCGTTAGATTCAGATACAATGGTAATTTCCGTTAAAAGGGTGATAGAAGCAATGAAATAAATACTAGATAAATTTGACATTATATCAGTTTACTGTTGTCGACACTCTAGTGATATCATTGGGATGACATGATAGGACTGCGATCACGTTTTTTATCATCGCATCGTATGCTTGTGTACTGACTTTATAATATATATCAATTTGACCCTATTTCATTTGAATTGTCTTTTTAACATAAAAACTAGAAACAACAATTATTAACCACTAATATTTATGTCTAAGGTTAATCATATTTTTGTGATGCGGGAATCGAACCTGACAATTTCAACCGGTTTTAGCCACTTCTCTATACGGTTCATTTAAACATTCCGGCACTAGACTAAAAAAATATTAGAATTTTCATCGAATATAATCTAGTTGTTTATAAAACAGATTTTTATAAAACAAAATTGCTGCAGGCGGTCCATTTATTTATGAAAACTCTCGCCTGAAAACTGAGAGAAGTTTTCTAGTTAAAAAAAGAAAAGTCTACTTTTTTTCTCAAAAATATTATAAATGTAGTATATTTTTAATATAAAAAAGAAGTTAAAATAAGCCACTTATTTAATTTTACCGATCACGATCTGAAATAAGCCATGAAACTCGAATTATTATAATAGGCAAAAAATATCATGAACAATCCAAGATTTGCTAAACAAACAATAAAATTATTTGAAAACCCGATACTGGAAGTTTCTCAAGTTTTCAACAGCCTTTGTTCTATCAACAACGGATTAAAAGGGCTGAGGGTATTTCTGAGATTGGCCGATTTAAGCGCTCATGGTGTTTAATGTAATAAAACTAGTAACTTTTAGAAAAACAATATCGATAATTTCGCCTTTAATAGGCCACATATAAAGGTAATTTTCTTATCAACGTGTATTTTGTAATATTTTTTTTATATTATATGTATTTGTTGCGTTTATTTATATAAATATATATATAACGTTTATCTATTTTGTATATATATTTTTGTACCACAATATATTTTTGTATCTGCTTTGTGTAATTGTTCACTGGAAGATAATGCTAAAATTCCAATTGACATAATCTGCCATTTGTACATTTTGTAATATTTTGTGCAATAACGTTAAATAAATAAATGAAGGTCTGCATTGGTACCTAAATTATCATTTTATACTAACAAATAGCAGTGTTCACATTGCAGTATCCCAGTTTGAAGGGTGGTGAAGTTACTGAGTAAGTAGTAGCTAGTAATATGACATAATATCTTTAGGTCACAATACGTGGACTGCATGCTTATTTATCTAAGTGGTATAATAAAAAAGTCTGTCTTACTCACTAAAATCATGTAGTAACTCGTGGTTATCATTTTGTTCTGGAATAGAACAAAGACAGTCTAATTGTGAGAAAAAGATACAAAATATAAACATTGACGTCATTGTTGCAAGTAATACGGCGTGTAAGTGAGACAACAATATGTTTGCAGAAAACAGTAGCATTTCATATATCAAAATTTAAACGTCGTATCTATCTCAAACTATCGCACTTATTATAACAGGGTTTATTTAATAGGCGGTGTGATTAATGAGAAAGGTTTAGGTGTATGTTTAATATAAATTTTATGTAAATTTGTTAATGAAATAATATTGAAATGTTCAAAAAGTCGTACTTGAACCAGAGGTGAAGCAATTTTATTTTATATAATAACCAAAGTGAAGGAAGAATTGCAGTAAAATTTATAACTCTGCAATTTAACAAAAAACGGGTGGTATACTAAATTATTCTATAATTTCACATAAAACTATAATATGAACTTGCTTGTTATATATAAATAACTTTGTATCAGGATTTATGTTGTAATTAAACTTTTTCAAAATGCCTTATCTTATTTATATATACATAACATTCGTAAGCCTATATTTCATATCATAATTTGTGGAGAGAAAAATAAAGAGTCTATTTATTTATTTATAAATAAACGAAATATTGGTACTATGTATATGCTTCATTAAAAAAGCAGCTTGCATTTTTTGTTCATAAACTTGTTAAATTACTAAACGCACTACCTGACATATTTAATATTATAACTCTCATGGCTTTTGACGTCTCTCAGTTTTAATTAAACCTTTATTTAGCAGTCATTATCATTTTTATTATCGTTTGTTGAATTTGTTCATGTCTTAAACATGGTACAACTCAAAAAGTTCTTACATGCTAATCGTACCTTCACGGTGAACTCCAACGAAACTTTTCACAATTCCAAATCTGGCAGTAAACACGATTGCAAGGAAAAAAGTTCAAAAACAAAAGTCACTCGTAGAACAGTTTTCCCGCGGCGTGAGTTGGGGGCGCGAAGAGCGACTTACCCCTACAGCGTTTGGAGCGGTACTGAATGCTGGCTGGCTGAGAATGATACGTTGTTCGGTGTTTGAAAATTTAAGGGTGCGTTTGTATTATTTGCAACTGCAAATATAAGTTACTGAATTGTAAGTATATGAACTTAAGACATTTTAGGATACAGAATGTATGGTTGGAGGCTATATTTTCATGATATATGAAAAACATGACCACTGCCAGCTTTAGTGCACATCAAAAGGAAAATAAAAATAATCGTTTCCATGGGGAACAAATAAAGCCAAATATATTTATTTCTGGATCAGGTGTTGTAAGAGACGACTGAGGTCTAGGACTCAATAGACAGCAGTATATCAATTAAAACAACATAGGTAGATTAAATGCTAAAGTCCGAGGATGTAACTATGGTAATTATTCTAACCCTTTAAAATCATAAAAACCAAACAGATTTTACAACTGGTTTGATAAGAAATTTCTTGGATAGTTATGTATCTAAATAATTTGATCTGGATATAGAC
>JACJUM010002768.1:3366612-3468265 GCA_020976665.1 Heortia vitessoides
AACACATCTTCTAAAAATTAGTAATCTCGTTGCACAATAACAACATAACTTCTAATAACCTAATTTTCAGTATGTGTCGAAAGTGTAACTCACCATATGGTAGTGCGAGCTGTGTACCTGACTGCCATCTATATCCTCTTTTATTAGGATTAGGATAGCTGTGTTTTCCTGATTTGTAATCATTATTCATTATCATACCAGCTATTAAAAGTCCACAGCTGGACATATTCCTCTCTAAGAAAGGAGGTTCTTTGCCCATAATGCCCGCGCTGGGCAAGCGTTAGCTAAAACGCTTGCCCAGCGCGGCAATAATGGGCAAAGTGCAACAGGACGGAAAAGGACAGCAGAATTTCTACCGCGAGCTACGCTCTGCGAACGCATCCACTCTTGCCCAGCGCAGCAATTATAGGCAAAATTACCCCCTTTTTTCTACGACTACTATAGTGAAGAAGAGCTAAAAATGTTCTTTGTTACCCAAACTTAGTTCATGCTAAGCAGGTGGTCGAAATATGCGGGGTCATAATAAATGGATTAAATGACATCTGTAACTTTAAAGTACGGACTATATAATATTGTCATGGTAACTGAATAAACGAGGGAATGTTGTTAAAATTTTTCGGCGTCGTCCTACAGTAACACGCCCATTACAAATTTCGGGTTGAAATATTTGCGTACCGCGTATTCTCAAATTCAAAGATTAATATCTTCCAAATTAATTCTTCCAAAATGGCCGAGCCTGAGATAAATTGATACGAGTCGCTCACACGTGAACCACAACACGCCCCGTCTCGACTTAGCTAAATATTTGATTTGCACTGCGATGAGATTTTACTCGGATGTGGATTATGAACGTCTGCTTCATACTTCGTTAGGGTGAGGCTACACGAGAACTGTCTTCTGTCTTATTTCTGGCTAACTGTGGCGCGGTAATTTTTGCGAGCCACAGTAAAAAACTAGTTGTGATTGAAAACAAAAGGCAATCAATGTTCAAGTATTCAGCATGACAGTAGGACTGTAAAGAGCATGCATTTATATATAATTCATATATTTATATGACTGACAAACAAATAAACGCAGAGCCTAAACTATAAACGTTAGAAATTGGACATTTTGCACAGGAGTTTCTTTTATAACGTATGGGAGTACTATGAAAGGATTATGACGGGCCCAATGGCGCAGATGGCAGTGATCCTGTCTTGAGGGCTCGTGGGTTCGATTCTCTGTAGTAAGTCCCAAGTGACTTACCACGGAGTCAGGTCTATGTCATGAGATGTTTGAGAATTTATTATCATTATTTATGAAAATTCACCTCCTGCAATTTTGCTATTTTTTAAGTAATTCGAAGTAAACTTAAGGCTCCTTATTGAAAATCATGAAACACATATTTTTTTGAAAATCATGCCTTAAGGAATTAAGTAGGGATGCAAATTTAGTATAAAAGTACCGTGGAACGTTTCTTGTACTATATTATATTAAATACTTAGGCCTGGTAGATGTTAGCTTTTTATTTTAATAATTATACTTTATTATTTAAATAACGTTTTTAATACTAAAAGATTAAAAGAGATAAGATTACCAAAAGAACTTATGTGGTTATAGATTTCGGCTTGTTTTACCACTTGCTGATAAAATGTGTGGCAGCCCTTCAACAACTAATATAAGAAGCGCAAATTTCAACATCATATGTCGTCCACTGAAAAATATTTTCTTTGTCCACCAGTGGACGTAGACAAAGAAAATATTGTTCGTCCATAATTGCCTGCAATTTTGTAAATGCTGCTACAATTCCCTAACGATTATTCTGATTCCTCTTTTGTCTGATGTCCGTAACAAAAATTGTATAATAAATCACTGTATAAGATATTGTGTGGATTGATTATAATTAACAAAGAATTGATTCAAAGACAATGATGACAAGAAGGCGCCTACTTTTCGCAGTTTCATATTCTACTATTTACTTACTACTTACTTATTACTACTACTTTCATTCTCGCAGTTCTTAATTATATCATTCCAATTCCTCAGTCGCACTGATGAAACCTGGAGATGCTATTAAATCTATTCATCTCCTCAAATATTGTATTCTAAGCTTTACCATAAACCTGGCAGACAAGATATTACATTTAAGATTTAACATAACAACATTTGCATAAACGGTACAAATTTAAATAAAACTTGATCCTATGAAAATTCTATTATGTTTACATGAAGATGATAAAACAACTATTATTATAGATAAAAAAAATACTAACGTATATCTGCGATATGAAAATAAATTTCAATCACACTTCGCTACGTCTGTAAGACTGAAATACTTTTAATAAAAATCATAAAAAACACAAAATCATTGTGCGTGAGGTACTGGCAGAGTAGAAAAGAACCTCCCCCTGTATCAGGTGTCATAAGACGCGACATAAGGAACTAGAAATGATAGATGGCGGTGTATCGATCCAAAATAGTTATGGGCAGAAGTCCCCCTTTATTGGGGAAGCCTGTGTCCAGCAGTAAACTTCCACTAGCTGATGTGACTAATTTAGAGAAACAAGCTTACTTGAAGCATTGTATTATGTTGGGTACACCAACGTACAATCTGTACATTGATATGTGAAACAAAAACTTTTTACCCCGTTTTTGAAAAAACCACGTACAGAATATGAAAGTATGTGAAATTTGACGCAGTTATACATATTACAAAAAAATACATTAAGTTATTTTATGATATGTTTGGTTTAGAAAATGAACTAGAAAAACATATTGTTTTATTTGATTGACACAACATTTTCTCAAATAAAGTAAACATTAACTTTCTATAGCATCCGTGATTTTGATCTCATTAGTATTAGTGATTGTTGTTAATATAAAGAACAACAGTGAGAAATGAAATGAACAAACATCGAACAAAAATAGTGTAGTTTTATTATGAGTAGAGAACGCTTAAATATAAGAAAATAAAATCAAGTTCACAATTAAAACTTTAAAGAACAATGGTTATAATTCGACTACAGGACAACAACTATTTTTTACAGAAGCAACACATTTATAGCCGTTCATACAACTAATCATTCCCTCTTACGTTAATTCTTCTTTTTGCTCCTGCATCGTACGAGACCACGCATGTACACTATTATAGAATTAGTTCGCAAAGCAGTAAGTAGCTTTTTAACTTGTCTCGAGCTCCACACATTATTACTATGACATACCCCTGTGACATATGACTATGACACATCATCTGACACTTTATCCTGACATCTAAAATATTACACAATTTCAACAATCTAAAATAATGATAAATACCATGTTTAGACCTACAATATTTGTAAATAAAATTTAATTTAATATTGATTGAGTATATATTTATAATTATAATATTTTTAAATATAATTATCTAACTGCGACTTTGTTCTCGTGGACATCTTTTTCGTCGCGCTCTTGTGAATTTCTTGTTTCCTAGGATTATTATAAATATTTGTAATTTCCTGTTATTTTTTATATATTTCGATGGTGACAAACTAACAAACACCACGCCTGATGGTAAGTGATTACCTTAGGCTATGGATGTCTACGGCACCAGGGATATTACAAGTGCGATGTAAACACTTTAAACCTACGAGATTTAACGTTTTGTCAACATACTATAACCATAAAATAAATAAATAAATACTCATAATATCTCATACATAGACCTGATTCTGTAAGTCGCTTAAAACACTTGTGTTACAGACATTAGACAACAGAGGAATCACAAATATACCACTTAAATACATATATTGAACATCCAGACACAACAAATATAAATATCGTCATTTAAATATTTGTCTTAGATGGGGATAGAATCCACGACCTTTGACGTATAATACAGGATCACTATTATCTGCACCATCAGTTAGGCATAATGAACAGGTACTATGCCTAATCTACGACCCATATTATTAATTAAAATCTAGTATGCCGTTCAACCGTGATATATGAAATTAATGTATATCAAAATATGATGTTAAAATATTAGTAGCATATAGAGTTGTTTATCAAATATAAATTAGCCAAAAAAAACGAACAAACGAAAATATAGCCTAAATCATATCAGCCATTGGAAATACACTGCTGGAAATAGGCCTCCCAGAGAAATGGGGAATTTCGCTCATAATTGCCGCGCTAGGCAACCATGTTTTTATGGCAGAGCGCAGCTTTTGTGAAGGGGACGCTGCTGCCCATTTCCGCCTTGTGTCTCCATTTAAACTACACAGTTCCGAATATACCGTCATCTGTCGGTTCTGGTACCTTAATCGCCTCTTACGACACTTAGTACAGAAGGAGGTACTATTTTACTCTGCCAGTACTTCTGCCGGTAGATACTTAAATTTTAAATTTTTTATTTTCATTGGCAATAAATTTAAAATTGTTTTAAAAGAGAGTATTCATATTGATCTTTATTTAAAAGATTACGAGATTTAAAACTCAATTATTTTTTCCACAGTTACAAAAGTATTAATATCATATAAGTAGTAATATTTGTAACACTACAATATTGTTATTTATTAAACCTGCAGCATCACAACAGCAAAGTTGTGTACTGACGCTCGGCTTAGAAAAGATATTGAGCACTATATTTATTCTATTGATTTCACTCAAAATCAGATGCTTTTATCGGATTTAAATCACCGATATAAACTTATAACCAAGACAGTTTAAATAATTTTCAGGAAAAAATATCAATATTATCTCTTATGCCCAACCTGGATGTTTATGTAAAAAACCCGTAATTGTTTTTAGTCTTAAAGTAGTTTTAGAGTTTAATTTTGCTGGTCATTAATCTGACAGATAAAAATAAAGTGTTTCTTTTGCTTTGTGGGACTCGAACTGATATATTTTTGTAGATTTCTGTTCCCAATTAATCGAGACTCTATCACTATTAATATTCATTATACATCGCATATTGCTGGTGTTTCCTCGGATTCTAATTATAATAATATTTACGCAGTATCTTATGCATTGACTTGCGTTCAGGATAAGTCAATCAAAATTTTGAATATCACACAACAGAAGAATCACAAATATAATAAATAAATATTATTTTTTGCAACCAGTCACTGAATATACACAAATATCTTCATATAAACGTTTGTCATTGGTGGGAATCGAATCTTTTGGTGCCTAAGATACAATCACTACCACCTGCGCCATCGGGCTCGTCGAAGGTGTTTAATGTTGGCCTGTCATTCCTAAAGGTCTAGGAACATGCCACCTGTTAAACACACAGAAAAAAATTAATGAAAAATATATTCACCACTTTAAAACTCTAGTAATATTATGATGAAATAAAAAGCTTAATAACTTGTTTAAACAAAATAATACTATTCTATTTTCTATAATTTAATTTTATTAATTTTATTATAAAGTTAAATTTATTGATGTAATCAAAGATTCAGTCATTTTACTAAGTGTTCCCGTATAATATATCTAGATTTTTTCTTTAAATGGCGATGCAATACAAGTTGGGTCCAGCTTGTAAGAGAAAAAAACCTAAATAAAGCTTCCCCGGCGGCTTACGGTAGCCGACGACAAGAAAACTCGATCTAACTTGACAATAGAGTTAACCAAATTTATGAATTACAAATCAAACTTGACGTCGACTTTTGACGGAAAGTTAACATTTTGTAAAGAATTATAACTTCTTATTATTATTAGTTCTTAGCATTAGAATATTAGGGACAATATTTAGAAGAAAAATTTATTTGTCTCAGCTACAATACGGGACTCAAAACTGCAACTTTTGCAGCAAAAGTATGACCTTCCAGTGTTGGCAGTGTAGAATAGTACCTCCTGTGCCAAGTCCGTTCTTGTACCTTAGTCGCCTTTTATCATAAGAGGCGACTAAGGTATAAGAATCGATAGATGGCAGTATATCTATCCAAAATAGCACAGCTCAAATGCACATGAGAATGAGATGGGCAGCAGAAGCATCTCTGTCGAGAAAGCTGCGCTCTGCGAATGCATAGGGGTGGAAATGCTGCTGATCATTCCCACCCCTATGTATTTGAGCTACACTGTCTTAGATGGATATATTGCCATCTGTCGGTTCTGCTACCTTAGTCTTATGCAATACCTGGTACATACGGCTGTTTTTATTATATCAAATTATAATTATTAACGATTTCAGGTGAAGTTGTTATTAAAATTTATTTAGACCAAATGACCAATTATTTATTTGATGTAAAATGTGAATAATTGATGTAGTCAAACCCAAATAATTAAGGGATTATATTTCAAATATTATTGTGATTCTTACTAAAGGTTATTCTCATTTGATTAATTCATATACTGGTTAAAATATATGTTAATCAATATTATAATGCACGTATTTCAAGGGCAGGACATATTAGTAGAAATAAAGTAAAAAAAATAGTATTCTTTTGATTAAGTCATAATTTGTCCTTGTTCCTTGTTCACCCATAAGGTATGTCAATTGTGGGCGTTCGGTGAATAAAGATGGCCTTTTAGGATACCAATAGGTGGGTTTCCAAGGACTGAAAAACTGCTGCAACGGTAAGGCAACAGTTAGTAGATCGCAATATATCGGTTCAGTTTATCCATCTTCATGGTCATTTTAGGAAGCGATCAGCAGAGCTATAAGGGGTTGTAACGCTTCCTGGAGGAACTCAACTGACAAAAATAGAGCCAACAATCCAAACTAATGCAAAAAAGCGTAAAAACCTGCTCTAAATACATCTACTCAAACATAAAAAACCGAAATTTAGGCAATAATATTAAAAAAAAATACAGGCGAGTGGCTTTAAAAGTCAATCAAAGTCGAAATATGACCGGCCCGCGAAACTTGGGCATTCTCCAATTTAACTTGATAGGGATTCCTCAAGTTTATTCCGGCTTCTGTGAAATTATTTTGTAACCGAGTTGTACACGTGGCGTTCACGACAATATAAAATACTTTCCATTACTCGATGTAGAGATTTTCCTTACCTTCACTGCGTTTCGGTACATATAAAACGTGCTTTACATGTTAATGAAACAATTTTATCCATATTTATAAATTAACACGTAATATAAGAACGTTGCAATTTTTTTCACAAAATATACGTGGACAAAGAGATATTAAACGGTAGACAACGTTTAAATTGATGTAGTACACTGAAAATAAAGGACGCTATATTATTCTTACATATACATAACATTATATAGCAATAAGCATAATTAAAGAGCCATTATAAATTGCTATAATATATAATAAAGCACCACGAGATTTACAAGGTTTTTAACCTTGATTATTTAATCTGAAAATACTCAATTATTTCTTAGACAGGAATCGCGCTTGTTAAAGGACTAAAGTCAAAATACTAGTAGCATCTTTTGTACATTGCATGAACACGATCATTAATGTAAATACTCAATGACAGTAAAAGTCAATTTCGCGTTTATTACGTGATTATAGATTTACAATCGGACACGTAATTACGGGATATCATGAGCAAAGTAGTGAACACAAATATAATATTTTATATATCTTCACTTCGATTTTCACCGAGAGAACGTAATCTCCCGCAAATTTTAGACGTAATTTCGTAAAAGCGTCGTGATGTCTAAGGAATTCCATATTGGAAGTATTGTAGGGAGATTAGGAATTGATCCGAGAAGCACGTCGGTGATCCCGCGAAATGAAGTATTATGAATAAATCGAGGGATTTGCGAATCTTTCGTTTTTCTCTGTACAATTTTATTTCCTTATTCTGAGCGATCGACACTATCAGGAAATGATAAAGTTTTTGCAGGTTTAGAAAAAATATATCAAGATTGCAAAAGCAATATTAAGTTGGTTTGTTCGTGAAGATTAAAGATATTTTGACAACATTGATCTAACTCCGTGATAAGTACACTTGTGTTACAAATATCAGGCAGTAGAAGTATTACAGATAAAATACTAAAAATATATCTTAACAAACATAGAATAAGTACCAATATTCGCTACATAAATCTTATTTCTGGCTGGAAATCGAACCTTTGATGCATTAGATAGGAACACTTATTCTTTTGGAAGACATACTACTCAAATGTCAATTCCAGCATCGCTGGTAGAGGGAGTAAAACCGCTCATTAATGTGCAACCCCACGACGGGATGCACTATCCAATTTCACTTATCTCAAACATAGAATACAGTAGATGAATGTGAACGACCATCGTTTCCCTGGGTATACGGTTACAATAGGTGTTCCATGAGGCTCAAAATTAGGACAATTCCTATTTCTTATCTATATAAATTATTACTTGTATCCAAACTTAAAATGTGACAAATTTCTTATGACGATGTAAAAAATGTGATATCGAACGTAGTAAATTGGTTTAACGTAATTAATTTGCTACTTTAATGTAAATAAATTTAAATGCATAAAATTTGTGGCACCTAATGTCACACAAACCAATTTTACTATAGTTACAAGGAATGAGGAAGATATGGTTTACTGCATTTCTAGACCATAAATCGTAATGGAGACCTCTCATAGTAAATCTCACTAAATGTCTGAGTGCTTTTGCTTCATACAGTATCCGCCAAATTACAGATGTTGACACAGCTCGTTTAGTTTATTTTAGTTACTTTCATGGAATCTCTTATAGTATATTGCTGTGGGGTAATGCAGCTTATACACAATATTTGTTATATTATTGCAATTTAAAAATATCACAGTATAGTCAGCATATTTACGAAAACATTATGTATGCCTTTAAAATTTTAGAGTACTCTAGAAAAAAAAGTGATATGCATAATGTAAATACAAAAAATAAATATAAGCTTGCAGTGCCTACAACTCGGCTCAAAATAAAATCTCGGCATAAAATAAATAACTCATTCAAGGGTAATTGTATGAGATTTTACAATAAAATCCCAGGAACGACATTAGTCGTATGAATAAATTGAAGAAATATGTTAAAAATAAGCTTATCTTCAAATCTTACAATTGCGTTAAAAATTATGTCAACGACAAAAATTATGTCAACGACAAAAATGCTTGCATACTAGCTTTAAGACAATGGTTTGTTAGCTCCGACATCGGTAGTGGTTTTATTAGTGCCAACCACTACATATGTGTTGTTGGAAGAACCCTTATCTACACCAGTTTTTCTAGCAGGTTCCTTTCTGGTAAGTCGTGTTATGAACCTGTAGTAAACTTAGTTAAAACTCATCTGGCGCTGGCAGACTAGTTTAAGGTAGATCTGATAATGATGATCATCTGTATTATATGAATATATAAATATGCATAAGTTCATATCCTTATTGGAAATAATAATGTTATAATTATATTTTATTGACGATTTATAAGTGCTTGTAATGGGCCTACTTGAATAAAGTTTATTCGACTTTGACTAATTTGAGCTGATCTGCACTGGGTTGCCTTAAACAATGGTACAGTCAATCCAATATATTTATTAACAGATTGAAGATAAAATAAGACAAATTCTTATCTAAAATTAAAACTCTTGGAGAATAGATCAAGCGGTTGGAAATCCGGATTATCGCAAAGCTTTATAGACGAGGTAACTGTAATTATGGAGAAACATCCCCTGTATTGAACCAGGGATCTCATTTTGTAAGAAGAGATATATATATATATTTGTATATAAATGTACGATGTTAAATATTTCACTTAATTTTCTTTACATAGGATTTACATAGGATGTTATTCGGATATTTCGTTTTTCATTGGTTGTACATAGCACCTACAATTTCAAGCAAATAAATTCCATAGGTCCATTCATTTACAAAATCTTTAAAATGTATATTGATCAATACAATAAAATAAATAAATTCGCTAAACACCTCATATATTGACCTGACTTTAAAATAAGTCGTTTAAAAAAGTTGTGTTACAGATATCAGACAACAAAGGAATTACAAAAATATTACTTAAAATAAATACATGCATTCTACACTCAGAGGCAGAACAAGAAAAATACAAATATCAACAAGTAAATATTTGTTCTAGGTGGGAATCAAAACACAAGAAAGGTCTAGGTCAAGGTCACACTACCATCTGCGCCATCGGGCCAATCATAAATGTTTTTTCTTACACTCTAAATTCCATTCATTTTTTTATCGTTTTCAGTACCAACAATAATTATGTTACTTTAATCATATTCATGCGTATAAACAATAATGACGCAAAATTGAAGATTGTTTTTAATTAAATTATTTTCAAAAATATATTACACACTTTTTTGAAACTTAAAGATAAAATATGAATTATTCAAAATATTATCTGCAAAATTACTTTGCCTCCAAGAATAAATACACAAGCAAAATTTTAAGTCTTTAGGACCTGTGACCAAGTCTTTGTATTGATAGTCTTAAAAAATAATATAATATGTTATTTATAAATTACAATAAATCATCTTTTTTCAACCTCTTACAAAGGTTATCTTTACTTGTACTTACTTCACTTTAACCTACACACGTAACATTTGAAACCAGTGCAAAATTTAAGATGTTGATATATATAATGTTTTTATAATAACAAATTGGTAAGCAAGTGTGTATTGCTGGATACTTCTTTGTCAATATTTGTTTGCTACCACCGAATAGCTTATAAGCCTTGCTCCACTAACCTTTGAACCTCAGCATGTCATTGTCTGTCATTTTGCATCCTAATGTAACAAATTTTAAACACTGCTATTTGGCGGTAAAAATCGGTTAAAGGATACCCATACAGGGCACAGGCAAAAAACCCTTGGAAGATCACGAATGCTTAATTGATTAATATTTTTCGCAGACAACGATAATAAATTTCACTTTTAAGAATTCGCATGAATGCCTGTGAAAGTTGAAATGTGAAGTCACTGAAAAGAATGAATCATTTCAACAATCGAACTGAAAATAATTTTCTATCTGAATGCATCCACTGCCTCTGAACATACAGCCACTGATACGAATTCATAATTATTACTGTATTGTGATAACATTTTTACATTTAATTTTTGACCGCCCGCATTGCAACATTTTATGTTTCCGTCCTATCTTAAAACATAAAAAATAAGAGCGTTCGTCTGGGATGAGCTTTTAAACTAAAAATGGTTTTTGCTTATTGTGTACAGATTGATCCAAACTGACCAATTCTTGTCTCTAACATCAAACAGTCGTTAGATAATAAACTTATTTAATATGTAGTTTCTGTCTTATCTAACTTATATAAATAAATTAATCTCAGTAAGATTACAATTGTTTTATACTTAGAAAACACAGAAATTTGAGAATGCAGGCAATAATGGCAGTAAATAAGCCACCACAGAGCGTTGTCTTAAATTGAGATATAAACTATCACATCCCTAATAGATAAGTATAAAATAAAAGTAATTTTACTTAAATTAATTTATTTAATTAATTTAAATAAAAAGGAAATTACATATTAAATGAGTCAATTATTTAACGATGGTTGATATTTAAGACAAGAGTGCGAAAAATATAGCTGCGCTTGCGTCTGGTACTGGGTCGTTTTGCGTTTTAGCCCTGCTACGGAAACGAAGAGTGCTACGATTAATAGTATATTATAAACCATGTTCGTAGTATGGTATAAGTACAGCTTGACTGAAAAAAATATAGTTTCCTAGAGTTTGTTGAGAAATCTTCGTATGAACGAAATACAGATTTTCTGAATTTCCTGAGTCTAGGACGCATTATAAATATACCTGGTGTATTACTACTTGGCTAATCGGTAGATGATTGTTAGAAGAATAATGACAAATAACTTCCATGTAAATTTCGATACTGATTTTTATGAAGTTGGTCTATGGTTTTTTCATTAGCAGTTAACATTAGCTTTTTAGTAGTAACAGTATGGGCCAATATTAATGCCTAGTTTAATCAGTAAGAAGATACTCAGGATTACCAAATTTACTGACACTATGCAGCTGATCTTTATAAGTAGATAGACAGAACTTGGCTGGATTAAGCCATCAAAATCTCGAATGTAGACTACGTTCCCCACATACCAGGAAGCGCACCGAGTGACATCTTCTCGCTAGGTGTAAAGACAATCTGACTTGATCTATTGGAAACGAGTGTATATCCTAAAAACTTTGCTCTATAGTGGACATTACTCGGCTGATATGATGACAAACCAATAATCACTTTTCTATGTTATTTTATTGGTGAACATTGATGTTGAGACAAACATTTTCTTTTATCTTTCGCTTTTTTATGCTGGACAAAAAACAGTTTGGATAACAGCCGTACGCATTAACTTTTCAACGATTATTCTATAACATTTTATTATTTAATTTTTGGATAGCCTGTAAAGTGATCCTCACGCGAGGAAGCCGACAGGCAAAAGCTGTTAAATAAATTCACGGTATACACGTGAAAACTTTTTATACAAATTTCCATTACAAGAAGTCGATATCTCCCGACTGGGTCCCCGGCGTGCCCGATAATAGACCGGAGGCTCCCCAAGGCTGCTTTTGAATATTATTTACAAGGGATATTCTGCCGAAAATTGAACAGACTTAAAGGCGATATTTACTGAGAGCCTTATGTTGACCACACTGACTTGATGCGAAACGTTCTCACAAATATGATTTGCAAATGGTTTTACCAGCATTTTATTTTATTGATTTACATTGTCATTGTTCAGCATTGTTGCATTTGCATTGTTTCGTTCGATAATCAAAAAATATTTTACATATATATCTCATTAAGATGTAATTTTAAAATCCTGTTATAACAGCAATAATAATAATATTATATAATATTTTTTATTATACTAGATCTATTTATATAATAGGTCTGGTAAAAAACAAAAAAATATATACTAGGTCAGGCTGTGTGGTACCGGTGGAGTAGAATAGTATATATACTAGCCTCTGTACTAGGTGTTGAAAGAAGCAACTAAGGTTCCGGAACTGGATAACGGTTTATTCATTCGAAACAGCGCAGCATAAATACGGATGGGTATGGGCAGCAACATCCACGTCGAAAAGCTGCGAACTGCCAACCTTGTGACATGAATATATTAGGTCACAGTAACTTCACTGCCTCTTTCACCCTTCAGACCTGAACACAGCTATGCGAGAACTGCTACTTAGTGGTAGAATTAGGGAAGATAAATACAGAATATTTATACAAAGTCCATAAAAACCACGTACGGGCGCCAGATCCACTTACTAGATTATATTTGAGCTACTTGAAATGCCTCGCACAAAGATCAAACCGCTAGTATGCCCATTCCGTGGAAGAGTATTAGATTCAAATTCGCTCGGCAAAAATGTGACCTGTCAACGTGTGCAGTGATAATTGAAGCGGAGGATGTGCATTACATATTACTCAATACATTTAAGAAAGTCATCTCGCAGGCTTGTGCTGGATGATTGTAATTATTTATATCTATGTTTTTTCTATATTTGGGTGTTAAATATATATGTTTGAGTAGTATATTGGTGATCATCTGTTGTCTGATGTCCGTAACAAATGTCAATGTATGTTGTGGGAATTTATTTATTATCTCTATATGGATTGTCATTGTTTCTTAACCATGTTTATATGTTCTAATATTTTATAAATATACGTTTTTAGTTTTTAGTTATTTACATCGTAGCAGCGACAAAGCGTCCACTACTGGACATAGGCATACCAAAAAAGGGGGATTGCTAATATTTGACGCGCTGGGCAAATAAGTGACAATCGCAGAGCGTAGCTACGCGACGGTAATACTGCTGCCCATTCCTACCCTTTAGCATTGAAGCTACATTGTTTCGGGTGGATATATTGCCATTTATCGGTTCCTCAGACACCTCTTATGTGGCGCCTGGTACAAGGGGAGATACCATTCTTTTCTGCTGGTACCACACGGCATACCTCATATTTTGTCAGATTCTTTTTTTTACAGCAATGAGTAAAACTTATATTTGTCAGACTATGTGCTTGTAATAATTACCTGTAAGTTTAATTCAGTATTGAGCATTTAGTTTAATACTTTGGCTTGTGTAAAGAAGCGAGCGTATATTGTAACGTGACAATCGTTGGTAATTGTTTTTAAATGAATTAATATTAATAATTCGTAAATACATTTCACATCCTCGGCGTTTTTAAGAAATATACCTTTTGAAAAAAATGCTTAAACATGGAAACAAACAGACTTTTTGGAAGAAAATATACAAAGATTTACGCCAGCAAATCACTAATAACGACCTTGTACATACTCGTATATCGCAAACAAAAGAATATCTCTAAAATCCTATTAATTGACAGTTAAATAGTTATCAATCGTGGTAGGTATTTTCGAAGCGGAGTTCTAACCTAGTTAGTTCTGTTCAAATCAAATACCAGTATTGGAAATGTTCCATTGGAATTCTATCATTGATTGAATACAAGCTAATACGGCCGGTTGATAAATGTCCCGATTTGCATTTAAACATCAAATTGGGGACAGTCCCGCTGTACAGAGTGTGCTATTTACCGAAAATTCCAATTCGCCGCGCGAATTATGGAGATTACTGTTATTTCGTTGTTACCGATGACGTGGAGTGACTAGATAAGGCTTCCAGTCCCTTTGTTTATTTACGAGCTCGTGGCTTTGTTCGCTTGTAAGGATTTCTAGCCTATTGTACGAGTGATTGAACTCAAACTAAGAATATACTTTATTCAATTGGCCCCATTACAATCTTATTCAAATCTGTTTAAAGAATCCTTTAAGACGATAAGATTCACCAGATATATAATCCATACATAACCTACTTTAAGCCTGCCGGTAACAGGTTGACCTTAAAACTATATAATCTTACTGCAATTCAGTCTTTTGTACCTAGCTTAGGATTGACTTAATATGTAAGCTTTGGAAGGCATGATTATGATAAAGATTACCGTTTCCTTATTTCAATTTACTATGAAAGAAAGTTAATATACTACTTAAGATTTTATTGTAAAATATATACACTTACAGAATTACCTATTTTATTACGTCAAGCTTGCACTGCATACACCTTGACGTATAATACTTTATTTAACAGCGGAAATCACGTCGCCTACCCCATAATAAGTCTATGTCGTACCTTATTTTTATTAGAAATGTACGAACTACTAATTGAACCTATAAATTATTGGCGCATCGCATCTACTATATCACCCTATCATACACATCCAATAAAAAGAACGAGTATTAATGCCAGATTAATATTAAATAATATATTAGCATTATCTGTCTATTAAATACTCGAAAGTTAAAGTATACTCAGTATAAGAAACAGAGATTTGGTGTATAAATAAAATACAACTTCACCCAGAAATATGATAAATCTCAAACAAAGGTTCTTTGTGTTGGTACCTTACTCATAGCTATTTGTTTCACCTTTTTTTTACTGCTAACAACAGTATTTGCATTGTTGTGTTTCGGTTTGAATGGCGAGAGAGGCGACTAGAGATTACTGTGTATCTTCAAGTACTTATTGATGTTGGAAACGCGCTACTGATATCCTTGTGATGATTCGACTGTGAATTGAAATTGGTGAAGCTTATTATCACGCATACCATATGCTTGTTTGTCGACTTAGGTATATAAAACAAATGAAGGAATCAGTACGTTCAAAAAAAAAGGGGGTCATTGCAATGCGGCCTAATATGCACCTTCATCCTCACTCTGCTCCGTTTGATCACAAACTTGCGATAGAAAATAAAATAAAAAACAAAGATTATATTTGATCAGAAATATTACTTTTGTATTACTAGTACTTGTACTACAAGTACTAGTAATACAAAAGTAATATTTCTGAATTTATCTTAGATGCAACTTGAACGATTCAGGACATGTCTATCACTTTTCGCAATGGCACAGTGAGCGTCTTTAGCAAGTAAGGTGTCTTTGTAAAAATGTTCAAAGTGATCTTTCAAAAAAGGTTATCCATTTTCAGTTCCTTTAAATAAAAAATATAAACGCTTCCAGCAATAAAAAGATCCGAGCCCTGCTTATTATTGAAGTGCAAATTGAAAATTAATGGTTCGCCATTTTGTATGATTTTGTGATTCTGCATTGTTGTTAACTGTTAAATTATATCAAGTATATATATATATACAATTGTGGTTTTATAATGGCAACGAAATTGTGGTTTTATTCACAAATAGGGCGGTTTTTAAATGTAAATGTTGTCCGGATAAAAGAATTATAAATGATACATCATTTAGTAACTAAAACTTGAAACAAAGAAGGTACTATGGACATTCAGTATAAATAATGGAACTTAATTAAATTATTATCTTGTACTCAAACATCAGTACCAGCACCATGGAAGAAGTAAAAAAAAACGAAATTTGTCTCGGGCTGTCTTAACGAGTGCAATATACGAATCAACAATGTAAGTAAATGTAATTCGAAAAGTTTAAACTATGTTATTTACTTAAACAATTTATTGGTATTTTATTCTTTTCCTAAAAACTTACATAGGAATCTTCAGCTTACTGAAATTCTATATGCCTAAAAAGGCAAAAGCAAAAAAGTTTTAAACAAAAAAGTAATCCTTTGTAATTTATATTGCGGAAGTGTTACAAGGATTTGAAGGAGGAAGGGTCGCTGCACAAAAAATGGAATGAAAGGGCCCACAAAATACGCTACGCTCCATGCCAAAGAAAAGGATTTGTGATAAAAATTTCTCGAATTACGAAAATGACGTTGAGACTATCTATCTAATGATCAGTCATATGTTTTGCCTTAAATATTAAGATCCTCTGTGCAATTAATAGATACAATAAGATTTTTGGCGATGATATTGTCAGTACCATACTCAAAGATTTATTTAGACACACAATAATGGATTAACTCGATGCTACCAACACGAATATTTGTTGCAGCCTGAACTTCAAGCCCAGGTGCCTACAGCAAATTATTTCTGACAGTTCAGACAGCAAGCAACTTTCAATACCAACATCCGTTTATACCTTTACTACAAAGTTCTGTAGTATTGAATACATGTACTGTTTATGATAAACAAAATACTATTAACCATTGTACAATTGACTAGTTCTACTAGCGCTAGTTCTAGGTCGCGGTAGGTGACTAGACAACATTTTAGGTACTAACCTAAAATTTTGTCTCTTCACTGGGAGTGTTTGATTTTCTCTTGAGTCTCTATTTAATAAAGATATTTTTCAAACGAACTTTCCGATTGCGAAATAAAAATATTGCCAAATTAATGCAGAACTTGTGTGCAAAGGGTCATGGGCTCGATTCCCATCCAAGACAAATATTTATGAGATCAAAATTTGTATTTGTTTTACTTCTGGGTGTTAAATATTATACTTATCGTCATCATCATATCAGCCGTTAGATATCAATTGTTGGACATAGGCCTCTCTAAAAAGGGGGAGTTTTGCCGACAATTATTAGCGGCAATTGCCGCACAAGGCAAGCGTTCTGGCAATCACAGAGTGCAGCTTTTGCGGCAAAGATACTTTTACCCACCCCCGCCCTAAGCATTTGAGCTGCACTTTTTCGGATGGATATACCGCCAACTGTTGGTTCCAGTACCTCGTATCTCAGCATCAGAAATATTTTCTTTTTTGAAGTTGATGACAAGTCACATAATTGACTTACGCGAAAGCGAAATCTCAACGTCGGTGTGTGTCAACAGTTCGATGAAATGTGACATATGGACATTCCAAACCTCAGGGACTCTACTTTTAATCCCGATAAAGCTTCCGACAGATGTAAAGTAAGCCTATGCGAATGAAGAGGAAGGCTGATCAAAACACAAAAACGAAAAAGAGAACTGACGCCGATATGTGAATGAAATTTTCATTTTAATACACAAAATGATATCTATTCACTGTCAAAATAATTCAGGCAAAGGCTTTTTCAGGTAAACTCTGATACGGTAGACGGTGAGCTGCGATAACAGCCTGCGGCAGCAGTCTCTCATTGTAAAGTTACAATGAGAATTACTAGATACGAAATCGTACCACATGAGGTGTTTTCGTCAAAAATCTTTTAATGTGCGATTAAATATGCCGAGTATTCAAGTTAGTTTTTTAGATATTTTTCTTAACAAATTTAAATATTATAATTAAAACTAGTTACATTACAGGCTTCTATGTATTATAGCTTATAATAAGCATTGGTATTTCTTCATTTTGTGATGATTTTCATGGTAATAATTTGTTTTACTTTTTAATTATTAGATATTTTAGCTTTTTCTTGAAATTTTACCTAGATGACCTAAACCAATAACAAAATATTTAATTTTGTACACCTCCAACTAACCCATTACTTTTCCATGTAAATGTTGCCTGAAAGACATCGCCCCAAGAAATTGAATACAGTAAAGCTGTACATTTTAAAACTTATTACTTATTACTGTTATTATTAGGTTTGTAAAGTTAAGGTGTTCAATAAAGTGTTTTACTTTACTTTTTATTTAAGTATAGCATGTATACAAATAATGTACATATAGTAAACTAAACGGAAATTTACATCAGGTATTGCAATAAATTTGTATCTTCGTTAGTTGTAAATAAGCATGAGATTGGGTATAGAGGTATATTTGAAAAGCATTTGTAATATCTTAAATTAAATTACGGCATTCCAGCTTAATCCTTTGGAGCGTCTGTCACAATTGGAACTAAATTGCGTCTCAGCGGAAGACACTTAAACATCACGGGTTCGAGGCTTGAACGAGTCGAGTAATTACTCACGACTCTAATTAAGCCTTACTCGAGATATCTATATAGTTAAGTCTAGCAAAGCTTACTTTGTGATGAGGTGAAACTATGTAGCATATGATAGTGTAAGAAACTGCAAGAATATTTGGCGCCACACATTTACTCGGGTAGTCCGTTTTCTGTGAGAATAATAAATACAATAAACTTAGTAAGTACTCCTTATAACAATAGATATCTGGCAATGAAAGTCCGATTAAATGAATTCAAAAAATCTGAATAAATCTTTATTAATACCTTAACTTATAACCCAAAAATATATATATTGTTCATGTTTCTTGATTTTGATTGAGTAACCTCCTTACTGAAATTTATTCGTATAACTACAAAATAAGCAAAGTTGAATTATTAACTTTGCACCGCGTTTTAACAACTAAGGAGGTGAATATTCAAAAATCCTTTTTTCGTGCTCTCTTATATTTATAGTATAGACCATGAGTTGATACGAGTCAGCCAGTCGGTAAGTCAACTTCACTTTTTATATATCTAGATCATATAGCAAAGATTTTTATATATTGATCTTTCAAAAAGCGATATACATAATCACATAGTATAAATAAAAAATATTAACGATTCCAGCAATAAAAAGTTGCAGCCCTGCTTGATACTAAAAGTTTCTAATCTCTTACCTTAGGATCTACGTTAAAATATCAGTCAGTCAGTCAGCTTTTCTTTATATGTATATATGCTTATATTGTTCCGTTTATAAGACTAATCTGGCAAATTATCAGACTTCAACATCTTCGTAACAGCTGAAGAAAATCTATTACTGGACGTAGGCCTTCCCCAATGTTTTCCCATGATGGCTGCATTATTATAGACATGTAGCAATCCCAGATCAGTAGCATAGCTTGCCAATGGGTATAACGAAGCTCATTCCGCTTTTTTGGTGTATTTACTTCCACTCGCAGGTTCTTATACCTCTGAAGACACCAGGCAAAGATATTCTACTCTGCCGGAACTCCACGAATATACAGAAGTTTTATTTTCACAAACCGTCACGTCACCGTCACCGTCACGAACAGTCTGTGCATTTCGAATTTTAGCCCATCAGATGATAAATCTTGCCACAATCCTAATTCAATTATACTATTTAAACTAAGTATGTAACAAGGACTGCAAGATTGTAGACAGTGACTTCAGCAAACGTATTATTTAGCTTAATTACAGCCACAGCCGTTAGTTAAAGTTTTATACGCGATTCTGCGAGCGGACTTACATTGTTACAAACAATTAGTACTATGTAGTACAAGTGCAGGTGACGTAATAAATTCATTTGTCTCTTTAAATGGGTCATTCATTCTTTTATTTAATCATTCCATGATCATAATTTTTATTACCAGGTCCAGGTCACAGCAGCCTATAGACGTTCGTAATATCACAAGGATATCACTAGCGTATTGCCGATCTTGTGTCTTGAATTCATCAAGTTACATTACATAGTAGTTTTACTGCCTCTCTCTCCATTCAAACCGTAACACAGTAATGCAAACACTGTTATTTGGCGATAGAAATAGGTGAGTGAGTTACGAATGCAGATGATCTTTCCATAAGATTTTGGATGGATATACCGCCATCTATCGGTTCTCACCACCCGCCATCTCAAATTTTTTCAATCGCCTTTTACGACACCTGGTACAAGAGGAGGTATTATTATGCCAGTACCTCACGGTAGTTGAAGTATTTGATCTACTGAATTAAATCTATCGACCTTCCTGTTTAATAAATAAAAATCAAGTTGAGACAAGTGGGAATTATTAAGAAGATACGAATAATAATAAGTAGTACGATGCATCAAAACTGCAACAATTACAACATAGCCAGGAAAAATTGTCAATATATTAGGCTTCGGCACACGTGACTGTGAAAGATTTATACTACATTACCTATGTGTATCATGGAAAAAAAATACTGCATTTATAAATCTGTATATATAAAAGAATAAGCTGACTGACTGCCATATAACGCAGGGGCTAAATTACAAATGTCAGAATCTTAAAATTTTGCACAAGGGTTTCTTTTATTTAAGTGAGCAATAAGAAAGGATTTTTGAAAATAATCATCTAAAGGGGGTAGAATAAGAGTGCAAAATTAGTATGAAATTTTTCTGTTTTTTTTAAATATTTAAATGAAGTTCCAGTAAGAATGTTCTTCATTAAAACTTCTAATATTTGTTTTTATTATTTTACATTATAAAAATCATTCTTTAAGGGGGTAAAAGAAGGTTGTAAAGTTAGTATGAAAGTTCTCCAAATCAACGCGGGAGAAACCGCGGTTGCTGCTAGTTAAGTTTAAACAATCTTATCTCCTAAGTTAAATCATACTGTACGCAGTAAGCAAAATAATATAAATATATGTTCAAGTATTTAAAACAAACACAGTGATATGTAATGCGTGAGTGCAATTTAGAGCTGAAAAAACATTTCAGCATCTTATATAAAAATGCAACGAAAATAATAGTCTATGAAAAAAAAAATTACATTTAACATTTTATACTTAAAAAGTATTTTTTTAACTCTAAAAGCAATATTTCCATACCGCTAAGTTAGAGGCTAACTTCAATCAGTAAGTAGTTAGTAGAAAAAAAAAACTTTTGAATTTAGAAATAAATTTAAATTATATACTCGTATGTAACGTTCACCTGACTTCGGGGTAAGTAGCTTGAAACACTTGTATTACGGATATCATGCAACAGAAAAATTACATTGAAAACACTTAAATAACTATAAGTAATATATATATATCAATAACACCCACACAGAATAAATACAAACATTCATCATATTAATGTATGCTCTGTGTCCTGATCGGATCCACGATCTTCATCATCATAAGATGGGGCCATTGAGTCCACGGTATCACCTATACCTGTGGAAATACAAAACGGTAATGCAATCGTGTTATGAAATTAATCTGTGTTATCATAACCTGAATAAAATATATAAGCTGTTGAAATGACAAAGGCAAAGTTTTGTATACGGGACCTCGATTGAGTCTTTGAATGAAGTTTTATCAAATTTAAAACTTGTAATGACTTATTCAAGAGATTTCTGACTTGTTTAACCACGCTCGTTATAACGATTCTGAGTTGTGCTGGTTTTATAAAGTACTAACAATTAAATACTGCTTGGATGGTTAGCCTCAAGTATTTTCTCATTAGCATCGTAAGTTACTTGTATTTGTAAGTGTTCTTCATGTGAATTGATCGTCACTTTATAACGCGTAGACAGAAATTAGGATTTTTTGCCTAGATAACCTATTGCTTATACCTTCGCTTATTATAAGGCGAAGTCGCGGGATCTGAGTGGGACTGACGGCGATCAACCGAAGGTGAACCCTGAGTAACAGGGCCCTGGGTAAAAGTTAGTTGTTGTTAGCAAAAGAGAAGGACTGAGCAAGCCCGGTCGCACTATGTGTACACATCTGTGAGCTAGTGTGTGTGTGTGTATGTAAGTATGAAAGTAAACGTGTGGTTGATTAATTTATGACAATAAACATAAAAGACTCTCGGTTCCTGTATTGGTATACTATTTATTTGGATGACCACTTATTATTTCTGCATATATTTGTCTGCACGAACAATTTATATAAAGACGGCTTTAAAAATAAGAAAAATCTCCTATTTACTTACGGTGTCTCCTATGAGGCCCAATACATGGATTTACCATTTTAGTTGTCTGTATAAAATGTTAAGCACAAACGATTGTCGAACTGTACGGTCTCCGCTGATTTCATTCAAGTGGTCAGAAACAAGATGGGCTTAAAATACATCACCTTTTCACCCCTAACTTCAATCCGACATGAGATCAAGACTGGTACAAAGCAAAGAACATGGCGTGGTCTCTTAAAGACATATACAAGTTTACGTATTCTACGACATTATACTCGTCTTAGTCTCCAGAACAAAATTTTAGATTACTGTCAATAATTGTGCCAAGATATTTCATCGTACAGATTATTTTTAAAACATTGCAGGAGCAATGGTAATTATTTTGGTCAATGCAAGAATGCACTACAATAGATATAGTTGTATGCATGTGTGTATATTTGTAACCGACTCTTTCGAAGTCGATTTTGACCCACTTTAGATGGACAGATTTAATAGTAACCTTGTACACAAATTATTATTTCATTACTTTTTATATTAAATAAGATTATTTCATTACTTACTATCAGGATCATCAGGTTGTAAAAATTCCTTTGTGAAACCACAAAGCCTGCGCATGCGTACTGTCTACTAAAATAAAAGATAGTTAAAAAAAACTAAAAAAACACGCTTTTATAATTCAATTACAATTTATAATACATCAAACTATAAAGTGCAATTTTAAGTGATAATAATGATGAATAAAAAATATTAGAAGTAATCAGAACAAACCGTGTAAAGCGGGGTGTGTTGTGTCATATTATTTGTAGACCTAGACTAACTAGCCGAAGTTTTTTCAGAATATTATTAGTACTTTTCGTATAATACACACATTTCATATAATACAATTCGTATAACACACAACAATGAACACAAGTATACGTATATACTTGTGTTCATTGTTGTCACTTAGTAATTAAAAATATTTTTTCTTTTAATGTAATGTATTTTAAAAGCGTGTTTTTATTATTAACATATTTAAAACGAAGAAATGATGCAATACAGACTTAATAATGATTAATTTCCAACATCTCATATATATTTGCCATGAGGTGCTACTGGCAAAGTAGAATAGTGCCTCCCACTGCACCAGGTATCAAAAGATGCGACTAAGGTCCCAGAATCGGCAGATGGCGGTATATCCATCCAAAACAGTGTAGCTCAAATGCACAAGGTAAGGATGGGCAGCAGCAACCTCGTCGCGGATGCTGCGCTCTACGATTACCAAAACGCTTGCCCAGCGCGGCAATTATGGGAAAAAATCCCCCTTTCATGGGGAGGCCTAAGTCTAGCAGTGAACTTTCAATAGCTGGTATGACGAGGGTGATGATCTCATATATTGAACCGACTCCGAAAAAAATTGCTTAATGCACTTCTGTTACGGACATCAGACAAGAGAGGACTTACAAATATAATTCTAAAATACATTTTTTTTATTAGACACGGTCGACAAACAAGTAAACACTGCGTGATAGTGCGTTACTGCAGCATATGCACGTATTATCACAAGGATAACACTAGTGCGTTACCAACCTTGTGATTTGAAGACATTATGTCACATGGTATGTCTCACATATTTTTAACACGCAGACTCAGAACAAATACAAATATCATCATATAGATATTGGTCATGGTTGGGGATCGAACCTACGACCCCTTTACTCACGAAATAGGAACTACCGAATGCGCCATCGGGCCCCACAATTTTCGATATAAATATGATAGGTATATTTGACGAAAACTGCCAATAAAATAAACAGAACGCAATACAAAACTATTTCTCAACTTCATAAAAACCGGTCGTAATACAACGACATCATTTAGCGCAAACAGACAAAAGGAGAGGGATGTTAAACAATGGCTATGTTATTCGTTGACTGGCCCAAGTTTCACCCCTTACACTGTATAGCTCTTACTTACCTCGTTCATTCGAACCCTTGACGGAAAACCTTGAAGGATGCTCGGCTAGTTACGGTGCGAGCCTTTCAAAATAATGTCTGATTAAAAATTTGACGGTCTCTATAGTCCTGATGGTAGTGATCCTCTTGTGCGCAGAGGTCGTCAGTTTAAATTCTAACCAGGATACATATATATTAATGTTATTTGTATTTGTTCTGTATCTGGGTGTGAAGTATATATATTAAAGTTTTATATTTGAAATTTTGTTGTTTTATTTCCGAAACCAAGTGCTTTAAGCGATTTAATACGGCGTCAGCTAGAGATCAGGAATGATATATATTTAACAAATTAACAGCTTGACCACGTTGTTTGTTAGGCGAGATAGTGTGTGAATCTAAATATTTAATTATCATTATCATAGCAGAACGTCAACAGCAAATTATAGGCCGTTCCAAGAAAAGTTACCAATGTTTTCTTGTAGGTTCTTTTTTGATACCTAGCGCAATGAGCTTGCTTTAAATTTATTGACAGTTTTGAAACAGTTCATCCAGAAGGTATAAACATAAGGTTATCAGGGTCATCGGTCATTTATGAAATAATGTAACACCAAAATAGATCAATATTTATAGAAAATATGACAAAGGTGCCTACTAGATTTAACTCTTGAAAGGCAGATTTTTAATTTTATTTATCACGCTGGCTGGAATACTGTTTCAAGTAGATATACCAGAATAGATCAAGTCGACAAACAAGCATACAGTCCACGTGATTGTAAGCATCACTGCAGCCTATAGACGATGGTTATATCTCACGAATATCACTAACGCGTTGCCAACCTATTGACCTGAGAAGATAATGCCACATTACCCAGTGAACTTAATGCCTCTCTCACCCTTCAGGCTGAAACACAACAATGCGAACACTGCTATTTGGTAATAGAAATAGTGAGAAAACTCTATCGACATCAAGCTGTGATAAAATGTAGCTCGGAACAAAACCCGAGAGGCAAAGTCTCTTCTTAGACTTAAGAACACAATTCCGCTTATGAGTCTGGCATCGTCAACAATATTCATGACACTATTTTGGACTGAGTCGAAGAATCCAGCTGTTAGATGCTCCTGCCCAGAGATATAGTTGTATTGACCTGATGAGCACACCAAGCTTTAATAGCCCACTTGGTCTTGTTTCCTGAGTGACTACGGAACTATACGTCACTAGAGGTTTTGAGATTTAATTCCATGCTATTTGACCAACTGCCATTAACTACGGCTTTAATGCTTCTGCTGAACAAAAAGCTCTCCATCCATTACCAAGGTATTTTCTTATGCCAGACCCAGTTGAATACATTCGCCATATCCAGGCTCACAGCCAATTCCTCAGCTTGGCATTCCAGAGTTATGGCCCAGTCTTATGTGAGATACGCTAGAAGATCATCTATCGAGTGATTATGGCGAAAACCATATTGGCAGTCGCTGATCAGATCGTGCTCTTCTATCTAGGTATCTAGGGAGTTTTGTGTTGTTAACATGTTTCATCACCTTGGAAAGAAGGTGGCGATTGGTGGTAAGGTGGTATGGTGATAGGCCTGTAATTCTATTCGGTCGGATATGTCACCCTCTTTTTGTACTAAATGGGCGTTCTCCACAAAGTTGAGAAGTTTCCTTGCAGAGTACGAGAGCGCGAACAGGTGCGTCATTACGGCACTGTTTAGCACCACTAAATGTGAATATCTAGGGAGATTAATTCGTACCGAATATCACGCTACGTGATTAAAACATTCGGCATGAAGCAAGTTCACCACGTGATGAAAGGCGGTACGCAGCCTCCGTCATTCAAAATCCCTATCCCAGAATATCGGCTTTCTCCTTCGCACTGTGGGCCAAGTTGCCATCGTCTTGTTGGAGTGTTGGCCAAGGCGACTGACAATAGTTACCCTCGGCTGCCTTGGCAAGCAACCAGAAAGCGCGTCTTCCAGAAAGGTTCTGCAGCTATTAATTAGTAGGTTCGGAAAGAAACATTCCATACCCATCAATATGGTTTCATTAACCGCGCCTGTATAGGAGTCGGGATCTTCTGCTTCAAAACAAAGCTGCTTTCCATACGACGTGTTAAATTCACGCAATCTATTACAGGTCGGTCACTACTCCCTTACAATAGCAGCCAGGTCCACTCCGGTTTCTCCAATTCTCCCTCTTTCTTCCAATATGACTGCCACTGCAAGGATTCGGCATAGACTAATGGCTCAGCCCAGGGCGGAGATTAACGTGATCCCTGGATTCGGGAGCCTGCTTCAGGTCAGGCCTTTTTACTGGGTCTTCCTGACCGCCGCGCCAACAAAACGCGCCTAAACCATCAGTTGGCGGTATTATGCGCACCGTAGCGCGATCTATAAAAGAGTTTTGGTAACTTTACTCACTGTAAGAAACACAGCACATGTAAAAGTGCACTATTTCTTTGCAGTTTTCTATAAAATGGAGGTAATTCCTCAGGCAAACTATTAACATATTTATCGAACTGACTAGTTGTTATTGACTCATTTATGATTCAATCACGCAACCAGACTCCGGACTTGCTTTTTCATAACTTAAACAATTAAATATTGCATCGGTTAAGCATCGCCGCTTTGAATAAGTAAAATAATATAATGTCGCACCATTTTACGTAGCATAGGCAATCAAAGGCCGCGATGCATTAAGAGATACTCGAGTCCATAGACAATGGGTATTGTTGGCCGATACGGCTCCCCAACCATTTGTTATGCCACAGCTCGCCAAATTAATTGATCCCACACAATTTCCTATTTGGATGTCAAAATGTGAAAATCATTTGTGCGATTTGTAATCGAATTAATTAAGTGATTATTTCATGTTAGTTGAAATTTGGCACTTTTCCAATTTAAATATAAAAAAATACAGATTTATTTTTATCGGTTATCATACGATAGATTTTTTTATCTATCTTGTAACACCTAGTTAAAATTGCAGATAAAGCAAACATTTCAATTAGCTAATAGCTTATATAGACCATATTATCGTACTCCACAGCCTCTAGCCATACAATTCCAGTAGCTCAAGTGCTGTATTGCTCAAGAACTAGAGTGAAGCCAGAAAGAGATCTGTTCGCTGTCTATTTACGCGATTATGTCAGGAATAAGGAGGTCCATAGAAGAACCAATGTTACCAAAATAGACCTCGCTGATCTTCTATCAGTAAGTTGAAGTGACAATGGGCGGGGCACATAGCATGCTAAGCCGACAGCTTACGAAGTTGTAAGTTTTTGGAATGGAGATCATGCACCGGCAAGTACAGTGCAGGAAGTTTACCTATAAACCTGGATCTACTGTATAAGGTCGATCATGGTTCGTTCGCGGTCTGATCTCGGTCTTGTAAAATGTTTAATAATAATTAGATTTTATCAGACCGATATCGGACAGCAAAATAACCGTGTTTGACCTTGAAGTGTCGATACAGCATAAGGTGGACTGACGTCATCAATACCTAAGTGTTTCTACTTTCAGAAGTACATGAGTTGAAAAAGGCAAGAAAAACGCAAGGTACCACGTTTATATTTAAACAGAAAACTTAAAAACACTCACGGAATTGTACAACAACATCTTAAGATCAGAACATATTAGATGGATAGATACATAGATGGTTCTATTAAGAGATCTATTGGGACGAAAAGTATGATTATATTACTGCATAAAAAGGAGACCGGAACATATACTCGTAAGTCTTATGACAAACATTTATAAGATATTTGCTAAAATTATACTAAACAGATAACTAGATGCAATAGACGAACAAAAACCTATAGAGCAAGCTGGTTCTAGACCGGTTTTTTCTTCTTCTTCTTTCTTATCTTTCTTATAATCTATAGTTGAATAAAACAGTATGTCATAAAACAGCTTGTCAAGAAGTGCCAAGAATATGAAAGGGCACTATGTATGGGCATTTGTGAATGCAAAGCAATGGAATCAATAAAACATGACTCGCTTTGGAAAGCTCTTACTCACCAGAGAATACAGAAAAAGTATATACGATTAATCAAAAATGTATGTACAAATAGTGCAGCACATATAAAATTTGAAAAAAGGGGCAAAAAGTTTCCGATAGATAGAGGGGTAAGAGAAGGAGATTCTTTGTCGCCAAAACTCTTCATTGCAGTATTAGAGAATGTATTCAGGAATTTAGAATGAAACAATTCTACTGTACAACTTCCTGACAATACTTCATGAAAAGTGTTCGACTTGTGTGTACTACCTTGCCTTACATACGGGCAAAACTTGGACAATGATTTAGAAACACCTTCTAAAACTTTGGATGTGTCAGAGGACGGGTTTGGAAAACGGGATGAAAAGAAGAATACTAGAAGTCATAGTAAAACAGAAAAAGAGCAGAAGAAATTAGACGTACATTAAAGTATATAAGAAAATAAAATGGCAATGGATATTATACATGACAAGAGAAAATGAAACAATATGGACACATATTTTAACAAAATGTCAACACGAGATGGGAAATGAAATAGAGGTCAGAAGATATTAAAAAGATTGGAGAAACAACATTGAAAAGTCCAGCGAAGGATATGAATGGAAACAGCTGAAAGAGCTCTATATGTCACAAAACACGCTGAACACTAAACTGGTAAACCCTATGAGTAATATATATAGTTAATAAGTACATATAAAATGGGTAGTATTTAGCAATAAAGGTTTATTGAATATTATTTTGTATGCAATCAGTTTGAGCCTAATTTCGAAATTCCTTTGCTCAGAATAATCAACTTGGACTTTTGTCGAAGGATAAATCACGGAGACAAATTCACTTGCGAAATATTTAATACAGTCGGAGTAATTACAAAAGCCGGCGAGTCAATGATAAAATAAATTTTTCTTTATATTTATAGCCATGCACAAAAGTTGCAAGTGCCAGCTATGGCTTAGTCGGCCCAACGTTTAATACGAGCAAAATAGCTTCGAGCAAACGCCTGCGATATCACAAAGGCTCCCCTTCACCAATACTTAGCACAGAGTGGGTCTCAATTTAGATAAAAGGTTTGAGACGTTTGTCCCAATTCAGCGCTAGTGTCTTCCACTTATGTTTTTGATCAATTCTATGCGATTAGAATAAAGGCTGTTTTCCTTTGGTTCTGTTTGGATTGTTTTGAATTGGTAGAGTTTCTATATAGAGCCTTAGAGTTGCAAAGCTCCGGGAGCGATACTAGCAAGAATAGTTGTAGAAAAAGTAATTTTGGAAAAGTACCTTTGAGTGTTTGGTCCATTAATTCGATTTAACAAAAACGGACTTTTGCAGAAGAAACACACTCAACCGGATGTCATCAGATAGACAGAAGATAGAAAATGTCATTAGAAAGCCGCGCAATAAAATCACTCGTTCACAGTTTTTGGCCCCAACGCCCCAGTTGAAAGACTGAAAGTTGTCAATAAGTCTCTTTATTATATATACTATGAAGTCAGCAAACAAGCATACGGTCGAGAGCATCTGCGCGCTGCGATTGCCAACACACGCTTGCCCAGCGCAGCAATTATGGGCAAAATTCCCTCTTTCTTGGGGAGGCCTATGACCAGCAATGGATTTTCATACATATAGATATAGCTGGTATAATGACGATGATGATAATTATTAATATGTTTTTATATTTCTGTGCTTTTATATATATCTTATACTTCACTATTATCATGGTTTATAAATAAATAGTAATTGCTTTTAATGATTGTTGTAAATACCAGTTTTAAACTGAAATTGTGTTTACGTGTTATTGTAAACAAACGCTGGTAAGCCTAATAAAAAAGAAGCATATTAAAGAAATAGATCTATGTAAAAAGATCTTTATTGTCAAAGATTTACAACAAAAAACATTTTACTTCGGGCAGCGGTATTCATTCTCTCTTGCATGTCCTAAAAATTAAACTGCGTACCATTCCTAATTTTTAATTAGTAGTTCTGAGATCTGAGGATAGTATATCACATTGACAAGTACTTTTGTGACTCTCACAACTTACAACTGGAGTACAGTTATTTGAAATTATCGAGTAACAATTAGAATAATTTTCTTTTCGTTTTTGGTCATAATTATTATTTTAAACTTATTTATAATTTTATCAACGGTTGTAGGGGCCTAGTAACATGGATTAACATGACACTGCGAATCAACATAGGCACCAGTCTTCCACAAATAACATTATTCACTTAGCATATTTTTAATACCTCATATTGTTATAGTCTTATTTGTTGTTAGTGGTGACAAAAATGGACCGAAGATGTAGTAACCCTCAAGTGCTTTTTCTTAAAATTTTGTGTTCGACATTTCTGTTTAACTTGCTGCCATCAATTTTTTTAGAAAGAAGAATGTTGACTCAGAATTTGAAAATATATAATTACTACTATGTAAATAACTATGTAAACTATGTAAACTTGTTTGTACTATGTTTTTTAGTCTAATTTTGAACGTTCTCGTTCTTATTCAGGCAGTGCGCTGTTAGCCTTGATTCTTGAACAAAAATGTGACAGGACAGGAGCCGCGAGGTACCGACAGAGTAGAAGAAGAAATCCACCTGAAATAGTTCAAATGCACAGGGCGAGGATAAGCAGCAGCATCCCTCTCGCGAAAGCTGGACTTTGCGACTATACAACAACATGCTTGCTCATCACGGCAAATACGAGCGAAATTCTCCCTTTTTTTAAAAAGCCTATGTCCAGCAATGGACTTTAAATGGCCGATATGACGATATTGATTAAAAGATATAAGAAAAATATTTTTGTTATTTCTTCATATAACATATGTAATGTTATAAAGATAATTTGTTTTGGTGTTCTATTTTATTCTGGATGGGGAGCGAACTCAAGCCACCGCATCTTGAAGCTGCCAATACACCATTGAAGCCTTCGAATGGTTATCATGATAGTATCGATCCTCAATGCACAATAGCGATCCCAACGTCGGTAGGAGGCGAAGTTGTTCTGCAACACGCCAGACAGCGCAGATAACTGCAGTGTACGTTGACGTGACGTTTTAATCTGGTTTGAGGGACGAATAATCCAGATTGTGTTTGTGAGAATGTCGAAGTTGACTATCTCTGAATTTATGATGTCGACTTTGACAATTAGTTAATTTAGTTACAATAGAAAATCCAAGGAACAAATCAGTACTTTTTTGAATTTAAAACTTTCAAATTTGGTTTTCTAACAAAACCGTAAACCAACGGTTTACAAATGTAGTATGTTTAAGTTTTTCGACTCAGGTTTCGTTTACTTTTGTTAAAATCGTTTTTATAACTCTTGAGAATTAACCATATAGTTTTAAAATACCAAAAATAGTAAGATAATGCGCATTTAATATAACAAACGCATTTTATATTGTTAACTGTGAATACAAAAATAGAAAGGAATGGCATAATAGATCCATCCCCCATCAGGTTCAATCCCCACCCAGGATCAATATTTATATGATGATATTTGAGTTTTTTCTGTGTCTAGGAGATCAATATATGTATTTAAAGATTATTTTTGTAATTTCTCTATTGATGATGATAATGATTAATTTGATTTTACAATGATGTTTTGAAACGTATTGTAAAATGTATATATGCAAATCGATTAACCCGTCTCTGAATTAAGTGTTCACAATCGTTCAGTAATAAACCAGAAAAATCATTTTTTGAGGCAGTAGTTTACTTTAGGATTTTAATGAAAGAGAAAATTTTCCTTGTCCATTGCCATGCAAATAGTGGTAAACGCAGAGCGCAACTTTGCGATGGAAATGCTGCTACATGTGCATTAGAACTGTTTCGAAAGGATATTCCACTATCTGTCAGTTCTAAAATAGTACAGGGAAGGGTTAGGCAGCAGCATTCTCGTTACGAAGCTGTGCCCTGCGATTGCCTTTAAGTCTGCCCAACGCGACATTAATGCGAAATGTTTCTTTATCTTGGTGAGGCCTATGTCTAACAGTCGACTGACTGACTAGTAAACTGGGCCAATAGCATACCAACGCAGGGTCTATACTAAAAGGATTAGAAACTTGAAATTTTTAACAGAGGTTTCTTTTATAACGTACAAGAGCACTAAGAAAGGATGTCTGAAAACCCGCCTCCTAAAGAAGTAAAACATAGATGCAAAAACAGAATGAAACTCGGCTCTTTATGAAGTTATTTAAATGAATTTCAGTATAAAAGTTTTTCATTAAAACGTGAAACACTTATAAAATATTTTAACAAAAATCATCCCCTAAAAGGGGATAAAGGGGTGCAAAATTAATAAACAAGTTGTAATATTTAGCGCAGGTAAAACTGCTAGTACCCGAATACAGTAAAAGTATATTAAATATAAGCTTTAGTGATAATAACCCACTTTCAAGAAGTGCCGGACAGACTCTGTCTCATCATTAAAGACTTCCTCTGGAACCGATCATTTAGGTATCGCGTCGAGGGTTCCTACTCCCGCAGACACCCTATATCAGCCGGCGTCCCCCAAGGAACCGTGCTCTCTCCACTCCTATTAACGCTCTACGTGAACGGCATGCCTAGGTCCCCCGGCGTAGAGCTAGCCCTGTTTGCGGACGACACGGCTGTGTACAAGTCGGGCCAACACCGCGACCCCTCCCTCTGCTACAAACGCCTCCAGCGCGCGGTCAATTTTCTAGGCTACTGGTTCCGCAAGTAGCGCAACGAAGTGAACCCCGAGAAGAGAGCCATCATGCACTTCTCGAGGTCCAATCGGTACAGTGCGAACAGTATGGGCCGCGAGTTGGGAGTGTATAAACTTTTCGGTCGACCCATCCCTGGGTGAAATACCTAAGTGTCACATTAGATCGGCACATGACGTTCGGACCTCACATCAAAATAGTCAGGTATAGTCCCTCTTACATATTAGGTAGGCTCAATTTCTGCATCGGCCGTACAAGTAGGATGTCTCTCCGCCACAAGAGGACCATCTACAAGGCCTGCATCCGTTCGGTGATGACATACGCGAGCCCCGTATTCGCTCACGCGGCCCCGTCACATATTAAGACGCTTCAAGTAGTACAAAATATATTCATGCGGAGGGCGACCGAGGCCCCGTGGTTACAATTTTAATCTAAGTTTTCACCGCGATCTCGATCTGCCGACGATCCGCGAATTTATGAAGGAAGCATCGCGTCGTTTTCTTGACGGGGCACCAAACCATGCCAATCCATTAATAGCCAATTCTGCGAAGTACGTCGCAAGAAAAAATGTCCACGTCGGACATCGTAGACCGCGTCACGTCTAAGACGATCCGCCTGATAGGATTACCGCGAAAATCAAAGCCCTTCTCCGCCCTCTCACTGGCATAACGCGATCACTAACACTGCACATGCAGTCGTATAACAGTACAGTACACCGCCTTCGCTGGCGAACGCGTGCAGTCCCTGCCACCACGAGCGATAACCTAGAGCCCTAGAGCTGTCGGGCTCACTCAGTCCGTCCTCTTTTTTAAAATTCCATAATTAAATTCACCCCAAGGATGGCAGCCCGAGCCTAGGTCGAGCCTCTAGAGGCGCCCACGGCCGATCGCCGTCGGTCCCGCTCAACCTCGCGAACATCTCGGTAGCCGCGGGTAACGCGGGATGATAACGGGCATCGAACCTCTTATTTATGAGAGGCCCCGCCCTCTTTTTGGTGGCGCTGGAATTGACGTCTGAGTAGTCCAGCAATAGGTTCGTCCGGAAAAAAAGGATAATAACAAATTTTGCTAAAAATAATAACGAGACAAGAAATAAAGTTTCAACTTTCAACCGGGCGACCGATATTTTTAAAGAACTAACCAATCCAAACCAGTCTTTATTACAGTTTATGTATTCGTCTTGTTCGTCAGAATTTTAGAGACCTTCGCAATTTGCCTCTGAATGCAAATACACAAATTCTGGACCGAGTTGTTTGGTTCAGGGAAATCATATATTATGTATCCT
This sequence comes from Heortia vitessoides, assembly GCA_020976665.1. Lineage (NCBI taxonomy): Eukaryota > Metazoa > Arthropoda > Insecta > Lepidoptera > Crambidae > Heortia > Heortia vitessoides. The sequence goes on from JACJUM010002768.1 coordinate 3,400,804, forward strand.
ATTGTTGTTCCTGATTAAATTGTAGCCTCTAAGATTAAGCGATCCCTCGGGAAAGCACGGGTTGTTGTTAGGCCGTGGAACTTACAGCTCAAAGGTACAATTGTGTTAACTGAACTTAGATTGGCATAGACGAACTATTGTTTTCGGCTATGCTGTTTTGATAATGATATCCCAAGGGAATCCTGAATAAATGGGAATTGTGAATACGCACACAGCTTCATAATTTTTTTTTTCACTAAAAATAATTACCTTTCTAACATGGTTGATTTTTTTGTAAAGAAATCTGTGTCTGACTTCAGGTTCACTGTGTATATAAGTAGTTCTAAGAAAACTACTCTTTCAACGACATTAAAACGCAGGATTAATTGCACATTATTTCAATGTTGTCCAAGATGGCCCAATATCCGAATTATTATCAGGTTTGGTTCTTCACTTCTTACGATTTTAAGTTATATCTAAAAAAATTATATCTAAAATAATATAAAGTATAATTTTTACTTAACTTTACTAACTTCTATGCTAACGGTTAAATTTATAATACTAACATTAATATTAATTTTATTCGATGCCTTAACTATTTTACCATAACTATTTGCTATTTTGACACACCCGATGACGCACATAGTAGTTTTCCTATCTTGGTCCGTAAGTGTCGTACTTTCGATATCCATTCAGGATAAATATTGATATTATATAAGAGATTATAAAAGTTTTTCTGTGGCTGGGTGTTAAATAAGTAGTATATCTGTGATTTTTCTGTTGTCTGAAGTTTAAGCTTTAAGCGACTATTCACGATTATTAGATGTTGTGGGAATTCATTTATTTATTTATTATATAATTTTAAGGTACAGACTTCTAGAATCAGAAACAAATATTTTTCAGTTTAAAATTAATATTTAATTATCTTATGTACGCTATTTGGAGTCACAAAACCTTAGATCGCGCAGATTTTAGTTTGCAGTACGTTATAATGTGACTTGGCTTTGTATTGTTACCACAATAAATATATTTTAAATTTATAAAGCTTTGAACTGCAGTTAATAGGGGGGCATCGGAGAGCATAACGTAATTCAATAGCAGATTGACGTTTAGATTTATTGCTATATATATATAATATTATAAAAAAACTTAAAATAAAGGATTTAATTAATGAGGTGGTAAAAGTGAACTTTTAATGACTTTTATTTTATTTTCAGAAAAACAAATTTGTAGTTGATTATGAAAGGGATAGGGATGAGTAGCATTTTCATCATAAAGCTGCGCTTTGCGATTACTCTCAATTCCCGACGCCTACCCAGCGTGGCAACTGCGGGTAAAATATCCTTTCCTTAAGTTGCCTACGACCATTTGTAAAATTACTGAATACGATGATTTTATGATTAAATGGTGGTTTTTTATTGTATTTCTTTTATTGAACTTTATTGCACAAAATATTACAAAATGTACAAATGTCCGACTTAATTCCAGTTGGCAATATCCCTCAGTCAACTATTATACGAATCAGAAAAAAATACATATAGTGGTGCAGACAATATATTAACATTACGGCAGACGACCTTTGTGTGAGGGCCAACTCTTGGTTAGTATGAAAACATTATAGTCTTCAAAGTACCAAGAATTACTTACACCCAGTTAGAACTTAATTGATGTGTTGTATAAGAAGATTGTAAACAAAAACAATTGACATTCTCACAGTGATGTTCCAAGGAATTTGATATGATACACTAAAACAGTTTTTTAGCAAAACACAAGTCAGAAAACAATTCTAGAGATGTCACGCTCAGTAAAAACGAGACATATTTTACTACCCTTTTTATTCTTCAAGACACATCCTTCAAACACGTGCCGATCAATCTCGAATCAAAATTCAGACGCTGTCATCGAAAATGTCTACATTCGTATGATAGGAACGCGCCTTTTTTATCTCCCTCACACCTATTCGTATGCCTATTTTTATCGGCAACCACGTTTCAGTCAAGTCAAGCAATACGCGTGACTTTTCGCACAAATGTTACAATTCGCTCGGTAAATTCACGCTTGTAGTTTTACGATAGTGAACACTATTACGCTTTTGGAGGGTAGAATAGCTTTCCCAGTATATGTTTATACACATTCCTATACAATATATAGGTTGGGAAAGAATTTCAAATTCTTCAAGGAACGTCGTCTCCGTTCACCATATTTTTTCTGTATCTTACTGGAATCAATAAATGAGCTGTTGTATGAATATAAAAGAACCGAAGTTCGAATGACTAACGAAATGAAACTAAATGAAAAAGTGCGGCATTTATAAGTTTTGCGACGGGGATGCTGCTGCCCATCCCCACCCTGTACATTTGAACTACACTATCTCAGATGGATATACCGCCTTCCATCGGTTCTGGTAGTCTCCTCTAACGACACCTGGTACAGGGGGAGGTACTACTTTACTCTGCCGGTACCTTACAGCACTGGATATTATGGTTACCGTTAATTTATATCTATAGGAAGTCGATGTCCAGCAGTCGACTTCCACTGGTTGTAATGATGATGATGATAATATCAGGTAATATCAAACGGAGTATAACTTATCACCACTATCTTGGTATAAGAAATAAGAGTATAAAACAATTGGTGTTTACATCCGTATAGAACATACTACAATTTAAAAAGTATGGCTACAGGTGGTGGTTTGATAACCAATTTTAGTGCAATAAAATAACAAATTTAAACTGCCTTTTAGTGGCAGTCTATTTTGAAGCAGCATTAGAAGCAATTCACATATTCAAGCCAGTCCCAGAGCAGCGTGATCGTAGCAGTGAAATATGCAGGCGCAAACAATACAAGTTCCGAGCCATTGACATAGTGATGACAAATAGAATACTAAGTCTAATGTTTTACTTGTGCTGTGAATGTTGCCTGTTACCACGTGGCTCACACATTGACATGACTTCGTGATAAGTAGCTTTTAACACTTGAACAACAGACACAAAACAAATATGAATGTTTATTGCACAAATGTTCGTTCCGGATGGGGGTCAAATCCTCGACCTTTTATAAAATCGGGAGATTACCGAATTCACTATATTCCAGTCCCACGTCCAGCCTTTGTTCAGTCCACGTTCTGAAGTTGCATTAAAAGTAATTTGCACGCGTAAATGAGCCCCAACGCCGCATTATCGCAGCAGGTGAAATATGCAGCCGAAAAAACATGCTCTGAGTCGTTGACATAAGTTCACGATACGATATGTATACGATGATGTAAACCCTGCACAAAATGTCAGGCAAAATAATGAGCAACATAGCCGTAATAATCATCAATATATCAGCTATTGGAAGTCCACAGCTGGACAAAAGCCACTCCAAGAAATATAATATAACATATATTGAAAAAATATGTAATAAAAAATATAATTAATCTAGAAACATTTTACATGCATAATAAACATTTTAGAGAATTAATCACACTACATAGGGAAATTTACTGGTACATTTTGGAGTGATACCAGAAGTAATTTGCATACCGAGACTAGCCTCATAGCCGCATGTTCGTACTGGGTGAAATATGCAGTAGCAAACAATGCGCTCCAAGTTGCATCGTTGACATAACTTTAACATCGAGTTCGGTACTTTTACCATCATTATCATCATACCAGCCATTAGAAGTCCACAGCTGGACGTAAGCCTCTCCAAGAAAGGAGGTCTTTTTCAAATAATTGCCATGCTGGGTATGCGTGTTGGAAATCGCAGATCGTAGCTATCACAACGGGGATTCTGCCCATCCCGCCCTGTGCATTTGAGCTGCACTGTTTCAGGGCTGCATTCCTGTCACGCATGCCGAGTGCGGTAATTATAGGCACCCTTTCTTGCGAAGGCATATGTCCAGCAGTTGACTTACAATGGCTGGTATGATAAATTTTAACTGGCCGTGTGGAACGGGTAGAGTGGAGTAGTATCTCCCACTTTACCATAGGTATCGCAAGAAGCGGCTAAGGTACCGGCACTAGGAAACAGCATAGCTCAAATGGAACAGGGTAGCGATTACCACCACGCCTGCCCAATGGGGAAATTATGGACAAAAATCCCCCTATTTTGACAAAAATATTTAGACAAAAGACATTATTTTTAGAGGTAAGATTTACTTGAGCAACTAAGAGAAACTGGAGCAAGCTAAAAAGTTTCAATTTATTGAAATCCTTTGAACCTAGAGTTACGCTAAGCCAGTTCGGAATTACGGAATTGTTTGTGCTAAAGCTGCCAGTATTTGGTCTGATTTGCTTTTCTCAGTTCTGAATATGAAGGAATTATCTAATTACGGCTAGAAGGAACTGAATAATTAAATTACAGAATTAAAATTAAATCGTATTGTCTATTAGCAACAATAAAACAATATTTTTCTTTGTAAATATTAAATTTAATAATTCAATCAATAGAGATACAAAACAATTGGTAGATTATAGTATAAAAAAGTTTTTTTTGGACAATATTGTCTGGCTATCTGTTTGTATTGGATACACTTAGTCGATTTCAGATATTTTTCTGAAATAATAACTATATAACTGACATGCAGTGGTACCAGTTACATTCGCGTTAACTTGTAGAACTTTTATACTAAATTCACACCCAAATTTTACCCCCTCCCCACTTTTATGACTTTCAATAAAGAACCTTTCTAACAATAAATATAGCCTATGTTACTAAAGGTAAATGACGCTTTTTGATGATGAAAGAATTATTTAAACTAACGTAGTAATTTGTCAGTTTATTCTTTAAATAAACCCACCACCTTTCTCCTACCCCTCTGAAAAGATTTGCCAAATTCGACTATTAAACAAATTGCACACTAATTGAAACAAATGAAGCAAGCAAAAATGAAAAAGGAAAGTATACATTTTTATTTTTTAAATTGATGGTAAGGCTGTCACTTCTTAATCTACTTGCATATTCCTTCTGAATATCAAACAAGTTGATTACTTAGTAAAATCAAAGATTAAAGTTTATTATTACACCAAATCTCTTGAGAAGCGATAAATCCAGCAGCAGCAATTGGAAGCGCGATTTACATGCTCTAGTTTTAGAACATAATTTGCCGTAATAGGTGCATTAATTGTATGAATATACGTATTGTTGCAAACATTCGCAATCTTAGGAGCCTTGTTGTAAGATTGAAGTTTAATTAACTAAATAATTTTTAAGGGCAAGATACTTGCAATGGTGGACGATAACACAATAATAATATACACTTTATTGTACACAGAAAAAATATCACTTACAAATTATAATACAAATGGCGGCTTTACATACCGTTTAGAGTGATCTTCCAGGCATCCTTTGGATAGATATAAACGAAAAAATATTCTTCTATATTATTAAAATAACATGAAGTGAGTTAAATACCGATACTATATATGTCCAAATAATAATAAAATTACATTCCAATCAATGCATTAATAAAAATACATACTTACTTTTTTACAAAATTAACACCTATATTGAAATAATTAATACTGTAGTATTCTATTTGATCATTTATCTGTATATGTGACAAGGCTTAATTTACACATAGATTTAAAAGTCTTATTTGTAGACTACATTTGGCCTAGGCAATTATCATTAGCACCCAGCAATATTACAGTACTGTTACTTCAGTTTATAAAGTATATTTATATTTTATATAGTAGTTTTAACGGGCCCAATAGTGCAGATAGTAGTGAACCTATCTAGTGCGCTAGAGGTTATGAGTTTGATCCCCACCCAAATATTTGTGTTTGGGTGTTAAATATATGTATTTGAGTATTATATTTGTGATATCTCTGTAGTCTGAAGTCCGTAACATAAGTGCTTTAAGTTACTTACCACGGAGTCAGGTCAATGCATGGTCAGTCATTGATAATATTGTACATTAATGATTAGATGTTGTGGTAATTTATTTATTTATAGTACTATAGCAAAATGTCTATGGTTTATACAGGCTTTCACAAGAGATTTTCAATGAACTAGTAGTAAGCTGCCAGCATTTAACTAATACAAGTAATGATTCTTCACAGTTTCTAATTTAAGTACAGTGAAAATACATTTGATTTTTGCGGGTACTTTCCTAAATGGACTATTTGAAGACTTGAGGATATACCATAAAAATATGTGGTGTGAGTGGGTATTTAAGTGCCTTTGTTACGGAAGAAAACGTGCTATGCCAGGCAATTCACACATGTGTACATTCAGCATAATCTGCGAATTGAATAGAAACGCTTTCTCTCTAGGAAAGGAAGACTGTCGAGACAAGTAGGTACCGCACAACCCAATCGATGCAGAAACAACTGCCAATAGAATCATCATATCAGTTATTAGAAGCCTACTACTGGGCATAGGCCTCCCCAAGACAGAGGAAATTTTGGCCGTAATTACCGCGGTGGGCAAGCGTGTTAGCAATTGCAGTGCGCAGCTATCGCGACGGGAATGTTGCTGCCCATCCCCACTCTGGAAATTTAAGCTGCTCTGTTCCAGATGAATATACCGCCATCTATCGGTTCTGATACCTCAGTCACCTCTTACGATACCTAATCTACTCCGCCGGTAACTCACGGTACTGCAATGTTTTCGTTATACCAGTAATAATAATAAATTCAAAAAAAAATTGTAGTGGTATCTTACGCTGTATTGAACTTACTAAACACACAAAGAACAGTATTCGTTGGTAATATGAGAATATCTTTAAGTCCTAAGGTTGACAACTCGCTAGTGATATCCTTTTGATATAGACCGTATGTTTGTTTGACCATTTAGGCACATAAAAATATATGATCCCTTGATAAGTCGCTTAAAGCGCTTGTGTTACCGATATCAAGCAACAAAGATATTTCAAATTTAATACTCAAGTATTATAACATATTTTAATGAGCAGAGAAGAACAGTACCTTTCAGTCGCTGTTAGGTTAACAATTGTCGTGGGACCACTGAGGTACCGGAGTTGACATATAGCGTTATTTCAATCCAAAACGCCGAGAAAGATTTTTAACTGCGAATTGAATGAGTTTTTTCCGATGGCCCTAAGTACATTTGCAGTTTTTAAAAACATACCGATCTGAGTTGAGCCATGATGAAACATAATCGATAACATGTTTATTGATTAGGAATGCCTTCCCTACTGTAGGTCCATAAAAATGGTGGATTACTTATGTTGGTTTCAGTTAAAACAGATCCTTGTACTGTATATCTTCGTACGTCATATCTACGAGTATATCAATTCCCACAACATCTCATACATAGACCTGGTTCGGATAAAGCATTTGTTTTACGGACATCAAACAACTAAGGAATTATAAATATATATATTTAACACCCAGACTCAGAACAAACATAAATATCATCATATAAATTGCGCACAAAACAGGATCCTTATGTAGTTATATCTATTATAATTATATTTATCTAGCCATTATATCTATATATGAAGAAGCATTTGTCATGTTCGACAAATGTAATTCAGTAATTTAATTACAATAAGCTACCTAACACCATAAAAGAGTGTAAAAACAAAATATTTAAAACCAACGTTTAGCTTGATTTAGAGTCGAGTACCAGCTAATTGCTATGATAATTATCATATCAGCTATAAGACGTCCACTTAATATAATTTATATAAATTAACTATGATAATATCTCATTGTAAATGAAATGTAATTTCGTATGAGAATTAAACTCTTTAAACATAATCACATCGTTTATTATACATAACTCATCCAATTTAATTTAATTAACACATAGTAACAGTATGTAGATAATTTGCTGTTTTCTACTCTTGTACTCTGGTAAGGGTTCTGAGGGTCTTTCAAGAATAGTCTTTATGTATATATAGGAACGAAACTTCGTAATAAATAAACTCACTCAACATTATAAGAATGTATGACCGACCGAAATAAAATTATATAGGTATAATACTTATTCTAAACACAAATAATAATCACTTAATGGTTAAGGTTTGTCCTGGGTTGAAATCAAATTACTTTGCCGTACAAAGTAACATCACTATCTAGGGATAGTAATAAATGTTACAAAATTAAAAAAATAACTCATTTACACAACAAGTTTAATAATTATTGTTGTCAAAAACACAAAGGGAAAAAAATACAGAAAGAAGTAACTCGCATATCAAGCATACTCATATGTCCACTAAAAAATTCAGGGGATATGCGAGTAAATAAATTTAATAAAAGATAAAAGAAATAAGTGCAGTAAAGTATGTCTGTGATGGCAAAGTTTTAATCACAAGTTTGTTTTTCCTGCAAAAGTCCACACGTTTATTTTTAGGTAATCTTCATCATATATAGCATTATATTCTGTGTATTTATGTACTATGTGCGTAAATAATGTGTTGCATTAACAAGCTTTGTATTACACTAGACCATATAGACACATATCCACACCTACATGCACACTAGAGCATAGGTGCCTATAAGAACAGGCTAGACCTAGTTTAGGTACCTAAGTATCAAAATGTATTTTAGTTTAAGTTACCTTTTGTTGTTGAATAAAGTTATTATTATTATTATTATATCAGACGTAAGACGTCCACTGCTGGACATAGGTCAATGTAATTTCTAATAGGACCGATCGTGTGCGGCCTACGTCTAGCGCGATCCTGCAGTTGTAGTCCTACCTTGTTACCCGGTGGGTAACCATGTGGGTCTCCATTCCAGAACCTTATGATTCCTGGTAACTCTAGTACTTACATATCTGTTTTGATTGCGCAAAGAAACTCAGTGTATTGCCCTCTCCATAGCTCCTTGGGCTATATGTACACAAAATATATTAAATAAATATATACAATATATTAAATACACCCGTCTAAAGCAGGTCAAAATGGAGTGAGTCGGTTACAAACATACACTCATATATACATACAACTAAAGCTAATATAAAGCGTGTAAAATGGCCTAAATAAAAAATTCGTCAGGGCATTGACCCTGGAGAATAAAGTCTTTACGGAAAGTCTTACATATTCGTTAAATTAAACCAGCAACCTTCGCTACATATATACCTCGTCTGGTCTGATCAGACCCAATCAAAGTCAGTGCCTGATTAGCACATCTAATCAGGCACTGTTACGTGTCGGTGACTAATTAACAGTTTGTACACGACGACCGCCCCGTGGTTCCCGCAAACATTTAATTCAACAATTTGTACTGAGGGATGCTAATGACAATTACGGGTTATAAAAACCGACATATAATTTTGATACATTTCTTTCTACATTTTTAACAGGTTTAAGTGCAGCTTATTTAATTGGTTTCATTGTTCTGTTCGACGTTTCGGTTAGATTGCGGAGATCATTTTCGTTTTAAGCCGTTAAATGATAGTTTTTATGTTAATGTTTGAAATTAATAAACTTTGCTACTTTAGGAGAACAACAACACTACATAATACATCTATATATCTGATAAAGATCTATTCAAAATGTCAGTAACTAGAGAATGTTGCTGATAATTTTATTAAATGTATTTTTCCAGGTAAATAAATTTAAAATATTCTTTATTTTAAAAAGCTTTTATTTACTGACTTACGATTTTTAACTTTAACGCTTTTTGAAACGATCATCTTTATTGTCTCCCTTAAAGTAAGATATTTCCGGTCAGGTGTGGTGACAGTTACAGTGCAGAGCTACGAAATAAGAATACGGTTTTGGATGTATCTATCTAGTTCCAGTACTTTTTTCGTCTATAACGATATCTAGTGTAGAGGAACGTACTATTCCATTATGTTGGTACCCTACACCGCTTTCAATATCATCAAACAATGACTGATGATTAGCGGGTAAACAAACAAATCAATATTTTAATTGTAGGCTTTAATAATCGATTTTCTTCAGATATTTAGCAGGTTATTTATTAATGATGATGATGAAATTAACCGGCAGTAAACTTGAATGAAAGACGAAGAAGTAAGCCACTCAGTGAGTTAAATATTCAAATTACTCTAATGCCCAATCAGGTCATCAAGGTCATTTGTGTTATGGTATCGTCTATTTTTATTTACATAATTTTCTTTTAAGAGTTTATATTATGAATTTATTTGTTGTAATTTTGTGTTGGAATTTGATTTATTGTCGATTATTGTACTATGATAATTTATTGTGTATTACACGCAGAGTATACAGAGAGGCAACACGGTAGTAAAACTTAAGTTAAAATGTTCAATGTTTTTGAAAACCGATAATAACTCGTGTACATAGTTTATTTGCTTGAACATTTCATGGCCATTAATATTCATAGCTAATGCTTTTACCAAGCGAAATAGGCTTTGTGAACAAGTTACTTGGAAACTTTTAACGATGATTAATGTTCAGAAAATTATTATGACTTGGGGAAATTTGTTGAAACTTTGTGTGTGTGATGGTTTGATGTTTTTAATATACACGTGTGTGCGTGATTATCAAATAATTAAAAATTGTTAACAGTAGTATAATGTATACTTCTTACAGATAACGGAACCGACAGATAGGTATATTTATCCGAAACAGCGAAGTCATATGCAATAGGGCGAAAATGGGCTGCAGCATTTCTATCGCGAAGCAATGCTCTGCGATTTACCACCCCGCCTACCGTGCCTGGCAATAATGACCCTTTCTTGATGAGATTATTTCAACCAGAGGGTGTTTTTCTGCTGCTATGATGATAATGAATACATGTGTAATATAATGTATGATCTACATAGAATACTGGTCGTATGTTTTTTAACTACTCAAATTTCTTCTATGATTCCTTTTCTTATATTAATTTTTGATGTTATCTTTACTAGAATCAAGTCTCGATCAAGAATTCGATTATATTTCTACATCATGTCAGCTGTTGAAAGGTAATCGCTGGATATCAACCTCCTCAAGAGACCGGAGGGATGCGCAAGGTTCCTTTATTAAAAAGCGACCCTATGCCCAAATGTTCCTTATGATTTCAGGGTCATAACAGATTCAGATTTATTTATTTTTTAAACAACTTCAATATAATTGACATTGTCATTGATAACTGCGAAAAAGACTATCAGAGAAAGAGAGAAAAAGAAACTTTATAGTTAGATATAAAATAACTAATTTCTATTCGCAAGTATCATGTAGACTGTGTCCGACTACAAATCAACAAGAAACATCACAAATGTTAGCAACAACCAAGCACGGTTAATGAACTATTGACAGAAACAACTTGACGAACTCTATACGAACTCACACCCCATCCTGTAAAAAGTTCGCGCGCTGAACACTCCCTACTTCCGTACGTACAAATTTCCTATACACAATTTGTTGGCGTTTAGTTTCAAACTTGTTTTTTTCATTACCCTTTCATCACATTTTTGCATTAATGCAAAAACTAGAGAACACTTCATTTTTTATATGCATAATGTTTTTTTCTGCTGAATGTGTTAGTGTTTAAACGTGATTATTATATTTTATTAATAATAAATAAATAAAACCTTATTCCATTGAACACTAACTAACTTAATAGAATTTGTTCTTTCTCAACTATGAATAAATTATTAATTGATTCAATCAAAACATTTTTTTATATGCATAATATTTTTTTCTCGTGAATTTGTCGGTGTTTTACCGTGATTATTATACATGATTAATAATAGATAAATAAAACCTTATTCCATTTAATACTAGCTGATCTAATAGAATCTGTTCTTTCTCAACTATGAACAAATTATTTGAATCAATATAATTATTTAAAATTTATATACAATTCCGACCAAGACATCTGTTTCTAAGAACTATGTTGGTTTAAATATATTTTCAGATTTCCTGAGCAACTTTATCATTTCAGATGGTATTCACTAGAAAAAAAACCATCTTGTCCCAGGCGTCATGTGGGTCTCGAAGCTGCATTATTCCTATATCGGGGACTGCACTACTGCTGTTTTACCGAGACTTAAGCGGATATGTAAATTTTTTCCTATTATTCTTTTGTGCTGAGAAATCAGCGCCATTTCTATCTACAAACACTTAAATGTCAATCTCTTACAAGTTCGAAGCAATCGATAAAGAATTAATAGTACTTTCAATTAGTTTCGAGAGGTTTTACGCATAGAAAATGCTGAGTTATATTTAAGATGACAATTACTAGAAAAAAATCAACTTATCTCAGGTGTCAAGCGGGACTCGAACCTGCATCTTCTCTATCCTGGGAGATAGAAATTCATTTTGATAATTTACGAAGGTATAAAAGTGCACAATATTTTATAACAAGATGAACAAATTTACGTAGAATGTAACATAATATTTTTCCAGCCAAAACTGTTGTGAGTATTTTTTTCTGCTCTATCTTTAGTAGTAGGCAAGATTATCTAAAATTTACGTAAATACTATCAACTGCAAAGTTTAAGTAATTTTAATTGATATTTCGGCGGTGAGGTACCGGCAGAATAGAATAGTACCTCCCACTACACCAGGTGTCGTAAGAAGCGATTAAAGTACCAGAACCGAGATAGGAATAGGCAGCAGCATCCCCATCGCGAAATCTGTGCTCTGCGATTACACGCTTGCCCCACGCGGCAATTATGTGCAAAATCCCCCTTCTTGTGGAGGCCTATGTCCAGCAATGGACTTCTAATGGCTGATATGTTGATGATGATAAAGAAATATGTATTTCAGTATTATTTTTGTTTTAATGTTTTAAGCGATTTATTTCGAAGTCATGTCAATGTATGAGATGCTGTGTAAATTTATTTATTTAAAAAACACAGTCTTCTTTCATTCAAAGAAAATAAAATGTCGAAACCAATCAGTGCTACGCAAACGCGACTACCCACTCTGAATAAATATCAAATTCACCATTTCACAAAGAATACGCAAATCTTTGAATGAAACGTATTGACAATTTTATTTTCTCAAGTAACATTATTCTCAAATCACCAAAATTTAAGTAGAAGTGTATTCTCTCACTATCACGTTCCAAAGACGAGTGCCTTTGAAACCTTTTATCTGGATTGAATAGGGACGTCGGGTTTTATTTCAGTAAAAACGAAATGGCGCTCCGATATCTAATTTGAATGTAGCTGAATACTTCACGATAAATAGATTTCGATTGCGTGTTGTTGATACTATATTTTTAGACTAAAGGAGTTACTCCTTTAGTAAGTACACACTTGTATTGAGAGTTTGTAATTCTGGCAAACTCTTCTATACCTTCATCATCGTCATAACAATAAATCAATTCATCGTCATTATCATATCCTTGATTGATTGATTGAACCACCTTTATAAACGCTCGTTTGTTCTTGACACTTCTGACCTATCCCTTTTTTAATACCTCTTCTGCCTGGTTAAAATATGTTCACCTGAGTCGGCCTATACTGACACTTCAATTCATTTTCGTTCTATATATTATTATTCTATAACAAAATAAATTTCTTGTCTGTACGTCAGTTGTATAATTTCCAGCTATTTTTGTCCTTTAATGGTACGTAAATCGCATAGATGTATTCGGTGCTAAAGCAAACTGCCTTCAAATTATAAGATTCTCTCTCCGGAGAGTTAATGCAAGCGGAACTGTCAAACTTGGAGTAACTTTGGAATATCTTGGAAGGTTCCATTGGCACGGATAAATACCTACATATTGATTTATCAAAGACAGTAGCTAAGTAATGTTTAGTAGAAGAGTTAATATTCTTGTTTCATTTATTTATTTATGTTAATTTTCATACTTAAGATTTGTACTATTATCTCAAACTACATTTTTTCACATACACCAAATTTACGATTAGCCCTGTACTAAATGTCGTAAGAGGTGGTTGAGCTGCTAGAGCCATCAGATTTCGGTATATAGTTCTGGAGGAGCGAAGTGCAAATACGCAGGGTAGGAATAGGCAACAGCATCCACGTCATGAAACTAAACTCTAAAATATCCACCAAATTTGCCCAGCTCGTCAATAAGGAGCACAATTTCCCTTTTCTTATGAAGGTGTCCAACAGTAGACGTCTAACAGCTGATATGATAATAACAATGAATTAATTGATTGATGAATTGTTGTTATGACGTCGATGAAGGGATAGAAGAGTTGGCTAGAATTTCCAACTCTAAATACAAGTGGGTACAAAACTAAAGGAGTACCTCCTGTAGTCTAAAAATATACTACACACAGTCAAAATATATTTATCGTGAAATATTTCAGCTACGTATATAAACATAATTATAATACTTTAAGACATATTTAACATCCAGAAAAAGAAAAAACAAAACAATTTATTTTGGATGGCGGCTCACGACCTTTGGCGCCTAAGATAAAAGCGCCAAATGCCAACGCCATTTTTTTGTACAGAATTGAAGAAAAGGCGGTTAGTGGCAAACTAGTTGTAAAGTAAGTCACTCTCTCTAGACTTTATTATAACCGTATAAAGTCATCAGGATCATCAGTCATTTGATTAATATTGTAAGAAATAATATTGATTCATTAAAAGTTTGAAAAGTGTATATTTAAAAAAAGATATTTTTCACTTTGATTGTGAAAAATTTCAAACGCATAGAAATTGGTTAAGGTAATTGGAATTTTATCGTACAGATTTTATCGTATAGCCATATAATAATAATATAATAATAATAATAACTTTATTCAACAACAATAGGAAACTTAAACTAAAATACATTTTGATACTTAGGTACCTAGACTAGGTCTAGCCTTTTCTTATAGGCACCTATAAGAACAGGCTAGACAGCTTTTCTGTACTCAATATAGCTATATAACCCTATATTGCGTTCAGAAGACCCCCATGAAATAGTTTTATTATTATCTTCTATGTACAAATAAGTATGTACAGTCCACTAAGTATCGAATTTTTTATATTATTATATACTGAAGTGAAAGTTTTGTTGCATATACGTTGCTCAATGATTCCGTAACTGAGTAAATTTCCTTGACATAAAGAGATTATATTCTAAGATCATTTCCAGCCCGTTTTTAAGCCAACTGTCAAAAGTAAAGTCAAATTTGGAAAATAAAATAGTTCTTTTATAGGAGATTCATCTACTTTTAAAAGGGTTTTTTACCAAGCACAATTATCATGCATAGAAGTCATGAGCAATAGCTTAAATTACATAAAGTTTTTATTAATACCTAAATTGTCTTACTTCTGAACTCAAAGAGAATTGTGCTTCATAGTGCCCAGTATAAGAAAGCCAAAGCTAAAATCAAATACAAAAACAAACATGCCAGCGAAAAGAGCACAACAAGATGTAATTTTTATGAAAGATGCATCTTTGCACAGATTAAAAAAGTTTCAAAGGGTTTCCATTAAAAAAAAAACATTTGCCATACATGGCCGACCTCGCAACAACACTTGAATCCCTAATAAACCGACTAATTAACGAGGCGCATTCAAATCCTATGTGTGTAGGTGTGACAACACAGTTTTGAAAATGGCGGACTAACACAATTATATTTGACAAATAACTATTTGGTTCACTACTCAAAATAGTTGCGTCGAATATATGTAGAATGTAGAAGTTAAACAACGAATTCAGATATCCTTTTGAGGGCTTTTGAACAAGTCGTTAAAAATACTAACTTATATACATCACGATCTCTAACCTGGCTCTTTTTTATTACCTCTTCTAACTGGTTAAGGTATGTTTGCCAAGGTCGTCTTACACCAACTCTTTCATTTACTGTCACTCTATATATCTGTAAAGTAATTCTACATCAATCCACCCTTTTTACAATTCCAAACCAATTAAACACTTCTATCACTATTGTTGTCAAAACATCGTATTTTACAATACATCTCTTAAAGAGAGTATAAACTTATGTATAAAAAACATTATAAAAAAAGGTTGACACGTTATTTATATTTTAAAAATTTTATCTCTCCACATCTACACCTATTTTATTGAGACTGAAATATTACCCCATTGTAAAATAAAATCATACCGTATCTACCTCAGTTGTCGTAGGTGGCGATTAAATTACCAGATGGCGGTATATCCATTGTTGAGTAACAGTTAAAGTCAATGGCAACAGGCTGGGGATGGACAACAGCATTTCCGTCGCACAGTTATGTTCTGCAATTACTTCCACGCCAACAAGCCTAATGTTCAAAGTTCTCTCTTTTTAGAAGTAGCAAATGTCTAAAGATGGCAATGATGATGATAAGTTACTCAGAGACCTTCCAACCAGCACTTGAATGCTTCCTAAAACATTTCAGAAGTTGCCAGGTCTAGTACCTATTTGTTTAACTGAGGTGATCGGTCATTTGTGCTGTATTGTAATAAGCAAATGTACACTTATATACATTATTTGTTGTTATGACGATTTGAAAGTGTCTATGGTAAGTCTAATTGAATTAAGACATATTTGACTTTGACTATGCAATAACTAGGCTTATGCTTAAAAACCATGGTTATGGTGGATCTTTGTTATACTACAAAAATTAAGGTAATTTAATGTTCCTATTTTTAAAGTAATAGATCCAATCATTGTCACCCTAACGATGAACCGAGTGTGCAATTAGCGTGTACTTGTTGACAGATTATGGCTGTATCCCCTCTCTCTCGCCCCCACGTTAATTTCGAAGTTAGAGAGAGACAACGATACGTTGTACGGGAAACATCTCCGCGAAGAGTTACCCCGGGCGAAGTCGAATGCAACTTTTATTATTTTTGTCAGTTCTGTTTTCATGGAAAATTGTGGAAAATTGTGCACTGCTGTGAAATGTCGGTTCTACGCGTGAGACAAAGGGAAATGGTTTATCCGACTGTATTTAGTTATAATTTTTAATTATTTTTTTATAATACAATTTTATGGCAAGGGTTTGATAGCGCCGACGCCGTTATGGTCTCCAATAACACCAATAAGTCGGTACTTTTGTGGTTGTGTTAGAAATCATCTCGTTTTGGTGAATCAGTTTTTAGGCCATTTACTGATCTATTTATTGAAATAGTTCTTATCACTTGTACCTATATGATTATTAGGAGCATCGATCATTTGAGTAATACAATAATTAGTAAATCTATTCTTATAGTTAGTCTACTTTTACAATTTAAATGTGCCTATGATATTTTTTAATTTGGCTTTTAATGTCCTACAACAAATAGCCGTTTGTTTACTTGTAACTTTAATAAATTATTAAATATGTAAGGACATGAAATGTCACACACCTGCAAGTAAATATTAGAAGGAACAACTATGAACGAAATGCCCAAATATATAACGTATTCATGTAATCTATATATATGCTTTATCATGTTTTTTTTTATATAATTGCACCATCCAGAGCCCTAGACCTGATACATGAGTCTGTCAGGTTTCTTAACTCATTCACGCACTCTCGTTCTCACCATAGTTTTTTATATCACAAGATAAATGAACTACATACTCAGACAAATGTACTTATATTTGAAATACTGAACTTTTCACGGTCTTTGAATTTTTCGTTTTCAAGAATGACAAAGAACTTTTGACATGTACAAAGTCTTAATATTATGAGGAGGTGGGTTATGCATATATATATTGCGTGTTTTATAAAATATTATAATTTACCAGGTGTCGTTCAAAACTGTAGGTTCAAAACGTGTGTAAAATAGATGGAGGTGTTTTTATTACTAATATTATTTGACTAAGTCGACCCGCGTGGCTGTATACGTTACCGCAGGTATATCACTAGCACGTTGCCAACCTTGTGATTTGAAGATATTCTATCACATGACCCTGTAATTTCAGAGCCGTTCTCATCTTTCAAACTGAATCAAAAATTTGAACACTACAGTTTTGAGGTGGAAATAGAACCTTTATATGAGGTCTACCTCTAGTCTCCGCCTACGCTCTGCGATTGCCAACACGTCTGCCGAGCGCGGAAATTATGGGCAAACTTCAGAGTATTTCGGGAAGGCCTTTGTCTAGCAGAGGACATTGGTCGATCGCTGATGATGCCCCTAAATGTCTTATGTATGTCTATGGATCTATGGATCGTATATACAATATATCATTTTCCTCAGTTCCCCCGCTTTAACAGAAGACAACGGAGAAACTTATAATTCATTTTTTTTACTAACTACGTTAGCTGGATAATGATGTTAAAGAAGTCTGTACAAAAGCCATGCATACTTTAAAACTTGGTCTTGCAACAAAATCCTTGCAACACCTACTTAGTTCTTTTAAGATTCTAACTCGAAGGAACTAATTTAGCCAACTCCGTAACGAACTTTCCTGTTTTAAAACAGCCCATTGAGTTACAAGCGTTGTTTTTATTAGTTCGGTTTCGCAGATATCTTGGAGCTAAGGCGAGAATAGTGTTCGCCTACCAGCTTCGAGGCAAAGAGTATAAAAATCTGGAGTTGCTTATAAAATTTTATTATTGTTATAATGGGTATTTAATAGTGTTGCCACACAAGATACGAAAACAACTAAGGTCGTGGGTTGCATTACCACCAAGGACAAACATTTATATAATAAATATTTATTGCATATCTCTGTATTTAACATTTGTTTAAGTATTATATCTGTAGCTTTTTTATTTTCCTGCTGGCTGATTTCCGTAACACAAGTGCTTCACAAGTTTCCCTTTTTCTTTATTACTGGCAACATACGAGTTTTAGACATATCTATAAATGTTTAGTAAGAGACAGCTAAAAAAGACTCGATTATGATTATAGTTTAGAGGTAAAGATAACATCAGCCAAAAATTCTATTAATGTAGAAAAAATAATATTTTAATTAGGATAAACGAGGGATATTGAGGAAAAGTTGCAAAACACAATAACGTCAGGTGATCATGAAGAAATTTGACAGATAGGCTATTGGCTTGACCAATGATGTTTTACTTTTTAATCTAGCATGAGTATACAAACTAACTTTTTGTTAGGCATGCAATAATTTGACATTGAATTCTTATAAGTATAATTACACTCTGTACTAGGTGTCGTAACGTGACTGAGGTACCGGATCCGACAGACAGGTGAAGATGGGCAGCTACTGCTGCCCTCGTCAAAAAGTTGCGCTCTGTAATTGCCACCACGCCTGCATAACGCGGCAATTATATGCAGAAATCCTCGTATCTAGGGGAGGCTTAAATAATTTATAATAACAGTGAACTTTTTGATTACAGCGTAACTTATTTTTACTATTCTTTCTATTATTTTGGTACTAATTTCAAATACTTCATTCTCATTTTGACGTGACTTCATCATTTTGTATTGTGTTATCAGTAAGGTGAATGATCAATTTTTACAAGTTTGATTGGTATTCCAAGGCTTCTCTGCTGCTACTCCACGCCTCAACAATGATATATGTATCTCGAAATATACCGCGTGGTATTTAATATGCCAAGCTCTTAATAATGCTCCGTAGAAGCCACGGGGTACCGATAGAAGTAAATTATGTAGAATAATACCTATACTTGAACCAGATGTCGATTGAGATACCGGAACCGACAATTGATGCAATTGTAACAGAGCGGGTATAGGCAGAAGTTGCGAAGCTACGATCTACGATGGCAACCATGCCAATTATGGAGCATTCATGGTGGCTTTCTTGGTGTACCAAATGTCCAGCTGTGGCTATCCTGCGGCTGCTATAGTAATGGATCTGAAGAATAAAATAAATGAGTATAAGTAGCTTGCCGCATTTATGTTTTATAAGCTCGAAGTACTAAGGTCTTACAAACTCAACTCTCGTAGCGGCAACAAATCGAATAAGCGAGCGAGCGACGCCTCATTCGAATACAGCGCGCGATTCAATACGATTCAATTCAGATTTAAAAGCGACGCTGTCTCCGGGACCTCTTACGAAGTCTATTACAGTCTTAATATTATGACGTAATTTGTTTATTTGAAAACAGAAGCGTTAATTGATTGAAACATATTTCTATCAGTGATTATGTAATCCTGGTATTTCTCTTCTGTAATAGAATTTATTGACGGGCTCCATGATGCAAATGACAGCGATGCTTTCTTGTGTGCCAAGAGTCGTGAGTTCGATCCTCATCCGGAATAAATATTAATATAAAGAATAAGATGAATATTTGTTCTGTATTTTTATTAAATAATATATTCGTGATTCCACTTTTTTCTGATGTCAGTGAACAGCATATATCGAAGTGGGTAAATGTATGAGACAGCACACCAGAAAGCACCCAGACATTTATATTTTATATCAGATTCCTCTGTTATCCGATGTCCTTAACACAACTGCTTTAAGCGACTCTGAGTATGCACAATATATAAAATGTTGTGATAATTTTAAAAAGAGTAGTTCGTGATAAAGTCTTCTCTATATATATTTGCACATAAATTAACAGATATTATTATTAATTAATGTGCAAGTATGCACATAAATTAATACATATATTAATACCTGAAGGTAAAAATTTTACCTCCTTGCTAAAAAAATTATTCAAATAAATGATCGTGAAATTTCTAAGAGTAAAAGTGAATGTAGACAAGAATTGATAAAAGCTATTTTTATTTCTTTATAAAAATTGTAGAGAGAATTTTTTCTATTTCTCTATAGAAAATTGTTAAATTCATTAAAATAACTATACTATAGTTGGAATTATATATTGAAATAATTAGAAACGTAACAATTGTCTATTAAATGTCAAGCAAATGTTAAAAAAGGTTTTACAAAAATGCATTAATTATAATTGCAATTCGACCACCACGGTTGACCGCGCACGGTGGTCGAAATACTATTGATTGTCTCAAATAGCTAGTAATTCATTAAGGGTGGCATAATATACTTTGACTAGCATACGTAAGTAACTACGTTAGAAAAATGAAAGCAACTCTGTAACTGTCTACAACCTAGCCAATATAACAATTAGGTCTGAAAACACATCAAAATCTAATTAGTCAGATTAACATTTTTTAAAGGTTTTATATGTGACGAAAAATGCATTAGATTCTTGCAGAAACAACCAAGACCAAGTTCGGAATAAAACATAATTTGTTTTATTTCTTTTTAATAGCACCCAATATAAGAAATATATATTTATTTACACATTACATGATTTATAAATTAAACTCATGTTTCGCTAAAGAAATTAATTCAGTCACTAATGATTACATTAAAGGGAATCAAAATTTCAATAACAATTATACATCGTGTACCTAAAGTACATTTGCTCGATAAATTACTTAATACTATTTTTTATCATATATCCCTTCCTTTAACATTTTTCACTCGAAAACTCGTATTTATCTTGGTTATGGCAGAAAAAGCACGCGAGTAGAATAAATGTTGTTGAAATGAGAGCACTTCAAGGTATGTGTAGTTTGATTTTGAATGATTGAAAGATATAATAAAGAATAGTGTGATAAAAGTTTAATTTAGTGTAAAAGATTTTATAAAGACAATATGTTCCTTTCACAGTGAAATATTCCTTTCACTGTGAAAGAAATATTGAGATAGTTGGATGACATGTAAAAAGCATGGATGAAAGTAGAAATTCTTTACAAATTTACGTAAATTTAGTGATCCTATCTTACGCGCCAGGGGTCGTGGGTTCGACTCGGTATGTTTTTAAGTATACGAGTAATATTTGATTTCTCTATTGTTTAATGTCTGTTTAAGCTATCTAATATATCTTACCATGGTGTCAGGTCAATGTATGAGACATTGTGTGAATACATTGAACGGAAATGACTGGACGAGTTGGTATAAGGCAACCTGTAAGAACATACTTTTTCCTGGTAGACCAGGTATTTAAGAAGGGCCAGCTCATAAGTAGCAAGAATACGCGAGCATATATGAGAGGATAAATGTGAATTAGCTGCGAAAGAGGTTTGCCAAGATCGTAGCTATTGGATCTTTAGACTCTGCCTACTTTGACGATACACAGGCATTATGTAGTATTGAAATTTTACACGCCATAAGGTACCGGCAGAATAAAATAGCACCTTCCTCTATACCATGTGTCGTAAGAGGCGACTAAGGGACCAGAACCGACAGATGGTGGTATATCCATCCGAAAAGGTGTAGTTAATATGCAAAGGGTGGAGATTGGTAGCTTCATCCCCGTTGCGAAAGCTGCACTCTGTGGTTGCCGCCTTCCCAGCACAGCAATTATGGGCAAAAATCCTCCTTTTTTATGTTCTGTCGTGGACTTCCAACGGCCGTTGTGATGATTTAATAATACGTTATTCTTTTCTGCCATTTGGCATAAAGGATAAAATATTTCAGTATTTATTAAAGATATAAATAAAATTATATCTGTCATCTTCATGGTGCAGGAGCTGACAGCTGCGATGGTGTCCACTTGAATAAACTTGACGTAAAACAAAACTCTGGCGAAGTGGATCGACTTAGAATATAAATGGTTTTGTATCGTACGCCTTACTTAAATTTATTTTTATATCTCCTTACAGTTATCATCTTAAACAGTGGTCAAGCCGTCGGCTGGGACTCAAAGGTAGCGGGTTCGATTCTGCACCATCAAAAAGTACCTATATTGGTAAGTAGGGGTATTTATTGTACCTTTGTCGGTTTTGGTTTCCATCACTACATTAGCCATTGATAGTCATATGCTTTCCCAGTAAAGGGGGAGGTTTGCCCATAATTACCGAACTGGGTAAGCGTAAGAGCGTGGCTTTATTACAGGGACGCTGCTGCTCATCCCTGGCCTATGCATTAAGCTACATTGTTACGGATGAATATACCGCCATCTGTCGATTATGGTACCTTAGTTGCCTCTTTCGATACCTAATTGAGATGGAGGTACTATTCTGCACTGCCGGTACTCTACCACATGGTTCAAATTGTCGGTACCAGGCATAACAAAGACAAACAAATCCTTTAAGAAGAAATAAATTAATTGGCACAACATTTCATACATAAACCTGACTCCAAGATACTCGTAAGTCGGTTAAAGACTTTTGTTACTGACATCAGACAACAAAATAAATATAAGACAAAATAATACTTTAATAAATACATACACACTGAGATACAGAATAAACATAAATATTTATCATATATATGTTTGTCTTGGGTGGAAATTGAACTCACAACCTTTTCCGCATAAGATTTGAATACTACCAAATCAGGGCCAAGTCCACACAATTATTATTATTCATATCAGGTTAATATTTTATATGTCTGAACAAGGTCTATATTAACATTAATCCGATGGCCTAAAGAAATCTTTTGTGAATATTTCGTGTACGATCGCATTATAATGGCTGTCTATAGAAATACGTATATTATTACGAATAAATAACAACTGTTCTGCGTTTGAAAAGCAGAAGAACTTTATTTAAAATTATACAAAAAAGCTGTAAAACTTAAGGTTAAACTTTTATTATGGAATCTACAAACTGTCGTTGCATAAAATTAATAAAAAACTATTGTCTGAAGCTTTAAAAATATATTTAACATTTCTTAAAAACACCATAAAAATCAGTAGTACCGAATACCGAAACCGCGTACTGTAATCGAATGGTGGTTTAAATTAACCGTATAATCTATTCTAGCTAAATTACCGTAGTATTATAATAGATCCATAAACTTGTTAACGGAGATATACATGAATAAGTTAATAAATAAACAAGCGTTTGCTTGCCTGCCGTAATATCCGTTTATCAATCAATTTACATATCGGAGCATTCGCATTAATGTTAATCGTCATCGAATATGTATTGCGACGGCTTCACGACCCGCTACCGACGCGGTAACGTCGCCTGATTAGACGCTACGTTTGCGTTGAATTCATGAATCTTATTTACGTGATAAAAAAGTACAAGAAACGTGCGCGATGAGGCATATTATTAAGGCATATTATATAATTTCAGTATAAAGAATTAATATGTTCAATACTAGCTGTTACCGTAACATTTTCTGCATGGAATATAATTTCACATTGTCATTATCATCATATCGGACATAAAAAGTCTACTATTGGTTGTAGGCCTCCTTAAGATAGGAGGCCTACAACATAATTGCCACGCTAGGTAGCCGCGATGGCAATCGCAGAGCGCAACTTCGCTACGAGGATGCTGCTGCCCACCTGCACCCTGTAGTATTTAAGTCTCGCTGTTTCGGAAGGACATAACGCCATCTGTCGGTTCTGATACCTCAAGAGCTTCTTATGACACCAGGTACAGAGAGAGGTACTGTTATTCTGCCGCACAGCCTCAAATTAAACATAATATTGTTGAATCGTTTCGGCATGCAATTCGTTACATACACACAACAATGCAAACCTTACCTCGTTAAATTCTATTTTTGAAGTTTATAATTTTACTTAATAAAATATAATATAGTTTTCTAATGGTAAATTAATTATTTAAAATAGTCAAGTTAAAAAAACAAACAATCACATATTTCCAATTTATATTAGCATAGATAATGTTGTTAATAATTAATTCCCACTACATCTCATACATTGACCTGACTCCGTTTAAGTCGTTTAAAGCATTAATTGTGTTACTGATATCATGCAACTGAGGAATTATAACACTTAAACAAAAGACAATAACACACAGATAAAACACAAATATTAAACTTGACAGGCTCGATGGCAGATGGTAGTGATCATATAAATATATGCTCTGTGTTAGGATAGAACCCATTACCTTTCGTGTTTATGATGAGATCAGTACCATCGGTACAAATGGTAGTGATCAGGCCCATCAATACTCCGATGAAATGCAAATGATCCTTCGTTAAAATATTTATATTGCAATAGCTATTGTCTTAAGAGTGTTTCAACAATATTTTATTCAGACACTCTCTTGGAGCTATTTTTATCGTTAAAATGCAAAAGATAACGGTTTAATGACTTTACGGAAACGCGGTTTACTTATCTGCTACAAGTTTGTTACCTAACAACAACAGTTCTCAAGATTAACAGCAGTCCACCTTGTTGTATTTAGATTTGAAGGGTTATAGAAGCAGTGAAATTACTAATGACATAATATTTTCAGGTGATAGGGTTGAAATACGCTAATGAAACTAAAACAACTATTTTAAAGTATTTTTTGTCTTTTTTAATTCTACGCTGATGCTTTTCATCACGCAGATGGTCCGCAAAATGGTAATTATCACGCTTTTCAACATCAAGATAGTACTTAAGCATAGTACGATTGTTTCCTGTATTAATTTTATATAAATAATTAATATTGATTTTTTTTAAGTACTTATTCTAGTGGACTAAAATACCTCATCTTATCTGGTATTAAAGGTTCACTGCTGTACACATGCCTCCCCTAGAAAAGGGGCATTTTGGCTATAATTGCTGCGATGGGCAAGCATGTTGGAAATCGCAGAACGCATCTTTTGTGACGGGGATGCTGTCCATCCCTGCCCCATTTTAGCTACACTATTGGATGGATGTATCGCCATCTGTCGGTAAGAGTCTAAGTCGCGTCTTACGAGAGTATTCCAGTACCACATGGAAGTAAAATATGTAATACTACTTTCGTATTAGACTTAAAATCTATCTATGGTAAAAATATTGACATTTGTTATAAAACTTGTATTTTTTATACATTTAATAAAGAAGCAAATATAAACTTTAAATCTAGATACAATATTATATATATTTAATTTTATTATTATATATATATTAGATATATATTATTAAAAAGTTATATGAATTTGTCACGTGAAACAACGCTAAAGGTGAATGCCGTGTCCTTCCCGGGCATTACGCTGTTTCTATTTCAGTAAATTACAGTCGGCCGTCATTAAGCGAGGAGAATTATTACGTATTATTCATAAGCTCAGGATTTGCGGCTCAATCTTGAACGAACGCTCCGCGAAATGAACAATACGCCTGGAAGTGGTGTTATGATGTTTGATAAACGGTTACACTGTTTAAACAATAAATATGGCGATGTTAAATTTACGCGTTACTCGTGAACTTGAGATTGGAATGTCTGTTTCCAATTTTGTATTTGTCTATTAACTGCTTAACGTGTTTTGTTATCTGAGCTATGCAACAAATAATTAACTCTACACATTTTAATTAAAAAATCGACATACAATTCGTTCTTTGTTTGGAAGAGACACAATATTATATTGACGGGCCCGATGGCGCAGATGGTAGTGACAGGATCACCATCTTGTGCACCAGGGGTCATGGGTTCGATTCCCACCCAGAGCAAATATTTATATGATGATGTTTGTGTTTGCTCTGTATATGGGTGTAAAATATATGTATTTAAGTAGTATATTTGTGATTCCTCTGTTGTCTGGCATTCGTAACACAAGTGCTTTAAGCGACTTACCACGGAGTCAGGTCAATGTATGAGATGTTGTGGGAATTATTATTATTATATTATTATTTTGTTTACAATTCAGTAGAGCAATACAACATATATAATATTGAAAATGGCAGTAACATTTCCAATGCAAAGCTGTACTGTGCGTTTGCCACCACACTTGCCTAGCACGGCAATTACAGTAAATTTCCCCTTTACTTGGGAAGGCCTATGTATAACGTTTAACGAATGTTATGGTGATAATGATCGAATTAATACTGTCATGCACCACTTAGGAAACTGTATATAATATAGATATACATAGATAAGTATTAAAGTAGTAATACTATGGGCACAGCAAAATTGAAACTCTTTCTTTACCAGATGAAAAAGCGACTAAGGTACCAAAATAGTATATGTATATCCAATCTCTCGGGAGTAGCTCAAATGCAATGAGGCACGGATTAACAACAGCATGCTATTTGCAAAGCTACGATATGCGGTTGTCACTATGCCTGCCCAGCGCGGCAAATATTGGGCATAACCTGAAAATCATTATACATTAATACCTACGTCCAGCAGTGATCGTTACTTATATGATGATGTTGATGACTTATGGAGTGTAATAAATCGACTGATTATTTGTATTTCATGATTTTTTAAACCCGAGAACGTGTCAAAGTACCAAAAAATTTCACTGCCTGTAGCATCGCTGAAATACCAGACGCTCGAGGTATCCCTAGCTTACCACTATTACTGCCATTTTGATTGTATAGGATATATGTTGTTATTTATATTCTGTTATATTCTGACCACGCATGGGAAGTTCAAACTACCACTACCACATAAACAATCAAGACCCCAAAATAAATTGTTGTTTTATCCATCCAATGATTGCCTGGATGCGGCCACCCAGTGTCTTTTTATATTTGTATCCATTATACTATACATATATAATTTACTGGTGTACAATAAAGTGTATTAATATTGATAGCTATGACACAATATCCTATGGCCTAACTGACTCTTCACAAAAATCGTGGATTTTTATGACTGCTAAGAAGATATTACAACAATTTTAAGTTATTTTTGTCTGACACCATTATATTATACTAGTTACACCAATTGACACAGTCTTGGTATTTTTATACGTACCTGTAAAATACTGACAAAATCTTATTTGTTATTCAAGCTAGCACTAATTCGTTATGCGTTCAAAGATAACAAGTCCGGGTGAAGAATACAAATCCGAGCTCATTACACAGCCGAGTCATTACCGACGCGCCGCAAAAACTGGCTCCTTGCTATTCAAGGGCTATGGTGGCCATACACTTTGAGACATGTTTCAAAAGTTATTGTTTACTTTGATACAACATTTAGTTACGAAGCGCTTTAATAATAATAATTAATTCAGAAAACATATCATACGTTATCCTGACTCGTTTGACAGACATGTGGTGGTCTCACACTGATTTATTACAATAATTTATTTATAGCTTCTATTCATGATATCAGCCATTGAAAGTTCATGTGCATTTGAGCTGCACTGTTTCGGATGGATAAAACGCCATCTATCGGTCCTTAGTCGCCTTTTACGACACCTGGTACAGGGGAGATACTATTCTATTCTGCCGGTACCTCATCTAGCTTCTTTTGTATCCCATGAATTTTAGCTATATAATAAGCGTGCAAGAAAGTTTATATAGATTGTAATAACAAATATATTAAATAAAACAATAAAACTGCGAGTCGCCGCATACACCATTGGGCTCGTCATTATAGCTCATCGTAAATAGTTTTTAGAGCTTTTCCTGGTAGTTTACTCAAGTATATATACTAAGGCAGTTTAAAAAAAATACAATTTTTTTTTTTTATTGATTACATTTGTTATAAACATTGTTGCAAATTGTTAGACGGTAAAAACAACAATACACAAATGCAATTATCTCTACTTATTAAAATAAAATCATGCAATATAATAGTGACCATTTACAATCTGCTTAAGGAAATCGAAGCGTGCTCGTTTATTTTCTTCCTCGATCCGAATATATAACAACATATCGCAAGCCCTTGTCACCCTAACGGTAGCGGTAGCGAAACAGTAGACCATAGCACACCTCATTTGCCTCCCAAATACTACGAGACTACGAGCTGCGAGCTACAGTAACTGCTACGAGTCCCGGACAAAGGAGATTTTTAAGACTTTATTACTTTCTAGCCGCTTGTTAAATTAATCAAAGATTATATTACAATTTTGTACACTAATGATAATTAAACTTTTTCTTCGTTCAGATTTTTTGCGTACATCTAGCCTAAACCTATTTATTTAAGCCTTATATTTAACTTTAACGACTTAGTTATTACTAGTGCTTTACTTGATTCACTACTAATGCCCATAACTATGTACGCATTATGAATAAGTAATTATCAGAAATACTAAGAATAAAAGAGAGTGCATAAATGGACTATTGATCGTAACGAGTAGAGAGAGAGTTCATAGTCTTTGTCAATGGGAAACAGGCACGATGTATGTATATAACGTTTTTGTTCATAATTTCATATTTTATTCGGGCTTTGCTAGGAAATTCAGAGGCTATATTTTTAGTGCACAGTACCACATTGTTTTTTTTCTAAAATAATTGAAATTTCAGTCCCCGTCCCAAATAACAATACATCATCAAACGCAGGCAATTGCCTGTCAAAGTTCAAAATCGTTTAAGCTTTTTCGTCGATTAGACCAACAGATAAAAAATACAATGTAGCATTGAGTACCTTATTTATATATTTTGAAACGAACTTGAACGATGAACGTACCTCATGAATTGAGTAAATCGATTTGCAAACACGTAAAGAGTGCTGTATTACATGGCTAAACAACTTTTTTCAAAACTTTCTCTTTAAATTGTAATAAATTATTTTCATATTGTTAATAAATTATATTTATTTCCATAAATTTACTTTCTTTTACTTTTTCTTATCATCTAATAGCGCCGACCTTTATTAAAAAGGTATGTGATCTGTTGTCCAATTTTCTTACAAAGTTATAAATATCCAAAGCTTATCAACATAATGAATAAAATAAATCCATTACTGTCAAATAAAAAACGATTGTCATTACAAACTTAGGTCCAAGCATTTTATATCAAAAAGTCCGAGATTTAATTCACGTCACACATTCGCGGCAATTATAACGGTGTTATATATATATATATATTGGTCTTCACTTTTTATTATTATTAATTAATACACGTACTTCACTTTCACACTATTTCAGGATACATTTTGGGGAACCTCTGGAGCCTCATTTGGGGACCTCTTCATCGCTGTGATCTTTATCTCTGATGGTTAATCGCTGATTATTTACTCGAGTTATCTATCTCTTATGTATTTTCTTGTAGTATCCCAATAAATAACATTAACAGAAAAGCGGTGATAATTATACTGGTTGTGGATAAATGAAAACAAAATTCATCTAGAGTAGCGTTGTTCGCGCCAGCAGCTCCGTTTTGGACTATGATTGTGTCCTCTATAGATTGTGATTTTCCGATTAATGTTTTACGCTTACATGCATGTATTTTAAAATCACAACAAAATGGTACTAATTTCATTGTTAGTACATAGAAAACGATAAGCGGGTGGACTCTTCAAGCAGGGTCGTCGCTATGTGAGGTGCGGATTAAGTTCGCAATGATACCAGTGAATTTTTAAATATTACTGATTATAATATCATAACGCTTCTAATTAAATACAGGATACAAAAGTAGATCCATGAGTTACACATGTATTGAATTTAGGGCAAATTACTATTTAATTCATACAACTCTTAATTAATATTTTATTCATACAATGTTATATACAGTCACAATGGTTGAACACTGGAGACTTAGCCAAATCCTGCTTCAAACGAAAATTGACTCAGAAAAAGTTACTTGTGTATGTTTGTTGGACTAGCGCCGATGTCGTTCACTACAGCCATCTAAAATTGGGCCAAATGATTACAGCAGATATGTAATGTCAGCCACTACAAACCATGAAGGAAGAACTGACTAGCTGCTCAACAACCGAGATTGGTCAATAACCATTGCTGCTTTACGACAACGCAAGACCGCACACTACAACTTACAACCACATAAGTAAGGTGAGCAATAATTGGAATGTCTGTGACATTCATTGTACCCCAAGGGAGTACCCCTTGAACTATGTCCTTGAAACCTCGATGAAACCTTGCTCTAACAGATAAACATTATTTTGGAATTTGGACAACTTCTTACAAAGGAAAAGAGTTCAACTCTGATGCGGCACTCCAAGCCGCCTTCAAAGAGTTTATTGTTTCTCTTTCTCATGGTTTATTTAGTAAAGAGATCAGTGCATAAATATAATGGTTAATATTTTGGTTAATTAAATATATTTTCCAAGAAAAAATACTTTATTTAAAGTATTTTAAGTGCATGTATTTGTATAAAGAAACAACTTTATGCACTTCTTTTATCTTCTTCTTTATCTAAGCATAAAGGTCAAATTTCAAGTTCATCCGTTGCAGCACTTTCCTTAAATATGGGTACACCAATATATTTAGTTTCACGACTGTCTGTTTGTTCTAATTTCATGACTTAACTGTCAATCTGATTATAAGAAAAAAAAATTATTTTTATATTTTATCTGTGTCCCTAATAGATAGATAGAAGGATATGTGTTTCTTGATTCCAAAAAAGTTCTAACAAGACGCCATATAAAATGATACCAAGGCAGACTGTTTTTCTATCATCATCATCACTATATCTGCCAATAGATGGTGACTGTTGCACATAGTCCTCCCTAAGAAAAAGAGGATTTTCACCATAATATTTATCACCATTATCCTTTACCTTTCAACCCATATCCCATATCCTTAATATAATTTTCATCCCCATATTTCCCCATTGCCACGTTGGACGATCGTAGCGGCAATCGCAGAGCGTAGCTTCGTAAAGAGGTTGCTGCTGCCCAACTCCTTACAGTGCATTTGAGCTACACCATTACGGGTAGATATACTGCCATATGTCGGTTCTGTATCTTAGTTGCCTCTTACTACATCTGTTACAGGGGGATGTACTATTCTACTATGTCGGTACCACACGGATTTTTTATAGAAATAAGTAAACATAAGCAAATTAACATTCTATCCATCTAAATGGCAATGTAAAAGTTTACGCAGTAAAAAGTTGCAGTACTTAGAATAAACAAAGTATACACTACAGTAATCCCGCGGGCCCGCTCGCTACAACTGTCTGTATAAATTTAAATAAACCCCAAACAAAATGCCGTAATCCGTCTTGGATCCAGTTTTGAGTCTGTCATAATTCTGTCTTGAGTAGGGTTGTCAAATACCTTTAAATATTTTAAAATCTTAATATCGACTATATATAGTTCGATATATAATCGATATAGTTGTTTTTTTGGGTGGGGCCAAAGTTCCTTGCCTTGAGTTTAAAAGTCAACTGGATACAAAACACATACATGACATTGATATAATTTTAACTAGAGTTTACATATGGCCTTGAATCCTGGTCTCTCACTATAGTATAACTATATATATATAAAAAGAGAAGCTAACTGACTAACTGACAGATAGCATAACTTTGCACCGTTTTCAACGTTTAACTTTACCTTGTTGCATTTATACTATTTCGGGTGGATATACTTACGTATCTTCTACATTTTATCTCGTATCTTTTAAATCCCATGCCTCCAAATTCCCGACTTATATAAAGTTGGGAGTTCACTAAATACACATTTGGCCTCATCTTACCCACGCAGCTCCGGCCTGATACTTCATCAGCCAACAGCCAACAAAAAAAAGATCACCTCCAAGCCTAGCAGTAATTTGTTCTCCGTTTTATTGTCAGTGAGTTAATCATGATGCCCAGAACTCTTGAAAGAATTTATACGCTTCCTCACGCGAGTAATATTATACTGCGCAGATAATTCGTGTGGGCATCTAAGAAACAGGGTCTGTTTCTCAACAGAACTTCCGACGCGAAGCCATAAGACATATGAGAATCGGCGGTCAAAGAGGCCGATCCCACAAACCCATGACGGGCATCGAACCCAAGATAGAGCAACGATATGCCTAAATTCTAATAACCAATTAACCGCCTCCCTTCCATGATGTGAATTATCAATGATGATGCACAAAGACGCGGCCATAACCATGGCCAATGTTTAATACTGCAACCAGGGTGCTGAGGTCGCCTCCGCGCAGCCTGAAGCTGCAACAACTCCGCCATATCCAACTCCACCGAGCTAAATAAAACCTGCTGATCTGATGACCATTATTTCAGTAAATCAGTGGAATGAGAACCGCGCAGCGACAAGAGCGGCTTAGGACGTCCACCAAATATGAGTAGATGGTTCACTTAGTACTGCAGGATCGTGGAATATATCGTGGTTACTGCTAGACATAGGACTCCCAAGAAAGAGGCATTTTGCTCGTAATTGCCACGCTGAACAAGGCGTAGGTGCAATTGAAAATCGTAGCTTTGCAACGGAAATGCTGCTGCCCATTACTGCTTCGGATGAATATACTTCTGATTCCGGTACCTAAGTCGCCTTTTACGATACTTGGTATGGGGTACAATTACTATATTACTCAATTTTTTTTTATTAAATGTATACATCTACTCATACAAACATTAACGTTAATATTTATAGGGTTTAAAGCTTATTAGGGTGTCACCCTGAAGCCAACTCAAATATCAATGCTCGTTATAAATATTTTTAAGGCCCGTTGACAGCCCTGTCACTACGTCGTCGTACAGTTGCCGCTGAAAAATGAATAGGAATTAATTCTGCGAAATTATAATTCCACAGTTAAGGCTTTTTGGGGATTATTTTCTTGACGGAGGCCCTCCGTGTACGGATTATCTGTATAAATAAAACAACAATGTTGTCTGTTGTTCGGAGATAAGTGACCTCGATTAAGCGGGCTTGAAATGTCAAGGTACTTGGCTGGATTATTATTATGCTATTGATTTTGGCATGATTGTTTATATTAAGAAATTAAGATAATGTGTCGGCAAGTGCAGCAATGTTTACCTGCAAGGTAAATAGATGAAATGAATGGAACCGGTAGATCGCGTTAGCCTATGTTTTGCAGTGAAAGTCCTTTTTTCGATTGATCGTTTATAATAAGAAACGGTTAGATCGAAAGGTGTACTAAAATTATTTATTTCTCTTCACCATCTCCTGCGCTTCAAAAGACACGTTTTGCCCAGCTAGATTTTAAAACATTATGAGATTCGTGCTCTTTTTACACGCTTTATATTAGCTTCAGTTGTATGAATGTGTGTATGTTTGTAACTATCTCAATCGAACTCGATTTTGACCCACTTTAGACGGACAGAATCAATTGAAACTTTGTTAACATATAAGAATTGGACCCAATACATAATATATGATTATCTCATTGTCCTGATCAATATCCTCGAGATAAATCGAACAAAAAGTAAAAAATACTTTAAAAAATTAAAAATACGCTATAATGATAGAAACTACTAGTAGTAATCTGAACAAAGCATGGGGTATTTTGTGTCATATTTTTCGTAAGCCTGATTAATACGCAGGTTAATAACAAAAAACCGTGCTCTTCATTCGTTTGTAAGGTATAAAAACTGTCTGATATGGAACAGTGAGTATAGCAAAAGCAAACGTCTTTGAATACCACGGATGCCTGACTTATCTTGTTTCAGAGAGAATCTCGAGCAATTTGAATGCCAAATCAAGAGATGCAGGCTTGTACCCTTGTCGCTAAATGAGTTAAATTAAAAATTTAAATGGCACTAGCGCGAGTTACGAGTGAAGATTGGTAGACTATTGTAAAGTAGGACGTAATACAATTGGAATATTTATGTGGATATAAGCACGAGTAGTGAAAATAAAACCTTTGCATCGTAGATTGCCGGCAGAGTGGAATGTTATTGCGCCAGGTGTCGTTTGAGGCGACAGATGGCGGTATATCTATCCATAATATCGTATCAAAATTGCAACAAGCCCAAAGCTGACAACTGCATCCCCTTCGCAAAGTCTCTACTCGCACGCTCGGTGATTTCCACCACGCTTTGCCAGCATGTTACTTACGAGCAAACATCTCCGAAAAAATCAATATATTGAATTTTTCTGAGATGTTTTCGTCAATCATTGCGAGGATGCTTGGACTGGACTAGATTTATGGCGGGCAGGTAGCTTTGGGCATTCTGATATCAGAAAAAGAAATGTGAATATATATGATTCAAGCTAATATAAATGGAGTAAAAATTAAGCGGACTGCGCCACAGGTAAAGTCAACTCACTTAATTACTTAACATACTTAATAAAGATATAATATTTGCTTTAAAAATGTAATTATTTATTTTCGATGAAAATATCATAAAAGAGTTTTTACTAAATTTAATAAATTATGGTCAAATTCTGACCACAGGGCGACCACTAGTTTTGTAATTGTTCTGTAATCCTGTAAACTAATTACCTCAGAGTTATGTGAAAGTATGAGATCTTGTGTGAATTTGTTAATAATTTTAATGTCATAATTTATATATTTAAATTTATTTTCACCTCGATGTAAACAAAGTATTTCAATAAAGGAGAAACTCGGAAAAACATGGCAATAAGACGAATGAAATCAAATTGCGGGTAAAAGTGGTGTAACAGTAAGAGATGGCTAAGAAATCGAGTTATATCATAGAATGAAGTCGGAATACAGCGCTCCAGTTAAATTCAGTACAGCAGGTCAATTTCGCATACCAACAAATTTGAGAGTAAGTGCGTTTGTTTGTTGATTTGTTAGCACTTCACACTTTATCTACTCAACCAATAATCTTGAAATTTGTATGCATAGAAAGTACGGAGAAAGACATAAGACACCTCTTATGTCGTGTATGTTATGTATGTTACGTATTATTCATGTGGTATTTATGATAAACGATTATTTTAGTACAACAAAAAATCATTAGATGGCGTTAAATAACTTTAAATTCTTAAAAGCTCATCTAATTAAAATATCTCAACTCGATTGAATATTTTCGATGCCAACTAATTTATATTATGAATATTAAAATGCATTTTTGCAAGCTCTTTACGCTTGATATACTCACCAATCCTCGTGAAAAGTAACAAGGTATAATAAAGATATATAGTACCTACCGTCTCCAAAAGAAATCTGCTTTTACGGGAAATTCTAGCGGGCGATGGCGCGTGTAAACGCTAGTTTGAAATAAAACAAAAATTATAGCTCATTGCATACCATTTGTACGGTTTATACATAAAACGGATGAAGAATACAATTCTGATGTTGAAATAACAGGAATT
Source organism: Heortia vitessoides (assembly GCA_020976665.1). NCBI lineage: Eukaryota > Metazoa > Arthropoda > Insecta > Lepidoptera > Crambidae > Heortia > Heortia vitessoides. The sequence goes on from JACJUM010002768.1 coordinate 3,436,302, forward strand.
TTAAATGAACCCGAAGGTATGTCTGTTTCGAGGCATCCATGAAACTTCAATGCGAGTTTTGATGGAGTTTGCACTGGCACATAGGGCAAAACAGAAATAATTTTTTTTTTTATTTTTTTAAACTAAAAACGTGAGATTTACCACTAACAAATGAGAATGGGGCAATTTTTCAAACATGAATACTTCATAAATTTATCTAAGTGGTCCAGGAAACTCAAAACCTTTGGCGCAGCCTTCTGGCGGACCTTTCCATTTGATTCATCGTTATTCATTTAATACGACTGAACTAATATAGTTACTAGTATTTTTTATATTGTCACTTTACTTTATTTTCTTTTTTTTAATAGCTCGACAAACAAACATACCGTCCGCGTAAGCGTTACCGCAGCTTAAACATGCTTATTACCTATACTTTATCTTATTCATGGAGATGTCACTAGCGCGCTGCCAACCTTGTGACTTGTAGATATTACGTCACACAACATAACCCTTCAGACTGGAACGCAGCTATGAGAACACTGTTATTTTGCTGTAGAAATAGGTGAGAGGAAAGCACCAATAGTCTAACCTCATGTTAAATTTGGATGTTACTTCATCTGGTTTAAAATTAGGCTAAAACTATTTATGTTTATGTAGTAATGTAAGTAATAATTGAATACGCAATGTATTTGTGCATAAAATTAAATGGATACAAGTTTAACCCGATAGCTTGTAATCGCCCTGTATGCAGTCAGCACAAAATTTACTAACAGGATTAGACCCCGGTCGGGAGTCGGGAGTTACCTCGCATTTTTTGTCGGCAACATGGCTGAACGCGGGACAAACTTTGTTAATCAAAACAGCATTATCAATTTACTAGAAGCACTCCGCAGTTTCACCCATATAGTTCCCTATTTTATAATAAAACGGAAATATAATATAGCGTAAGACATTTGCTAATAATATAACTAACTTTTAATAAAAGAGTTTTAATTGACAATTTTTGAGTTTATTATATATATTATACAGAAAATAATGTTTACCTAACTGATTTTAGGTAGGAATCTCTATTTTTTAATGAAAATAAAATGTAGCCTATGTTTTCCAGAATAATATTGCTTTATTTTAGTAAAAGAATTTCTGAAAACAGTTGTGTAGTTTGAGCGCCTATAGGTATTACAAACGAAACTATAATAAAAATAAAAAAACTCTCACAATTTCTCATACATTAACCTAACTCCGTGGTAAGTCGCTTAAAGCACTTGTGTTACGGGCGCCAAACAATAGAGAAATCACAAATATACTTAAATACATATATTTAACACCCAGACACAGAACAAACACAAATATGATCATTTAAATATTTGCTCTGGGTGGGCATCGAACCCACGACTTGTGGCGCTCAAGATAGGATCTGCGTCATCGGGCCCGTCAGCCTATATAACTTACCTATTCAATATTTTCTATTATCCAATTTTAACGGTCGCCCCAAGGCCCCTTTTTCCCCTTAAGGAAAGATCTTTGAAAAAAAAATTTTACACATGTTTCATGACTTTCAATGAAAAACATTTATGTTTCATTACACTGATTTTAAGTAATGTCTTTTGTAAAGACAATTTATAGTTAGAAGAAGAAGATAATGTATAGTTGCTATACTACCCTTTGCTGTAGTTCATGTGGTTGCATGTATGAGAAAAGAGAAACAATACAAATCATACATTTTAAAAATAAATAATTTTGCCGTAACTTTAGGGTCCACAATATTTTTTAATTATGAATATTTTTACAGTCATCGAACTTCTTTTATTTTTTTATATGTTTATTTTTGTTTATCTTAGTAAATAAATCAAACTATTTGGATGTCTGTTGAAAACTGTCTGTCAATGTGGTTGCAAGTATGTACTGATGCAAAGAATCTATAAAAATAGCCTTTGTATTTGACTGGCCCTGTAATTTCAATTTTCCCATGGGAACTAATGCCAAAAATGGAAATCCTACAACTAACATGATGAAAATTATTAATTTATATAAAATAAATAAGCTTAAGTATTTAATTACATACACATAATATAAAAGAAATCTTGTAAAAAATATAGATATTTTATTATTCATTGTAGCCTAAAATAGTTGCAATGGAATTTTTAAGGTAAGAAAAAAAAAGTTTTGTCCAAATTAAACACATCTATTAAGAGATGGTTTTTAAATAAGCACAGGTGAACTCCTTCACTCATTTTTAAGTAAGCTGCTGGTGCCGTCAGCCATCTGTTCGGACAGTGCCAGAAGTTAGGTTTATATGATATAGACCTTATACTTTTGTATGAGGTCGTCTGGATTGGTACCTCACTCTCACCTATTTCTACAACCAAATAGTAATGTTCGCTTTGCTGAGTTCCAGTCTGAAGGGAAAGAGGAGCAATCAAGTTAGAGGGTAATATGGCGTAATATCCTCGCGATCGATTGGTAACACGTTAGTGATATCCATGTGATATTTCTTTATAGTGTCTTGCTAGCAGTGAACTTACTATTGCGGAGTGTATGCTTGTTCGTCGACCTGGTATAATAAAAAAAAGGAATCAGTTATTGAAGAATTGGCAAGGATACCCCGGGGCAAGAAATGCTGTATAATTTGATCCTCAGCATGCACAAAAGAATCTCCGCATATGTTAAATAAGATAAATCTTGTAATAAATAATAAACTTCTCTGGATTCTATAACAATTTAACGAACGATCTGCACGCTCTAACTAAGCTAATACTTAAGTCTGTTTTAGCTTTAGCTTTCTAAACTGAAAATCAACATGTTCGCAGAGCCCCGCCTAAACAAGTTACTTCCAATGTACAAAACAACCGAGTGCAACGTTAATTCGACGCCGCAGTAATCGTTTAGAATCGAGTCAGCAACGACGCTAAATCGAGTAACTCGATTTGCAGCGCCGTCGTGCGCACTACGCGGTGTTCCTTTTTTAAAACAGGCTCCAACCGATTTTTAGGTAGTTATGCGACGAACTCTCAATCAATGCTCGTAAATGAAAGAGACGTTCATTAATTGAAGTGACAATTAGCAAGAAAAAATTCTAAACATGCTTATCCAGTTGCAAGAAATAGACATTTATTCTTTCATATGGCAACTTTCACAAATGTATACATCAAAATAAATATATACCGACTCATTTTCAACATAAATATCTGTATGTAAGCGTATATACATATTTTTAAAGTGTGAAATAAGTATGAAATTTTGTGGCATAAGACGTCATTAAGTTAGCTTTGATAAAATTAATGCCAATTAATGTAATTGGCAGTTTCGAACATATCCATCGTCTACATAACAGTAGAGGTAGACCTTATATTCGATCGTCTGCATTGGTACCTCGTTCTCACATATTTCTACAAGCAAACAGCAGTGTTCATTGGTTAATAATATCTTCGTTGGTTATCTACAAAGTTGGCAACACTCTAGTAATATTCTTATGATAATACGCTTTCTGTCATGCAGACCGTATGCTTGTTTGTCGATATAGTCTAATAAAACAAATACTTACGAAATGATAGAAAATAAATCAAAAACCGTACAGTAATCTATGTATTATTAATAAAAGTTATTAGCGATACGTATTCACATAAAGTACAAGGTTAGTGTCTGATAAAGCCACATCCCATTTTTGACATAATCTTTTCTTGGAGACAAATATTTATCAATAGTATAGCTTTTTCGATAATCCAACCCCTTAAAAAATATTTGAGGGATTAGATTATCGAAAATTATAAATACTCAATTTTTTTCAATAATGGTAAAAGTAGTTCATACCCATGACAATAAATTGTCCAGCATATGTATTTGCGTAGTTTTAATCCAAAAATACCATAATTCATTGTCACAAGTTTTGAAGTAACATCAAAGTTATATGCAAATTTATCATCACTGCGCTAATGGACATTAGCAAAGTCCAATAAGATAACTTGGGAATTTAATGAGGGGTTAAAATAGAAAAATGCCTTGTCCGCTCAACTGTGAGTACTTGTTAAAAAATCTAGTCAATTTACTATAAATTTACTTATGATAACGTTGCACTAAAATATTAGTGACCGTAATTTTTATATTTTTCACTTTTTATTTATACATAATTAACCCATAATTATACTTTATATATACTGATTGCTTATTTAATGGAACCTTTATCACGACCAGTTTTTCTTACAAGTTCCTTTCTCTTAGTGTTGTGTAATGATCCTGCTGAGAGTAAAGACCCGCCTGGCACCGATAGACTAGTGTAGGGTAGGCTTAATTTGCATTTGATAGCTGACTCTCATGATTCCATGGGTTCATCAGGGCTATCAGTACTATAATCTGGGGGCACGGTATCTGTTGAACTAAAACTAAACATGGTATATTATAGGCTTAGAACGAAAGTATCTTAATTTTGTAACTCACTGACTGATCGATTAATAATATTCAAAGGCAATTCTTATAGACATAGAAGCTTCAGACTTTGAATATAACGTTTAAAAAATAAAGAAGATCTAAAATATTCAATTTCGATTTTCTAGACACATTAACTGCATAAATAACTTTGTAATCCTATAAAAATATACAGGATTACAAAGTTACATTTGCAGATATTTAAAAGATTCGCTTTGTGTTCCTCGGGGACAGCCATGAAAAATCCCTAGGATCGTCGACAAGAGAGAATTTATCACTCAAAATGCCTCTGCATTCCACAAGCTTCTACAGCAAATCCTTTACAGTTTAAGCTGTTCGTTTGTGGAATGCGCTCCCTCTTGAAGTGAAATCTGCTCGTTCTCTTTCTATTTTTAAAAGAATGGTGAAGGAGTATTATCTGTCACTTTGAATTTGCTTTTTGATTCTGTCACTTTCCTTGTTCTGTAACTATGTTTGAATGTATGTGTATTATATGTATATATGTATGTTTATTATTATGTATGTACACCTAAAAACTTCCACCAGCTATATTATTTATTTTTATCAAAAGGTTGCCTGTAAGAAATTGTATTTAGCGCTAAGGCGTCCTCTTGTACCTACTATTCAATTTTTTGTGATGCTCTTGTGTTGTTTTCATTGGTGTACAATAAAGAGTATATTATTATAATTATTTATTAATATATATAAAACTTAAATACAACACAAAAATACAAATAATTATAATACCTAGGTGATAATCAAACCACGATCAGCGTCATCGGGTCCGCCATACCGTCGTTTCACAAAATAAAGTTGGAATGTTTTAAAATACGCAGTTCTAGTATAAAAAGCACATTTATTTCAAAAAGTTTCATCTCGTTTTCCAAAACATTTCAAAACTTTCAACTGCTTTGAATACATCGTCAGCGAACATCTGAGGCAGTTCGAACGCTGCGAAATGACCACCGTAGTCCAATGTAGTTGTGCCTTGATGGTTGGGGAACTTCCACTTCAACAGCCACTCGGGCATGAAGAATACCTCATGCTTCAGCTGTAGCCCCCATGTTGGAACCTCTGATGGTATCCTATGCAAATAAATAAGTTCAAGTTAATTAAAAAATATTGCCGATTAAGTGACGTAAGAATCGACTAAGGTACCAGAACCGACAGATGGCGGTATATCCATCCGAAACAGTGCAGCTCAAATACAAAAGGCGGGGATGGGCAACTGCGTACCCGTCGCGAAACACAATTGCCCAGCGCGGCAATTATGGGCAATATTCCCCCTTTCTTGTGGAGGCCTATGTCCAGCAGTGGACTTCCAATAGCTGATATGATGATGATGAATGAATGAATGAATATATATATATATACTTTCAAACACCATGAAACATGTGTACATTTTCTTGAGGGCTACTAGAACCGAGGTCCAGCCTCAGAGGCGTCCTTGAGTGATAGTCGGGTATAGATTCTTTTTATAATGAACGGCTTCGACTATCACTCTAGTGGTGCTAAAATTGACGAGTCTGGACTACTCATTAGGTGCGTTCGAAAACAATGACGATTTAAACCTACATGAGGCAGACCAAAGGTGTGTCTGCATTGGGACATCACTCTTACCTATTTAGAAATAAAACGAACACTATTTAGCGGTAGACCGCCTTAAATACATATTACACTTAGACTCAAAAAGAACATAATAACCATTATATAAATATTTATCCTACGTAAGCATCAAATTTAAAATTTTGGCGTATATATATATTTTGCTAAAAATGTATGGCGGACTACCAATGTCAAAATTCCATGCTAAGGAGTATCTTTTACTATACCTTTCCAAAGCTTCTTCTATTTCTTTATTTCTAAACTTCTCTTTGTAAAACCTCATGGAACTAGTAATACATCCAGATGACCAGTAAATCATGATGTTATCTAGCACGCCATCTTTGTCCAGCTCTGATGGCACATCATCTTCTGTGTATTTCCATTCATAATTCGTTCCCAGGACAAATTTCTCAAGAATGTATGCTGCAAGACCTGCGGGAGACTCGTAGAGGGCAGCACCTGAAAATTTTACAATCACTTTACGTTTTCTAAGGCATATAAAGAGTACAACAATCATTATCATTACAGTCATTGGATATAGGCCTTCCAAAGAAAGGGGGAAGTTCGCCCATAATTGCTGCGCTAGGCAAACGTGTTGGCAATTACAGAGAGCAGCTTTTGACAGGTATGCTACTGCCCAGCCCCACCCTCTGCATTTGAGCTACACTGTTTTGGATGAATATACCGCCACCTGTTGGTTCTGATATTTTAGTCGCCTCTTACGACACCTGGTACGTAGGGAGGTACTTTGCTACCGATAACTCTAATGGCTGAGGTGATAGATGTACTAATGCAGACAACCTTTTTATAAGGTCTACCACATATAAACACTCTTATATCATATTTTTACAAATTTGAAGCAATCTATAAAAAAACAGTATTTTATTATTTTATTGGTTTCTTGCAAGAGACAAGTAGAATTTATCCCAAAAAATATCATTTTCAGCACGTAACGGTCAGAGATATTAGATATTAGATCTTTTATACTTATGTCAAATAAGGCTATTAAAAGTGCCAGTTCTTCGCATATAATGTCACGAGGAATATTATTTATGTACACAACTAGCAGTGCCTCACGGTTTCGCCCTCGTTAAGTGGTAGAGCAGCAAAGTTTTCTCCCCCGTTTTACTCCCTCAGGAGGTGAACTTTCAAAAATTTTTTTGTTAATACTCCCCTACGTTATAAAAAACCTCTGTAAAAAATTTGAAGTTCAATTTAAAAAAAAATTTAAGTTTCTAACCCTTGAAGTTTAGGCCCTGCGTTTATATGTCAGTCAATTGGTCAGCGTTTCCTTTTGTATAGAACGTTTTTAATTTCTTTTAATTTAGCTATCGTTTTGTTTTATATTGTTTTATTCTAATATATGCACACTGCGTAATATGATTCCATTACTAATAACAATATAACACTCAGATAATTTCGATATGTACTAAGTAAACGCAAACAAGAATTTTTTTTTTTTGTTAATCTTTACACTTATTTCACTTTTTAAAAAAATATGAAGCTTGTAAACAGTATATTTTTTATGATTAATAAAATCAAAGTAATTATTGACGATTATAAAATTTAGTACGCCACAAAATAACTGCATTAATATAATTTGGCCAGGATGCAAAGATTTTGTTTGCAATAAAAAATAATCTGCCAGCTATGTATGCTACGCTAACTATTTGCTACGCTAAAATTTAACAATTTTGATAATGATCAACAATTTAATCATAAATAGGCAGTTTACAATAACATGAGTTTGCATATTAAACATTCAGTCCGCATAATAGCTACTTGATCAGCAAGATTACTTGATTGGTCAGCAGAGAAAACGAATTTATGTGCAGTATATTTGATTGATATGCATATTTAAAATATTTTGGGCACAATAAATAATTGTATTGCGTTTTCGTTCGATGCGATCAAAATCCAACAACGTTCATTAATTAATATCAACTAAAACGAATTGACTGATAAGGTTAGGCTAAAACTGTAACCACAGCGAAAGATCAAAAGTATTTTGAATATTTATCAATAATTTAAACGTTTGTAATTAATACAAAGACATACACTCAGAATAAATAAAGTCACGCGTCAGACAAAAGTTGACTGCATTGGTACCTATTTCTACCGCCAAATAGCGATTCTCGCATTACTATGTTTTGGTTGGAAGGGTAAGGGTGCATTAAAATAGAAGCAGGGTAATGTAACACCTCTTCAAGTTACGATGTTAGTAATGCACTAATGGTATCCTTGTGATATTACAAGCGTCTATAGGCTACAGAGACTCTTTCATGCGGACTGCTTATTTGTTGACCTGCTCAATAAAAAAAAAACAAATAATCTTAAAAAGATAGGTATATAACAAGTGGTAGATACATAACAAGTGAAGTATATCTGATACTTTTATATTAAGCACAAAATGATTTTTGTTTATCATCTGAGTACTTACCAAAATTTTATGAAACTAAATGAGCATAGTATTTATATTATACTGTACTAAAATAATTATAGCCATCCAGGATAAAATAAATTTCTAATTGATTTTAAGAATATTAAGTAGCCATGAGTTGTGATCAGGCTACTGACTGGCTACTGAATGTAGCTATTTTTCTGCTCACAGATTGTTTTTTTTAGATTAAAAAAAATACTAATACTAAGCTACCTATTAAAATAAAATCCTTAATAAAAATATCAGAAATTCTTGCCTAATGAATCTGGTTTCGTATTATGTATATGCATGTATCCAGACTCTTCCAAGTAGAACTGCGCCCTCTGCTCCAATGGATACATTCTGTCAGTATTGTTCTTTTCGACGAGCGTTGGCCAAAGACTTCCTAATACCCAAACCCACAGTGTGGGCTTGGATATAGTTATTGGCATGTTAGTGTGAAAACCAGACACTTTGTTGGGAAATAGAGTAGCCATGTTCGAGCCAACTATATGACCAAAGTCCCCGCCTTGGATGTAGTAGTTTTTGAAGCCAAGCCTATCCATTAATTTGTCCATGATAGCTGCTGCGTATACCGCTGATAATCCGGGTCTTACCGCAGCCTAAAACAAATGAACATATTATATTCTGTACTTATTGTGCCTGATATAATTCTCTTTTTTTGTAATAATTGGGGCCACAAATGTATCTAACACTATATAGCTTAATAAATGATATTTGGTTAACTCCAATATTATCAATAATATATACCTGTGAGTATCCGAAACCGGGCAGACTTGGCACGACAACTTCGAACACAAAGTCACGATCAGGTCGGACGGTAGTCAGAAGCGGGATAGCTTCGTAGAACTCTCTGAAGGAACCCGGCCATCCGTGTAGAAGCAATAATGGCACCACCTTAATATATTTGATATATTTCGCATTTATTATAATGAGCTCTAAAGTAAAATTATTTAGTATTTTGTAAAAAGTTTATGTGTTCTTCGGTTTTCATACAATTAGTGTGAAGAATTAATTCTTGTTATGCAGTAAAAACTGAATGCTTAAAACGATTATAAAAATAATAACTTTATTTTACTTATCTCATCGTTATAAAAATAATCACTTTTATGGAATTCTAAAGCAAATAATACTACAAATAATTAAGTATGTTAATTAAACTAAGTTTGCTAACAATCAACATGAACGTTTGTGATGATAAGCTAGAAGAAGCCATCCCTATCGTCAGAATCAATTGCGAGTCACCAACATAGTGACTTTAATACCTATTAATTATGGTCCCAGCCATTTTAACGAACTTCTAACTGGCGCAGTATAAAAGACTGACAATAGGTCAGAATAACAGTTTTGCAGATTTCTTTATCATAGTAAAAGCGCACGTACCTTAACATTTTTGTCGACTGCAGGTTTCACGTGCAAAAAATGAATATCCAAGCCTTGGATATTAGTCAGAAAATGGTTATACTTGTTTAGATATCTCTCTCGCGCCCTGAACTCGTACTGAAAGATCCAGTAAGCGAAAAACTGCCCAAACGCCTCTGAGTTCACGCCGTATGTCCAAGCAGTGTCTTGCAAACTCTTGGTTTTTTTCAGAGCTCGATAGCTCTCGAATCTTTTACGTAGATCTGACATCATCTGGAACAAGCATATGTAGTCAAGTTTGAATTGGCTACTCTAATATTGACGTGTTAAAGTCATAAAGTTGAGCAACTTATATTACATGGTAGTGGAAAAAATAGTCGTTATCACTATATTAGCTATTAGATAAGGCAACTACCCCAACACCCCAAGAAATATGAGTATTTTTGATCATAAGACATAGTTTCACTAATTTGCTACACGGTTTTATAATGTATATGTAATATATACGGTTACGAAATGTACCACCTTCTATCAGTACCGGCAATCAATCGCATACTCGACAGGTATTATTCTGGTTAACCAGCGGCGACAGCATCGAAAACATCCCTAGGGTCTTCTTCAGAGACGTCACCACTTCCTTTACAGTTATAGGCTGACAATGAAGTGCCTAAGCTAGTATTTAAAATGGTGTTTAGATAAACATTTATTTTTTATTTACAAAAAAATTACACAAAATAAATAGTTGACGGTTTGAGTATTGAATTCAAGCTCCTTTGAAAGCTATATACGTCTCATACAAAATAGAACTTCAAAAGTCTACCGCTAGACATAGGCCTCTCCAAGAGCGAGGTAATTTCACCAATGATTGCCGAGCCATGCAATGTTGGTATAATCGTAGAGCGCAGCTTTCGCGACGAAGATGCTGCTGCCCATCCCCAACCTGTGCATTCAAGCTACACAGTTACAGATATATATACCACCATCTGTCGGTTCTGGTAGCTAAGTTACCTCTTACGACTCCTGGTATATAGGGACCTAACATTAGAATTCATATAAAGGCTGGTTTACTTATAGCACTGGTGCTAATAATCGATTCTTTAAAACTTTTTATACTTACAGCATCACTAAAAACAACTCTATATGGCCTGATAGAGGTATCCTGATTGGACTTCGTGTTGTTTGGTCCCCACCACGCGTCCATATCTAACTTTGGCATATCAGGAACTAGCATCACGGCTTCATAAGCTTTGTATACCAGCACTGCCTTTACTAGTACTAACACAGATGCAATTATGAGACAGCACTGAAAAATACAAAAAAGCTTATATAAAACGTAAAGACTTAATGTGTAATATTAGACATACTTTGCCTTTACTTATAGGTTATCATAGTGGAGGTGTTCATGTATTTAAAATTTCATAAATAGAGTATCTGAATTGGTAAATTTATGTTAACCCCGAACTGAATTTTTAATTATAAATTAATTATTCAGTTTAAGGTTAATCTTCAAACTTGCTAATTCATAAGGATTAATATAGGTCACTTTTCTTTCAGGAAAATAATTAAGTACGTAAAAATGTATAAATTATGTAAAAAAAAAATAATTCCAAATTTACAAAATAGGTAATGAGCTTCCGTTGAATATTAAGTAATCCCTGTAACAATTTTATCCTGAAACGCTTTCTCCGTACTTTATTTACTGATGCTGCTTCTCTAACTTTATAACCCTATTTCTGATGTACGTTATTTTATATATATTTTTATAGCATGTATTTATTGCGTTTATTTATACGAATATGTATGTAAAGTTTATCTTATGTATATATATTGTCTGCACCACCATATATATATATTATCTGTTTCGTGTAATGGTTGACTGGGAGAAAATGCCAACTGGCATTAAGTCCGCCATTTGTACAATATGTAATATATTATGCAATAAAGTTCAATAAATAAATAAATAAATAAATATAATGGAAATGTCTTAACAACCGGCACAAACACATAAATAAATAATTATAATATATTCCCACAACATCTCACATATTGACCTCACTCTGAGATAAATAGTTTTAAGCTTTTATGTTTCGGACATCAAACAACAACAGAATTGCAAATATTATACATACATTCAACAGTCATACACAGAACAAACACAAATATCAACATACAATTAGTTGTCCTGAGTGTCAGTAACTACGTCATCATTAGAGAGAGCCATTTGAAGTCCACAGCTGGACACAGGCCTGCCCAAAAAAGGTAGAATTTTGCTTATAATGCCACTCTGAGTAAGTATGTTGGCAATCGCATAGCGTGGGTTTTGCAACGGGGATGCCGCTGCACATCCCAACCCTGTGCATTTGAGCTAGACTGTCTCGTGTGGATATACCGCCATCTGTCGGTTCTGGTACCTTAGACGCCTCTTAAGACACCTGGTACACAGAGAGGTATTATTCTACTCTGCCGGTACCTAACGGCACAAAATTACCTTTAACCAAGTAGTAGTAATTTATTTGATAAATCCCAATATTAATCAGAAAATCGAAAAATGTTAACGTTAAAATTTCGTCTTCTATACTTTATCAAATTATTATCAGAGTTCGTCTTAAACTTTTATCTCTGTAATCTGGTATGGTATTGGCGTGGATGTAAATAATTCATCTAATACATAAAATACATACAATTCAGAATAATATAAATCAGAAATACTTCTTAGTGATAACATGGTTGATAACACTTTATCTGTAACTGTTATTTAATCGTACACATTGTTATCTTTTTCGTGTTGCATCGGTCAACAACATTGGAACACGTCAGTTTTGTGTCAAGGACTCCGGGTGTACGTGAAAAGATGTACAAATTGATGTGTCATTTTGATACAATATTATCAGGAAATATAAGATTTCTAATTATATTTACATGAATCTATATACTTTTCAAATAATATATGGTTTGTTTTAAATTACATCTAAGCTAAAACTAATTTCAATGTATAAAACCATCGTAAAATAGTAATAGAAATAAAGTAATTAATAGGTAATGCAAAACTGTCTCTTCTAAAGTCATTAGTTCATCATCGTCATAGCAGCTGTTGGACTTCCTATTTTAAAGATAGTCCTCCCTAAGTGGTTTATAAATGTTCCGAGATTTTGCCCAGCAATTTCCATGCGACAGGAATACTGCTACCTATCCCCAGCTGTTTCCTTTGAGTTACTATATTTAGTATAAATAATTCGTTACCGGTACCTCAGTCTAGTCTTCTACCTCTACTATCACCTCTGTTACAACATCTAATAAAAAGCGGAGGTACTATTTTACTATGCCCAGTTCTGGTGTCGTAAGAGTTGACTGAGGTACCGGTATAACAATCTATGTTGGCGTTGCACTACTGCATGTGTTACGTATTTTCAGCGCGACAATTTTTGGGCAAAACTTAGGAGTATATTAATCACTTTGGCAGACTTATATCAGTAGAAGTTTATCTTAGGCACTTAAATTTTACGACACAGAGAACTTAAGGCCCTTAGATGCTCATTAGGCAGAAACCCTAAGTTTGCACTCTAAACCCAACCCTTAAAGTCATAAGTTCTTAGTAAGTTTAATAATGGAGATCAATCAAGCCCACCTCTAAAAACTTGAGTGATGACAGTCCATCTTGGACTTCGAAAAGTACACAATTAGAACCCTCTAAAATTAACGTGACGTCGGGATTGTTAGAACACAGAATATCAGGTTTCTTAAGGCCTGGCGATACTGTGGAATACTGAGGTCTTAATTCGCCTTGCCTACTATGCAAAATCTAAATAAGATGTGTATTTTGCATGAAATTTATTGTATTAGCATATGCATCCATAATTTTACTGCCCAACAGCTGCAGAAGCATTTCTAAGCAACACTCAGATAATACAAAATTATATTTTATAGTAAATTAAGCCAGATAAAATTCTAGGTCATTTAAAGTAATTTGTATCAATTCATTAAATATACGTCATCAAACTTACATAACTTTTGTTGCAACTTTTCGCCTTTACTTTATTTTTGCCATCATTTTTGCTGACGGTGGCCGTTTTGAGTGATTTCTTTTCTTTTTCCTTTTTACCCATTTTTTTTTAAATCACTAAACACACGTCTTATGTACGCTTAATTTCCAATACACTGGAAACACGTTATCATTTACCGATTCCATTTTATTTTTGATATTGATAAGCTGATAATCAATTTGATATTTTAGGTGTTAATGTTAAATCAAAAAACTAATGAACACAGGTAATTTTTTAGAAGTTTCTTGTATATCATCAAAAACTGGCAAACAATCAAAGCCTTGTGGCCGCTGAAGATTCCAATAATCGTTATTTTTTTTATCATGTCAGCTGCAAACATATGCTCACTTATTTCATCGTTACAGCCATAAGAAGTCCACTGCTGGACATAAGCCTTCCCAAGAAAGAGAGAATTTTGCTTATAATTGCCGCGCTGGGCAAGCGTGTTGGCAATTGCAGAGAGCAGCTTTTGCGACGAGGATGCTGCTGCCCATCCCCACCCTGTGCATTACTTAGTTGCCTATTACGGTAATATAATTATAATATTTATTTATAATATTAATTTAGGTAATATAATTATATAATTTATTTAAAAAAAATAATAATTTAACAAAAATTATAAGTGTACTTAAAATCGCTGGAATTAGTCCAGTGTACTGAATTACAATAAATAATATTTGCATACTCAGCATACTTTTTATAAGCGTATAGCATGGCATCCTTAAACTGAATACGTAAGATTGATGATATTTACATTTGAATTTGTTTTTTAAACAATTTATGAACAATAAAACGAAAATTTATATATAAAAGCATTTGTAAACTAACACTACTTATAATCTACATGATTATATTTCTATTAGGGTGGGGATCGAACCCACGATCTTTCGCGCACAATATAGATCAACTACCATCTGCGCCATCGGGCCCGTTGAAAATATGATACGGTCTGCCTGATGATAAGCGGTTTCCGTATCCTATAAATGGCTGCAACAGCAGGGATATCATATGCGTGTTGCTGACGTTATCTTGAAAAAATCAAAATCTTGTTAATCCCTTTTTGAATAACCTTTCTTCCTCAGACTAAGGTGTAGACCTTAGAGGAATTTCAGCTGTCAGCAATTCTTTCTGCATTTAAAATGTTCGCGAGAGAAAATAGCGCTGTGCACTATCATTTAGTTTTGATCGCATGAAGACAACTTGCTAATGGCAGGAAGTAGCCTTTTTCATAATTAAAAAAACGGTAAAACACACTTGGTGACGTTGTCGTCGTCTAGTGACTATGGGATTTTTAAATGATTCTTTTAACACTAGTTTTTACCGAGTCAAACGGCTCATGCTGGTAATCAAGTGCTTCAATTCACTGATAATAGCATTTTTTCAATCGGCTCCTTACTTTAGTAATTAATAAATTCACACAAGATCTCACACATTGACTTGACTTCGAAATAAGTGACTCAAAGCCCTTTTGAACCGACAGCTGGCGGTATATCCGACTAAAGCAGTGTAGCTTAAATGAAACCGGGCGGGAATGCGCACCAGCATTCCCGTCGCGAAACTGCGATTGCCACCAAGCTTTTTTAACGTGCACAATTTTGGGCAAATTTAACCCTTTCTTAGGACGGCATTTGACCAACAGTTGACTTCCAATATCTCTTGTGATATAACTCGGTGGGAATCGAACCTAGAACCCTTGGCGCACAAGATAATAACAATCGAATGCACCAAATTTGCCTCAAAGTTAAGTACCGCTTTTTCTATTTAGTAAACCAAGCATTCTAACAGCCAACAGGCACAACAAGAAACAGATCCATCGCTGGAAATTTCAACACCAATTACCTTAATATTCTTGAAAATAGAAAGAGTAGCATGGAAAGAATTCTAACTGGAAGGCCATAGTAAATACAAGCTTCTGCCCTAGTAGAATTGAATCGGACTAAATTATCCCCAGCCCACATGCAGACTTTAAATAATGTGCTCTCAATCTCACACATATATTGTCCATGCAATATTTTTTAAGGGAACATTTTGTTCTATAATGGAATCTTGAGCGCTTGGGTTCAATCCAGGTCAATAATTTATATGATGAATATTTCTGTGTTTTGTTATAACATAAGTATGTAATGTAGTATATAACATAAGTATGTTTCCAGAACTTGAATTCATCTTTATCACCATCATACCAGTCATTGGAAGTCCGCTGCTGGACATAGGCCTCCTCAAAAATGCGGCAATTTTGCCCATAATTGCTGCGCTGGGCAAGATGTTGGCAATCGCAGAGTGCAGCGTTCGCGACGGAGATGCTGCTGCCCGTCCCGCCCGGTGCATTTGAGCTGCACTATTCTGGATATATATACCGTCTTCTGTCGATTCCGGTACCTTAGTCGCCTCTTACGACACCTGGTACATGGGGAGGTACTATTTTACTCTACCGTTACCTCACGGCTTGAACTTGAATTGGTTGTCTTAAAGTCCCAAAGACATAAAGCATTAATTGAGCATTTGCAAACAATTAGAATTAGCTGAAAATTTTCGTATTTTTTGATTTTGTAGTCGATACTTATCCCATTCGCAAGAAAGACATGAAGAACCACTAGATTATTAGCATAGCTGTCCCACAGAATCTTTCCACCAGACAGTAATGGGTAAGAAATTTGTATCCACCGATCAAGATTGAACCTTGCTACGGGATAAAGTAATTTTTTCCTCGGCACTAGCTGTGTTCGCGGTACATTAACCCACAGTTGCAATATATCAGCTCACAGCCCTGTCTGTAGGGTTGGCAACTTCTTATCAACATTTATTATTAACATTTTTTGTAAAAAATACTTTAAACGGCTTTAAACGTGATTTTTTCAGTTTTATTCATGAGAGACATGTATATGTACAAATGTATGTACGTATGGAGATAACATCTTTGGCACTTTAGATTTGCTACTGTTGCCGGTGTGAGTTACGCAAACATGTCAGAAAATATAATGTTTACATTGCATTTATCTACACAAAATTAAAAGCGAGAAAAAAAAACGATTTCTGAGTAAGAAAATGGTTTATTATTTCAATGTGTTATGGAAAGGCCATTCTTAGGAAGACTGGTAAAAAAATTACTAGTAGCATAAATGCTGCCATGACATGATATTTTCAATCCCTTTTCAGGCTTCTGTAAAACATTTTATACGTTCAACAACACATAGGTACACAAAATGATGGCACTAATACTTTTTTATATTTATACGACAGCTGTGTATATGTTTAGGATATAAATTAAAATCCAAAGTTAATATAACCCAAAATCATTATATAAATTGCCGTGGGGTACTGGCAGAGTACGATAGTACTTCCCCTGAACCAGATGCGCACAAGACGACTGAGGAACCGACAGATAGCGGTATAAGTCGCTTTGTGTTCCTTGGGGACAGCCATGAAAAATGCTTAAGATCGTCAGAGAATTTATCACTCAAAATGCCTCTGCATTCCACAAGCTTCTATAGCAAATTCTTTACAGTTTAAGCTGTTCGATTGTGAATTGCGCTCCCCCTTGAAGTGAGATCTGCTCGTTCTCTTTCTATTTTTAAGAGAATGGTGAAGGAGTATTATTTTTCACTTTGATTTTGCTTTTTGATTCTGCCACTTTCCTTGTTCTGTAACTTTATCTTTTATATGTATTTGAATGTATGTGTATTATTATGTATGTATGTACTAAATGCACCTCAAACTTCCACCAGCTTAACATTATTTCTATCCAAAGGTTGCCTGTAGCAAATTGCATTTAGTAAAGAGGCCGCCTCTTGTACCTACTATTCCATGTATTCGTGATGTTCTTGTGTTGTTTTCATTGGTGTACAATAAAGAGTATATTATTATTATTATTAATTATTCGAAGGAGTTTAGCTCTATTTCACAACGCGGGGATGTCAACCATGGACAAATCCCCTCTTTTTAGGGAGGCCTATATCCAGCAATAGATTCACAATGGTTGGTACGATGATGATAATTTTTATATATATCTTTAATATTTTTATAAACAGATTGATTAAATTATAAACAGACTAAACTAAAATAAGATTTATTGATATGCATTAATTAAAGAATGTATATTTTTATAATCACCATCATCATCATATTAATCATTGGCAGTCTACTGTGGACATAGGCCTCTCTATGAAAGGGGGAATATTGCCCATAATTACCTGCGCTGGGTAAGCGTGTTGCCAATCGCAATATTCGCGATGGGAATACTGCTGTCTAGGGCGGATATTTGAGCTGCACTGATTTGGATGGATATACTGCCAATATATTTTATACTATCTTTCTCTATATCATAATAAAATTAAAATAAAACAGCTGTTTTTTGTTTGAACTAAAGTTTGATCGACTCGAATTTGCTTGTTACAATATATATAGTATATATGGTATGACAATAGTATAATAATAGATATATAAGGTATGATATTAGTTTTTATGTAGAAATGATAAAATGAACTAGAGTTACGAGCAAAGGACAAACTAATCAGCAAGGAACAATCTAATTAAAAGGGCTACAACTGGGTGTTTTAATATGCACTTGTATATTAACAGATTAATTCATGTGGCGTACGCAACTAAAGTTTATGAAATGATAAAAGAAGACATTCTATTGAAGAAAGTAATGAAGAAAGTTCGAAGAAGTAACTATTTTTCAAGAAAAAACTGTTTCTAAGAAGTACCTGTTTCTAAGAAGTAACTGTTTCCAAGATGTAACTGTTTCTAAGAAGTAACTGTTTCCAAGTAGTAACTTTTTCCAAATAGTAACTGCTTCCAAGAAGTAACTGTTTTTTCTTTATCCATATCTTAAAACTTGTAATAGTTCGATATTTAAGTGTATACAGCATTACAGTATATACAGCATTGAGAAATGATGCTGATGTCACACAAAGAACATTATAAAAAGTTTTCATATCTGCTCAGGTATATAATGGTAATGGGAAAGATGCAGATTCGAGTCCCACCTGAATCCTAAAACAAGTTTATTATTTTCTAGTAATTTTTATCTTAGATTTAAATCAACATTATTCTATGCATAAACATCTAATGTAACTAACATATTCCATAGTTTTAGAAGTAAACAATAAATTATAAACAACTAGCTGACCCAATAGACGTTGCCTTCTCTTAACTATATATATTTATCGTAAATATTACGACTATGAATCTTAATATAAACTATCCTACCTCTCAAGTTAAATTGAACTGGAATGTATATGTAACATTAATTGATGAAAATCGGTACAGTATTTTAGAAATCCATCCCGGACAAACAATGATACAAAAATGTTATATATAAAATTGCCAGCCCTAAAGTTACGTCAGCTAAGTCTTTTATCGTGCCACCTTCCGCGTGGTCGCGTTTATGACTAGGTAATCTGTTTTGCTTTACTAAGAATAGGGATTTATTTTTTAAACAAACGAGGCATTCTCACAAGACAACGTAACGAAAAGTACCTTTATTCCTACCACAGGAAATTATTTTATGAATAAAACTGATAAGGCCTTAATGTTTTCTCACTTCATATAATCAGAGTTAACGGCTTGAAACGCGAATAATTTTAGAAAATAGATTGAACAGAATTTTAAAAAGCTTTAAAATTATGCTTTTAAATATTTTTCATTACGTTTTGTGCTTTTAACGCCTGATGTTATTAGAACACCATTATCAAAGCAGCCGTGGAAGGCCCATCATTAAACTTTGCCCAAAATTACAGCGTTGAGTAGGCGTGATGGCAATCGCAGAACGCAAAGAGCTATGAAAAACTGCGAACCTTTTTAATAAAACAGAAGAGTAACAAAATATTACTGAATGTGTATAATGTGAAAAACACATCGTTTTGCATTACTTAAATTACAAACATTAATGAATGTAGTTCTAACTCTTCGCTTACGATTTCTCTTCCATTAATATACTTAATTAAAACTGTCGATATTTAAAACATTCACAAAAGATAGTTTGTTCAGTGCGATCAAGGGTGCGTAAGCCCCTGTATATTATTATAGATATAGGTATAGACAATAAGTAGTTAACATCGTTGACGTTCGCATTCTGGGACACATCAATTTATTGTTTATTATTAGTATTCAAAGTAAAAAGTGTATATATAATTTTATATTAAGACAAAATAGGTTTCTTAAATGTTACAGGATGTAATAAGCCTTATACGACCATGTCCACTGCTATATAGTGCAGGAATGAAAATAATAGAAAAATCCGTGGCCATTTCAAACATGTAAATTTATGTTTTATATTAATTTTAGGATATTGAAATTGGACTCCCGAATTTTATCTGAATTAATATAAAATCTGGACCGAAATTTTATACCGAAATATCAATAAAATAATGGTAGCATGATTATTTACATGAAAAACGGTTTAATCGCATATCCACAGAGACATGGACGTAAATACAAAACTCAGCGTAAACCGACAAAGTTATGACACTTCAGAAATTTAGCTCCCAACCGAGTGTACCAAACCAGCACACCAGGATCCTTCCGATTGGTTCCGTCAAAAGCTGTACTGTTCAGCTGAGAGGTCTCGGCTAACTGGTCCGTTGATAGCTCAAAAGTTGTCCTGTATTTCGGAATGACGCTGCCTGGATTCATTTTTAATTCCAAGCAATATATACGTTGCCATATGTGGGATCGAATTGAACAGTCTGTTTGGTAATTGAAAAAAAAATCAAAGAATTCGAAAACCAAGGTTTTCATATATACACGTTAAATATAACAATTTTATTGAAGCTCTTAATCTTTGGTAATCAATTCTAACTAAAGAAAATATTGCTAAGAGACAGATACAGTAGCAATTCTTTGTCTTTCAGAGTTAGCAAAGCTTCTCCAAACACGAACATGGGTACTGATCCGACACAGTGACGTAGAGTCAGTTTCGCCTATTTTTTCCTCATCTTCTTCATTCACCCGAAACCTGGGCCACTACAATCTCCGTCGCTGTAGTTGCCGAGTATTCAAAAGTGGTTGACAATAACTCCTGCGCAGAGCCTGAATCTGCTGTAACTATAGCGTTGTAAATTGTTTATTATTATATGGATATTAACAATCTCATATAACGGTTTTGAGCTGCAGTCATTCCAATTGGGCAACCACTCAGAGCGGTCAGCCAAATTATCCATGCTCTTCACTTCTGTAATGTTGTCTTGACACAAGATCACAAACAGCAACGTTATTCCATTTTTATATAAGTCAACGTTACCCTTTTTTAAATGAGTTGTATTTTCCTTTTGATAGTCAAGATATTATTAGCAGTATAGAATAGTGATAAGGGCAGTCATTATCATCATCATCATTAAACCAGCCATTGGAAGTTCACTACTGGACATAGACTTTTCTAAAAAATGGGGGTTTGTAAGCGTGTTCGCAATCGTTGAGCGCAGCTTTTGTAACGGGACTATTTCAGATTAATACACTGCCATATGTCTGTTCAGGCACCTTAGTCGCTTTTTACAAGACCTGATGCAGTAGAAGGTACTATTCTACTCTGCCGGTACCTTTACGGTAATATCAGGGTAGTTTCAAGTACTCCTACCTACTCTGCAATTGCCAGTATTCTTGCCCGGCGTAGCGATTATGACCAAAAATTGACCAACAATGAAACTGCGGGATCGCATTGGATGTTTGTCACTAGCAAATGATCCTATTAAAAGTTATTGTTTTATGTCCAACAGAAAATGTCTGACATCTGATTTTAAGCCAAAGATTTTACTTAAAGAAATATAACAGATAGAAGTTTTATAAATAAATTTCTCTACAACGTGAATGGTATGGTTAAGAACGTCACTTGGCTACAGGTAAAAATGTCACGCTGAATGTTGAGTTAGTTGGCGAAGAAAAGTTTATAACTATGACAGAGGATATTGGTAACATAATAAAAACGAAACTTTACAACGTTTGAGGTGCAACTTTCAAAGTAAATTTGAAAAATGATACGTCATGTTCTTAAATGGTAGTCAAGATTTTTGTTGAGATTGAACTACACCATTATCATTACAGCCATTGGTAGTTCACTGCTGGACATAGACCTCCCGGAAAAGGGAAAATTTTGCCCGTTATAGCCATGCTGGCCAAACGTGATGTACCTCCCTCTGTACCAGGTTTCGTAAGAGGCGACTAATGTACTCAGCATCCTCGACGCAAAAGCTGCGCTCTGCAATTGCCAACACACTTGCCCAGTGTGGGAGTTATGGGCAAAATTCCCCCTTTTTTGGGGACACCTATGTCCAGCAGTGGGAAATCCAATAGCTGATATGATGATGCTGAATACCATTATGCACTTCTTGCCCACATTAAATTTAAGTGTGTCCAATTGTGTGTTCATCCGTTCGCGAAATATTGTTAAAAAGGGATAGTAATATATCGCTTAATTTATTTCCACGAAGTTTCCACGAAGAATAGCCAATACTATGCCAAGAAACACGAATTCAATCCCCAAGTGGAAAAGCATTTCCATCTTCCACTTTGAAATAAAAGTGGTTTTACACTTCAAAACAATCTGGCATGTACATTCAGCAACTCAATATAGACGTGAAATACTGAAACATTTTCAGCGCTTTTAAAATATCACTTCAGGTGATATGCGCGGTGAATTTGTTGTCAGCCGGCAGATAAGCACCACTTCCTAGATATGCGGTTACTGCTGCAACACAGGGCACTTCCAGTTCAGAATTACGAGTATATATTCTAGCCAATATTTTTAACTTTCTCGCATTAGACTGCAAGAAAAATTCACACAACACCTCATACATTGACCTAACTCCGAGATGAGTAAATTAAAGCACTCTTGTTAAAGACTAAAGATATCAGTGGGATCTTAGTTATACACGCCAACATAATAAATACATTCATCACATAAATATTTGTCGTGGGTGGTAATGTAACCCACGACCCTATGCGCACAAGAAATAAATATAACCGGCACCGGCAGAATAGAATAGTACCTTTCACTACACCAGGTGTCATCAGAGGCGACTAAGGTACCAGAACCAACAGATTGCGATATACTCATCCAAAACAGTGCAGCTCAAATGCACAGGGTGGGGATGGGCAGCAGCATCCTCGTCGCAATAGCTGCGTTCTGTTATTGATAACATTCAAAAAACCTTCTTTCTTGGATCTTTCTTTCTTTTTTCTTAGTTTGTGTCCAGCAGTGGACTTCCAATGGCTGGTATGATAATGACAAATACGTTATTAGATCCATCCTATAGTAAATTTGGTTTTAAGGTGACAACGGTTATTGTGTTTTAACTTGATTTAAACACTCAAAAAAATACTAATTGTTTGGGCTAATTTCTGCTCATTTTGTGCGAGTTTTATTTTATTATTTTACCAGGGGTTCTAGCAAAGTAAAACACCTTCTTTAAAAGGAGTCGTAAGAGATAATTTAGATACCAAATCCATCAGATGGCGGTATATCTATCCGAAATGAAGCTTAAAAGAAATGAGGCTAGGAGAGATAGCTTAGAATATTCATCTCGAGACTACGATCTCTGATTATCACCAAGCCTGGGCAGAAAGCTTTTGTAGTTAGCTAGAGCTGTCAGCACGAATGAAGCGCACTTTACATCAGGTCCTTCGGGATGGTTCCTAAAGGGTTAAAAGCAGGTTATATATGTAGGATTTAAGCCATTTACATTCAAAATGTCATTAAAAGCTATTCAGCCCTTTAGGCGTGAAAGTAGAACAAACAGACTCTTTCTCATTTATTCACATATACTACATTTCATACATTAACCTGACTTGCTAAAAGCAATTGTGTTACGGATATCAGAATTCAGACAACGGAGGAATCACAAACATAAAACCTGAATACGTATTTAACACTAAGAGATAATACAAATATTCATCAAACAAATATTAATTCTTGGTGAGGATCGAAACTATAACACTATCTTATAATTCGATTGTTCCATATATATCATATGATTATTATCTAATATAAGATAGGAACACCTCCGAAAGCATTATCAGGTCAAGTTAATAAGCAAAATCAAGAAAAAGCTGACAGACTGATATGTTAACGCAGGGCCTAAACTACAAGGGTTGGAAACGTGAAATTTGGCACATGTGTTACTTTCCTGATGGAGGGGGGCACTAAAAAAAGGTTTTTAAAAATTCACCCCTGAAAGAGGTAAAACGTTAATATGAAACTTTGGTGTTTTTGACGTTATTCTAATGAAATTCAGTATAAAGGTTTTTCATTATAAGTCATGAAACACACGTAATTATGAAAATTTTACAACTTAACGCAGGTGAAACCGCGCTTTAGTGTATTTATAATTTTACTATAGATTACATATTCGCAAATAACCTCTGAATATTTTTACTCTACACAAACTCGCATCTCTCCCATGAAAGATAGCTGTAACGTTTGCTCCAACATTATGCATTTCGCCGGATATTACGTTCACGTTTATAACAACCAGTTTAAAGTTCAAAATTGAATAGCAAGATATTTCATCGAAGCATAATACAGCTGCGTTATATTGAAAAATTGTGTTACACTACTCAATGGTTGGACGTGATTTGTGTTCGATCACTTCTAAGGGTATTGTTTCTATCAATATGAAATGTTTTATTGATGTTTTCTTTTTTGAGTTAAAGGAAGAAATATATTTTAGTGAATGTAAATTATCGTTGGCATATTAGAGTGTTATCTCCAGCTATACTGTGTAACGTAAGAGACGATTGAGGTGCCGGACCTGATAGATTGAGTTGTGCCTATCGGAAATGATGTACTTAAAATGCAAAGGGTATCAATGGGTGGCATCTTATCCATCGTTGAACCTGCGATATAAACCAAGGTCTCATCATCATCTTATGAGCCATAAGACGTCCACTGCTGGACACAGGCCTCCCCAAGTAATCTCCAATAGGACCGGTTGTATGCGGCCTGTGTCCAGCACGATCTTGCGGTTATAATCAGATCGTATGTCCATCTTGTTACAAGGTCCCATAGCCGGTTCAATTACAAATCTTTGCAACTGCTTTAATAGTTTTGTTTCTGTCGTCATATTGCAATACTTGACAACATGAATACTCTTTTACGTGGCCATAAACATGGCGGCCCGGTATATGTAAAAATATATTGTAAGGAGTGTGTTAATCTACTCGTAACTTTGTGTGTCTATGTCTATGTATGTATTTTCTGTGTAGGTCATTCTCACTACACTTATTTTATTTAGTTTAATTAATATTTATATTTATATGTATATAATTTTTTAAAATGTTTTCTCTTTTCATTATTCAGCCTGAAGACGTCACTCGGAAGACCAGCGCTGCAGAGGCATCCCACGCGTTGCCGCTATAGGTTATGAGGCTGGCTCCTAATTGATCGTCATCTTTTCTTCTTAATCTTATTTTACATTCTCCGCTTATTTTGCATTCTTCTTTTTTTTGTTATCTACGTGCTACTTATTGTATTGTATTATTTTTTTTAATACTAGTTCTTTAATTCAAGCTTTGTAAATATAGTATATTTTTGAGTTTATTCGCTACATACAAAATACAAAGCTTTTCTCTTCAAATATTAGTGTAGATTAATCTATAATTATGGCATCGCTTGAAGACTAAGGTATTATGGACACCAAAAAATGTTTACTACATATCCTCAATATATTTGTTACTGTAAATACTCAATATCTAAATGTGTTATCAAGTCATTATATTGCGGTAAAATTATGTACGTAGGATGAACGCATAGGTGTTAAGAAATCTTTATCATCTTAAAAAATCATTTAAGATTAAGTTTACGCAATAAAACTTATTCGTGCACAAAATCGGCCGCGGAGTACGGGTGGAGTAGAATAGTACTTCCCTCTGTACCAGTAAGAGGCGACTGTGGTACCGGGCCCGAAAGATAGCGGTATATCCACAACTCCATACGACTGGGTGGGGATGCGCAGCAGCATCTCCGCCGCGAAAGTTGCGCTCTGCGAATGCCACCACGCTTGCCCTGCGCGGCAATTATGGGCAAAATTCCCTCTACTTGACGGGGTGGGGGGGAGGGGGGCTTATGTCCAACTATGGACTTTCTATGGCTGATATCATGAATGAAACTCATTGAATTATTTATTACTTGGAACAACACCGAATAGGTTAAAATCTAGAAAAATGTAATACATACTGAAACTTAAATAAATGTGTTGCGCATTTCCTAAGTGTTTTAATTCCGAAGCGCGACTTTCATAGCGCTAGCCTTGCGTTAGCAACCCAACGAGAGCATTCATTGCACCGTAAACTGGAAGCCAGCTTTGAATTACATTTTTTAAACATTTCCACCCGCTCCAATCGAACTTTCTCTTTGCAATTAATATTACTTTTTTTTATTAAACCAGCTCGACAAACATGTAAGCGTCACTTCAGTGTTCAGATGCTCGTAATATCACAAGAACATCACTAGCGCATAACCAACTTTGAAACTTTATGACATTATGTACATTACCTAGTAATTTCACTGTCTCTCTCACCCTTCGAACCGGAAAATAGCAATGCGAACACTGTTATTTAGCAGATGACCTTTGTATAAGTTAGACCTGAGATCTTATTATATATTTTCAATAGTTTTGTATTATATAACAATAACATCGATTGTTAGGTTTCTATGCATAGCAGCTATTAAACAATAAAATCAGTTGTTCTGTCTTAACTGTTCTTGATTTCTAATTAATATTCATAGTAAAATTAAGAAAATCCGAACAGTGCACCATTTTTCGATGATTGTTCTATTAAATATACTGATAGCTAAATTCATCATAACAGCCATTAGAACTCCACTGCTGGACACAGGGCTCTCCAGGAAAGAAGGTTTTTTTGTCCATAACCACCGCGCTGGGCAAGCGTATTGGCAATCGCAGAGCGTAGCTTTCGCGACAGGGATGCTTCTGCCCATCCTCACGCCGTGCATTTGAGCAGCACTTTATCTGATGGATATACCGTAATCTGTCGGTTTTGGTACCTTAGTCGCCTCTTAAAACACCTGGTGCAGTGGGAGGTACTATTTTACTCTGCTGGTACCTCACGGCATAATAAGATAGCTAGGTAATTTTTTTTAATATATTTTAAATTTGTTTTTATGATCGTAATTTTTTTATAATTACCTTTTTTTACACGCATCCATGCCATCATTTTCACTTTTTTTAAATAATATTTAATATACTTATCCTGTTAATAATTACCAAAGAAAATAGAGCTTCATTTTTATACTCGTATATATATAAACTTCATACAGTCTCTTGCCTTCCATCTCTTCACACGTGTCCACTGGCTTATTCCCAAATGATTGTTTTTTGTTCATTATTTTAAACGAACCTATTGCTAGGCTACACTAACGTTTATTCCATCTCCACCGAAGAAAATAACCTAAGCCGTTCAATATAGAGAGATTCTTTGTTTACGCAATTATTCTATGAAGCATACATGTGGAGACGGAAGTCCTCAAAGGACTGACAAGACCGACAGCGATCTAGAGAATTTGGCACCTTAAAGTTACGGACTCGAACTTGAGTGAGCATCGATTAGAACGATAACTATTAAGCCAGCTTGGCCTATTCACATACGTATATTTTGTACCGATAACGTTGTAAAATTGGGAGTATGTAATTTCACTACTTAAAACTATAGCAACAAAGTCTTCCTCTTTGCAATAAGAGAATTATTGTTTAATTTTCCTTAAGTATCTTAATACGATGCCCTTTTTATAACATGAAGTCAATAAATAAGAATAAAGTCCGCTTGATGATAAACGTTACTGCAGCCTATAGATGTGTCATATAAGGATATCACTAGCCAATCGTCAACCCTATGAACTGAAGATACTATGTCTTATTTACCCAGTAATTTATCAGTATACCAGTATTTACTCCCTTCAAGTAATGGAGGACATAGGCCGACTCAATAGTAACCAGGGTAATGGGACTGCTGCTGCCTGAGATTGACCAAAGCAACAGCGTAGGGATTGGTCCCTACCCTGTTGCTTTGGTCAATCTGTTGCGCTGCATGTCCAGGCTTATGCGCCCAAGGTCGTGGCCTCGATTGCCGCCCAGGACAAATATTTATATGATGATATTTGTCTTTGTCCTGTGTCTGGGTGTTAAAAATATGTATTTAAGTAGTATATTTGTGATTTAACTGTTTTCTGAAATACGTAACAGAAATCCATAAGAGGCTTACCTTAAAGTCAGATCAATGTATGAGATCATCATCATACCAGCTATTAAAAGCCATATGGATCCAGGAAAAGGGGAGTTATGCTCATAATTGCCACGTGTTGGCAATCGCATAGTGCAGCTTTTGCGATGAGAATGCTGTTACCCATACCCGCCCTATGCATTTGAGCTACACTGTTTCGGATGGATATACTGCCATCTGTCGGTTCCGGTACCTTATTAGCCTCTTACGACACCTGGTACAGGGGAAGTACTATACTACTCTGCAGGTACCTCACTCGCAGGTTACTAACAGCCGATGCATAACATAAGTAAACAAAATTGTGTGTACAGTATTAGGCCCAAGTTAGAAGCATAATGCAACCGCGTTGGTACTATAACGCAGCTCCCAGAAAGCCTCATATACCTACAAACCAAAGTAGTTCACTTTAATTCAGCACTTTATATTCCCTGCTCCCGCGTCACGTATACACTTCAATTTTATGAAATAAACGAGTCTCACGTCGCGTCCGCATCTTGTGGGAACACAAACGGTTTAAAAACACTACCTTATAGCGGGAACGGTAGAAATTGAATGCCGCTTTCGGAGGCACGCGCGGATATTGGAGATCAAATTTTAAGCTACCACATTATTATACTTTCACGGTTTTATTTACGATCTTTTTTGTTTCGACAAGGTAAATATTTTGATTTATAATAAACTTAAATATTTTGATTTACAATAAACTTTCCGCCTGCGACTTTATCCGTTATTTTTTATTTAGGCTTCAATTACTCATATGCCTAAATTCATAAGACAATTAACTAATAGGGGAAGACTGTTTCAAAATTACTTGTAGACACCGCTCGCCATCGACTTACTCACCAAGTGAACACCCACCCACTTTGAAGCCAAAATGGTCGCGTACAATTTCAAAGGCAATTCCTCCCACTTGCGCTAAGGTTGTGCAATAAATTCCCTGCGGAGGTTTTCCCAAAGGACTACACTATGGGGTTCTTCAAAAGATGAGTAAAGGGGTTTTTAAGAGGTCGGCCACACGAGAATGATGCCTCGGTGTTGTAAACGTCCATAGGCTGCGGTAGCCGTTTACTGTCTCTTATCCCTGATGTTGGATTAAATTATACACAGTAAACAAAAAATTATTAAAATTGATTTAGTAGTGTGGAATTATATCCCAAACATTTTTCTAAATATAAAGAAGAACAGACATTGTCTGCCTTATCCTTTTCTATCACTCTACCTATTTACTAATTATTTACTATTTTGCAACTAATTTTTGTCATAAGACCATGCAGAATGTTGAATTCAAAGAGAGCTATGGCCATTCTGATAATATTTGTTATATTTTCGTCCAAGTATGATATTCATAAAATTAGAACTATATTATCTTAAAGCACGTAGAGAGGAAATTAAATACCATTTTCAAATTAAATACTCTTCTGGTGACTGAAGTGCTGGAAATGGCAGATGGCGTACCAGATAGATATACATCCAAAACAGCATAAATGCTATAGAGTGTGAATGGGCCGCAGGATTCCCGGTGCAAACTGCTATCTGCTATTGCCATTACGCCTGCTCAGCACGACAATTATGGGCATGATTCCACCATTCTCGGGGGGGCTTATATTTAGCAGTAGACATTTTGCAGCTGCTATGATGACTGCAATGATGATTATATCCTCTTCTGACATGTTGTGTTCCAGTATTGTTTTTAATTACAACAGTCATATCTACACATGAGTAGTACAAATGTGGATTTAAGTAACAAATAATAAAGAAATAAATATCAAGTTATTTTTTATGGCACTCAAGCTTTTAATATTTTTATTATCCTTTAAGCACAATTCATCCTTTTATCTACTGTTGGATACAGGCCTCCCCAAGAAAGGGGTCTGGACGTGGTAGAAATCATAGAGCGTAGCAACGCGAATGGTATGCTGCTGCTTATCTTCGTCCTGTGTATTTGATTCCGATTCCGGTATCTCAGTCGCCTCATGCATATTATAGTCGATACCAATTAAAGGGGGAGGTACTATTATTAAATTCCGGTACCCCATTGCATATATCATTATTAAAAGTCATTATACGTAAGTGGTATTGAAGCACTTAATTAAATATATCATAAACGCATCGTAAAAAGTTATTTAAAGTAGATATGAGTTTAATTTTATGTATAATAATAAAAAAAAATACATTTTTACTTTATAGTGATTTATTTTGTTATGTAGTCGGTTATGTTTCTCAGTTTATTTTCCCCATACATAGTTAACCTAACACTATGTTTTTTCTAAACTTTCTTGTTTTTATCGCTGTCGCATCTCGATGAAACCTACACAGCTTAAAAATAATATCTCGTAGCGCAAACGGTGGAAATTGAATGCCGCTTTCGGAGTCACGCGCGGATATTGGAAATTGAATTTTAAGCTGCCGCTTTATGGACTTTACCAGTTTTGTTTTTAAGACACACTGTTTTCAACAAAAATCATGCATTATTTACCACCTATTCGTTTTATTTTAAGATAAGAATATATTGTCATCAATACGTCTTTTATGCTTCCATAGGTAGGTGACGAAATCAGTATTATACATCAGAGATCGTAGCTTCAACATTGATGTAATTAACATTTGTGTTTGTTCTGTATGTGAGTCCTATATATATATATATATTGTTGTCTGATATATATTATTTGTTGTCTGATGTCATCAATATCTGAGATGATGTGTAAACTATTCATATTTTTATTTATGGTGGAAAGCAATTCAAAATCTAATAATAACAATATATATCTGTAGTAACAGATTGAAGTCATAGATACTCAACAATCATCTACACATGACCTTGACCTCCACCTGTGTCAGGTGACTGAGGTACATTCGCTAAGCGAAGCTTTGCCACAAGAATTATTCTACTGCTCAACCTTATCCCTATCCCTTTGCATTTTGAGCTGCCAGTAAGGATATATATACCGCCACATATAGGTTACGATACCGCCGCAACTTTCAACACTTGGTACATAAAATGGTATCCCAGTCTGCTGGTACCCCGCGGTAACTGCAAATCCATGCAGAACTAGCAAGGCCCTGTGGTTTCACCCGTGTTAAATTGTAAAACTTTTTACAAAATTTTACCCCCCCACGCCTACCCCTTTTACCCCTTTATGGGAAAAATTTCAAAAACTATCTTTCAGGTGTTTCATAGCTTGTACCAAATTTCATCTGTATAACTTTCTTAATAACTTTGCATCTTCGTTCCTAATTGCTCCCACTTTATAAAAGAACCCCTGTGCAAATTTTCATGTTCCTTACCCATACAGTTTAGGCCCTGCGTTGATATTTCAATCAGTCAGTTATTCAGCCTCTCCTTTTATATATAGATAATTCTATGAAAAGAAATACTGAATAGAGTTTACGTGTTCACTAGAAATGCTTGAAGTGGATAATTTCAGAACACTCAAGAGCCCAGTTTATCTCTGTACGTTTTTAAAGCTAGACAGCTTGAGACATGTGACAGGCGGGAACATGTTCAGCACCTGTTAAGAATGTTTATTCGCTTTTACTTCAGAATGTTGTTTGGAGTGTAAGACTTTATTTCCTTGAACATACATTGTTGTATATTTGAAGGATCACAACCTGTCGATATTAGATGCATGGAGATCTCCCGTTCCCATTAATGATAATCCCATTGTCCAACCACACTAAAGCGACAAAAAAATAATTATTGCAAATAAAACTACTTTGCCTTTAACGCGAATTATTTATCTTTTCACAATCGACGTTTCAGTCGTTAAAAGTTATCGAAGCAATAACCTCAATTTGACGTACCGACGATGCAGCGTACTGTAGATACTGTTCATTATTGTTACATTGATCAGTCGATGGAATATTTTCAAAACAAATGACAGTCGATG
>JACJUM010002768.1:3468275-3499010 GCA_020976665.1 Heortia vitessoides
TCGATGGAATATTTTCAAAACAAATGACAGTCGATGTGACACAACTCAACTTACTGCCGATGCAGCCTGCCTTAGATACGGTTCATTATTGTTACATTGATCAGTCGATGGAGAATTTTCAAGACAATGGACAGTCAATGTAACATAACACGACTCACTGCCGATGCAGCACGGTCTGGCAATTGAATGTTTTCAATCCAATGACGAACTCATATACTGAACTAGATATGCCCGTAACACATTTTGTGTTCACCGACAATATTCCCAGGACGTGCAGTTCCCGTTTGATTAGAGTCCAAACAATGTACTTCATTTGCTAATAATTCACAAGCCACGGCCGCTTCAAAATCAGGAATGTGGGTCATATCTAGGATAGGCTATTCGCGTCAACGTCACATGGGTCGCGCATTTACAAAGTATGGTAAGAGTTTTCGACATACAAAGCGGACATCAATTGTTCTATTTGTGCCAATACTTTTTAGATATAGAGCATTTTATAGTTATTATGCATGCATGCATTAATAGATTAAGTAGACTTTATACGAAGGTCACCGGCATTGGTACCTTACTCTCACGTATGTTGTATACCAGCCATTAAGTCCTCTGCTATCCAACAAAGGAGGTTTTTTGCCTTTAATTGCCGTGCTGGGCAAGCGTGTTGGCAATCCCAGAGCGCAGCCTTCGCGACGAGGATGCTGCTGCCCATCCCCATCCTGTGCATATGAACTCCTCTGTTTTGGATGGATATACTGCCATCGGTTCTGGTACCACAGTTGCCTTTTACGACACCTGGTGTAATGGAAGATACTTATCTACTCTGCCGCTATGTCTACGTATCTCTACCATCGAATACCAGTGCTCGCTTTGCTTTTTTCTGGCCTGAAGAGTGATAGAGGCAGTTAAATTACTGCTTAATGAGTTTAATTACTATTTTAAGTTTTAGCAGATTTCATCCAGCAATGCGATATATCTAATTAAATCAGCATTAATACAAATTAACATCATTATAACCACCGTCCCACGTCTACAGCTGAACAAAAATAGGGATTTTTTGGCATTAATTAACGCGTGAGGCGGGCGTGGTGGCAATCGCAGAACGACGCCCATCCGACTTTTGATATACCCAATGGCACACAATGTGGCGAGCCTACCTTATGCACCAGAGTTCTGGGTTCGATCCCGATACAAGACAAACATTAATATGATTAGTATTAGGATCCAGTTTATCTCTGGGCTTTATATATGTATTAATTTGTGATCGCTCTATAGTCTGATATCCGTAACACAAGCTTAGAAAGACTTTTCTCTGTTTCAGGTCAATATATGAGATTTTATGTGAATTTATTGTTATTATCCATGTCTCATTGCGTTGGAAATAACTATCCTATTTGACCATTGCAGTTGACCCAACAGATAGCAGCCGTAAAACGTTCATTGCTGCAAACGGGTCTCCACAAGAAAGGGGGTGTTTGCCCATATTTGCGGCTCTGGGTAAGCGTGATGGCAATCACAGAGCGTAGCTTCGTGACGGAAATTCTGCTACCTATCCCCGCTCTGTTGTATTTGAGCTGTAATACTCGTCAGACCTCAGGTGGATATACCACCATCTGTTGGTTGCGGTAACTCAGTCGCCTCTCACGGTACATGGTTCAAGGGGTACATGCGTATAGCTACAATGAAAATTAAAGGCTATGATGTTCAGGCAGGAGTCGAAGCAGCTGTATATGTCGAAGTTGTCTTAGTTACGAAACCTGGAAAAGTTAAGAACAAAACTGGTCATTTACGCTTCTGAAACTGTTTTCGAAAAGAATTTATAATAAAGTTTTAATTACAAGATATGTTTGTTCTAAAAGTTTGTTGTTTATCATGTTTTCATCGCAATACTTATCCAGCGTATCAAAAGTTTGTGTATAATTAAAAACTCGCTTTCAAGAAATACTACCTTCATTTTGAGTAACTATAAATGTACCTCAAATCATTATTTAATTATTTTTTGCAGTCTCATAGTTTAGTTTATATAAGACATTGGTTCTCACCTATCTCTCATCTATTTCTACCGCCAAACAGCGGTATTCACATTGCTGTGTTCCGGTTTGAAGTGTAGGGAAGAAAGTGAAATTACTGAGTAATGTGACATAATATTTTCATTTCACAATGTTGGCAACGCGCTAGAGTGTATTTATTACACACACAGCTAGTATTAAATAAAATAAAAGGAATATATATAAGTGAGGTATCGGTAGAGTACCAAAGTAATACCACGCTCTGTACCAGGTGTCGTAAGAGTCGACTGTGATACCAGATCTGACATATGGCGGTACATCCACCTGAGACACTGTAGCTCAAATGCATAGGGTGGGGATGGCCAGCAGCGTCCCCGTTGCGAAAGCTACGCTCTGCGATTTCCAACACGCTTGCCCAGCGCGGTAATTATTGGCAAGAATGCCCCTCTCTTGTGGAGGCCTATGTCCAGCAGTGGATTTCCAATGGCTATGATTAAAACTAAAAGTACGTTACTGATTTGAAACGTACCTAGAAACTGCTTATGTGCCACGAATATACGAATGAGTTTACCATGTGTTGTGGTAATTTTAGTATACCCAATATTATTAAATTTTATTAAATTTATTAACGGTTAAGCCGTGTAAACGTTTACACCACGTTGGACAGAGATGTATTAAAAGTATACCTTTTTTTTATTATTATTAATCCAGACGACTTCTCATAGGTTGACCTGACTCCGACTTCTTAACACATGTGATTTAAGCTACTTACCTACTATACTAACAATACAATGTTTTCAATGTTATTTCAATGAATACCCAGACATACAACAAATATAAATGTTATCATTAAAATATTTGCTGGGGTCGGGGATCGCATCCACGACCTTAGATCACAATCCTATTACCATCTGCGCCATCAGGCCCATCAATATTAGAAATAAAAGAAAGAAAAAGAGAAAAAAAAAAAATTATTTGTTCCGGGTAACTACAATATCAGAATTCCCATCCTGATGGTTTAACTAAGAAGACAGTCTATGAATTATTCAATTTCAATTCGAACTCAAATGTCCAACTTCCATCGTAGTTTGAAATTACGCGGTTGATTTAAATGCCATCAGAGGAGAATAGATTTTATACCAATAGTGGTTAGGTCGAAATTTATATACATTCGCCGTACTATCCAAATCTCTAGGGGACATAGCTGATCTGTACAACATTGCAACGTTGCAATGTCAGTCTAATGTCTATTATTTAGGATTTGCGTTTGAATGAATTGTTATGTAGGACTGAGCGGCAGATAAAGTTTTAGATGCGTACAGCATAAATATAAACGCATTTCTAAATGTTTTCTCTTCATCGGAACAAGACAAAGACATTAGAGGTAGACATCTTACAAAGGTCGCCTGCATTGGTACCTCGCTCTCACCTATTTCTACCGGCAAACACTGCTAGTGTTCGCATTTCTGCATTCAAGAGTATCAAGGGTGAGAAAGGCAATGAAATTACTTGGTAAAATTACTGGTTAAATATGACAGTATGTTTAGTTCACATGATTAACAACACGCTTGAAATATCTTTGCGATGACATAAGTGTCTATAGGCTGCGCTCACGTTTACCATCAATTATTATTACATATTATTAAGTAGTTAGTGCTGAAAATTTAAAGTTAATTGTATACTTTAAAAAAAAAACAGAACATCTTTGTCAATCTTAAAATTGCTTGCTGCAAGGTAACCTAACCTCAACAGCAAACAAGTAATGTAATAAGTTGAATAAGCCTTGTACATAAAGCAACTTATTTTTCCGTCTTTTAGCCGTTAAATAACGTTTTTTTAATAAAATGCTATACTAGATAATAAAACTAGAATTAATTTAAAGTTAGTTATAATAATATTATAAAGTATATTAACCTAACTCCGAGATAAATCGCTTAAATCACTTGTATTACGGACGTCAGGTAATATAACAAAGGAATATCATATATAAATAAAATTATAGATTCACACAACATCTCATACATTGACCTGACTCCGAGATAAGTGTCTAAAAGCACTTGTGTGATGGACGTCAGATAACAGAGGAATCACAAACATAATACTTAAATAAAAATACTTAATACCCTACACAAGAAACAAACACAAATATAATCATGAAAATATTTCTCAGTGGGATTGAACCCACGACCTTTGGCACGCAAGAAATATAGTCCCGGCAAATATCATCATCATCATCATATCAGCCATAAGACGTCCTAGGCTGGACATACGTAGGCCTTCCATAAATACCGGCAATAATCGTAGGGTGTCCACCCGCAAGCTGGACCGACGATCTGACTAAAACCGCAGGATCGCGCTGGACACAGGCCGCATACAACCGGTCCTATTGGAGATTACTTGGGGAGGTCTATATAGTATATAATAGAAGTTAAACGATATGTGTCAAGATATAGGAAACAATTTATCCCACAGGATCTCAGGGGAGCGTTATAGGTTTCGGTATCACTGCAAGTTCACCGTGGCTGATATAATTTCTCTAGGGAGACTGGGATACGCTACGAAACTAGCCCGGCTATTAAGAATTCGACTGCAATATAGTAACAGAGAAGTTGGAGGATTTTTTCTGTTTTTTATGTTTATTATTGCTGGACGAGCTAAGAGTTATGATTATATTTACAAACATTCGTTTTTTGAACATAAACAAAATATAATAACTTCATTAAAATATTTTTTCAAAAGCACTCCTTAAGGGGGTAAAAGAGGGTAAAAATGTAGTATTAAGTTTATTTGATTTTCAAAGCTATTTCAAATGTTATAGATATTTATATAAAACGAGAAGCTTACTGACCGACATATAAATGCAAGACGGAAACTAAAAGGTAAAAAAAAAACAGAATTATATAGCCTACTTATAAAAAAATGTGCGAAGTATAAATTATACTGAGTTTAATAGCGGGTCTTGTCTATAACCCCCACTTTTAAAAACAAAATGGTGGCAAAAAAGACACGAAATACCGGCGTGTTACCGACTCCAAATATACCTATTTATTAACAATAATACATTATTTTTTGTACACATATACACGTTATGTTAAAAATCGTTCAATTGGCGGTCTTGTTACCCCGAGTGATCTCTTTAGATTGTACATAAAACAAATTCAGATCCCATCACAATTTACTTTCAAAATCTTTCATTGGAAGGCCAAAGTAACAAACCTAACCAGCGTGCACTTAATTTTAGAACTTTATAAATAATGATTATTAAATAAAAAATTATTAATGATAAAAAAATAAATAATTTATAACGTAATAAAATACTAAGTTAATAACGGAATTCTAAAGGATGGTACAGATGGATCTTTTCTAATTATTTTGCGATATTTCTTGAACGTCGGGCACATAGCTTGTATTATCATATAGCGAGTTAGTCTGAGCACATCCTAGAGATAGGACTAAGCAAAGACACGTTGCATAACGAAATTACAAACGGACTATAATGTCTAGTTTATTTGCTAGACATTGTTTTAAAGGCTTTAAATTGTTATACTTCAACTTAGAACGCGTATTACAATCACAATAAATTTTTGATGACCAATTTGCTTTCAACCGCAATATCCCCATCGCGAAAACTGCACTCTGCGATTGTCAACACGCTCGCCCAGCGCGGCAATTATGGGCAAAAAACCTCCCTTATTATAGAGGCTTATGTGGCCTTCCAATGGTTGGTATGATGATGTTGATTAGTATTATCATAGGAAAACGCTAAGGTCAGCAACCATATGACATAAAAAGATATTACATCACATAATTTAGTAATTTTACTTTATTTTTTTGATACTTTAGTTTTTACACCGTAGTTTCATCCTTCTGCTTAGCAGTAGCAATAGATGATAGTAATTTAACAATACAGACGACTTTTGTTTGAGGTCTACCTCTATTCTACAATTTCTCCCTATGACTGTAAACAAAGGTCAGTCGTATACACTATATTAATATAAGCGCTCGCCAAAACCTATATATATATGCTCTGGACGTTTATTTCGTATGCGACCGTGTATAAACTTTTTACAACTTTTTGATGATAACAGTATTGTAGTTTTAAAAATGATCACCGTAAAGTAATCGAATGGTCATGAACATAAAGTGTCACCGTTCATAAAGTAGTTTTAATATTATTATTTATTTCTTTATCTATTTCAACAGTTTTACTTACTATTTACTCTTACATTATTACATGACAGTATTCTAACTCATATTGGTTATAGCGTATCCTAACCAAGTACTTTGAAATAAAAAGAAAATGCGATACTAGTTAACACTGAGATTAATTCTTACCAATCGAACTCTTCAGACATTTTCGTAATATAGCTATAGATTAAGAAAAAACACATCAAACAACAATTTTAAGTACATAAGGTGCTTCCATTTTCAAGTTTCTCAATATAACCTAGTAGTTTCTTAGTGTTATTGGAAAAAATTCTAACCAAACTTTTCAGTAATAGCCATAGTATTGCTATAGATTTAAAAACACATCAAACATCGGTCTAAAGTATATCAGCTACTTCCATTTTCAAGTTCCCCAATATAGTAATAACCTTTGCATTGGGCACAGACCTCCCCAGAGAAATTATACGACAAGCCTCTATCTAATACTGCTAGAGCTAGCTTCGTGAAAAGTGAGGCCTCACTGCCTGGTCACGGAACTTCCATTTCGATATTGGTTATCGAAACCCATAGGTACAAGAGGATGGCTATATGAACTGACATTCAATGTTTGTAGTAAACTTGTCGATGTCTTCAACTTTGTTCAGATTAAACGCGGAGTCTTACACACCTCTAGCCTTATTTATTTTTTGTAACTGTTTTGTATTTGTATCTGTAATAAAATAACAATATGGACGAAAATCGAATGTACATTAATAAAACCCTTCATAATATTCTTATCTGTTTCTAATTCTATCAAGAAAAGTTTTGCAAACCTTTTGGTACACATGAGATAGAGCTCGTGCATAAAGTCATACATCAGTACCTCATTTAAAATATCAAATTTCTTACAATATACAAGACTAATTAAGATAATTTATTTTGATAATATTACGGTAATTGAAAAAGGAACACACTAACCATAAATATTTTAATTTTTTAAAATTTATCATCATTATCATCACATAGATATACTCTCCCAAAAAAAGTGGAAACTGCTCAATCGCTGAGCGTAGCTTCGTAACGGGAGTGCTGGCATTCCCACCCTGTTGTATTTAAGCTTCAGGGCTGTTTCAAGTGGATATACCGCTATCTGTCAGTTCCGGTACCTCAGTCGCCTCTTACGACACCAGGGTAACACTTCCGTACTCGGCCAATAATTCCCAAATTTTTAGAATAAAAATAAATAAGCCTTTCTAGTGATCCTATCTTATGTGCCAAAGGTCGTGGATTCGATATATGATGATATTTGTAAATATTCTGTGTTTAGGTGTTAAATATATGAATTTAAGTAATATATTTGTGATTCTTCTGTTATCTGTATCTCTATACCATAAGTGCTTTAAGCGACTTATCTCGGAATCAGGTCAATGTATGAGATGTTGTCAATTTATTTTTTATTATTTATTAAGATTTTGATACAACAAACAACGAACATGGACCACCCAAGTTCGCTTAAAGTCACAATTAGTTTTCTAAACTAAATATGAAAACACAATACCGTTAATCCACCCCAATACACAAAACAAACTGTGCCAAGAGAAAGTTACCAAAGAACATCGTTAAATTATTACCAAATGCCGTGTTCCAAACTCAAATTGCCTGGAACAAGTAACTGTAATGCCTCTTCCATTGTTATTTACAGTAGCGTTACAGGCAAATGAGCGTTTAATGGTTAACTTCGGCTGTAACTCAAACCAGATTTTCGTTTTAGCTGTATGTATATAAATAAGAGATTTGCTTAACAGTTGTTTGATACGCGGAACGAAACAAATGCGTTATTGAAATTAGAAATTATACTGGTATAACATACGCGAAAGTTTGTAAAAATGTAAGGATGTGTGTATGCATGGAATATCGGCGAAATGGATTTTAATGAAACTTAAAACTTATAAACTTAGAATTTATAAAGAACACGCAGCATAAAGTTTAAAAAGATTTGTCCAAAATATAACAATAGTATTATATATTCACACAACAAATCATACGTTGATCTGACTCCGTGGTAAGTCATTAAATATATTGTAAGTAATCAAGTTCAAATAATCACAAATATAATACTGAAATACATACATCTAACACCCAGATACAGGACAAACACAAATATCATCATATAAATATTTTTCCTGGCTGGTGATCGAACTCACAACCCCTGGCGCATATTATAGTATCACTACCATTTACACCACCGAGCCTGTCAAAAGTCTTTTTGCGCACAAATTGCCTGGCACGTTTGATCTGCAAATTTCTTATGATTGTGTTGTGTTTGAGGTGCAGACAGATACAAAATTTCTTCTACATCTTTACATAAACAAAGTTAAGTGCCTATTTGTACCAAAATAGCAGCTTTTTTATCTAAAAATAGGCATATGAAAGTATTTAGTAGTATGCCTGCATGAATACAGTATAAATGTATTGTACATACTTTCATATTAAATCGGTCCATCCGCTTCAGAGTTTACCTCATCCAGATACGGCTGGACCGATTTGAATGTAAAAAAGATGTACATAGCGATTATTATGTATGTACAGCAGTACATATAGAACCCGCCGTTTATTCCCTTAAGAAATGATTTTTTAAAATATATTTTACACGTTTTTCATGGTTTTTAATGAAAAACCTTTATAAAGAACTTCAAAAACAGCACAGTTCTATATGCTCTTTTTATGTGCATTCTTTCTATATACCTCCCTACGTTATAAAAGGAACTCTTGTTCACATGTTTAAGGTTTTAACCCTTATAGTTTAGGTACTGCGTTGATATGTCTGTAAATTAGTAAGCTTTTCCTGGGTTTGTTTATTTTCCTTTCCAGTGCTATAGGGTACCGGCTAAGTAGAATAGTACCTCCTTCTGTACCAGGTGTCGTAAGAGGCGACTTAGATACCAGAACCGCTAGATGGCGGTATATGCGTCCGAAACAGCGTAGCTTAAATACTACACGGTGAGCGTGAGCAGCAACATCCTCATTGTGAAGTTGTGCTCTACAATTACCATTGCGCCTGCCCAGCGCGGCAATTGTGGGCAAAAATGCCCCTATTTTGGGGATGGCTATGTCTAACAATGGACTTTCTATGGCTAATATGATGTAAGAGAACTAAATGATAATGAAAACGAACAACTACATATTTTATTCCGTAAAATATGTAGTTGTTCGCTCACTACAATTTCAGATTACGTTGTATATAGATAACAATAGATACACTAGATATTTCTATTTATATCAAACAAAAGCCCTAATGTCTAGGGCTTTTGTTTGAGTTTGTAATATACGTTTTATTTTGTGATAAACTCATTGTGTGTGCTTTCCAGAACAAATAGTATTTATTAAATTTGCTTCAAAACATTAGGTACAAATTAGTCTCATATTATTTATTATTTTAAGACATCATAAACATTGAATAAAGTATAAAAAAGTTCTAACGTATACTTAGGTAGAACTTGTTTATGTGGTAGTGAACAATATGTAGTATGAGCAAAGTTTAAAGATAAAATAGAAAAATAACAAACGTAATAACATAATAAGACTAATTCAAACTAAAACGACTCCTTTTAATGTGCAAGTGAAACAGGATATTAAGGTCAAGGTCAGACAGGTAAATTAGACAAACGTATAACTTATGTGTTTAATATTTTAAGCATTAAAGAAGCTTAACATTAGTTATTTAGTATATATGGTATTAATATTATTATTTTAAAACTAAGTAAATATCCTTATATGATGATTATTGATTTTGGTTTGTACTGTGACTGGGTGGTCAATATGTATTTAAGTTATACACGTAATTATAAGAAAACTACACTCGAAGATAAAATGAGTAACCTCGGCAATAATAGTCAGCTCATTAAATTGCGAAATTTTATACATCATTTATATCTTTAGATCCTAGGATATTTAGACGGATGGTAGTGCTCTTATCTCGGGCGCCAGGGGTCGTGGGTTCGATTCCCAGCTAAAGCAAACATTTATATGATGATATTTATTATTTCTATATCTGGATGTTAAATATATGTATTAAGGTAGTATATTTGTGTTTCCTTTGATATCTGGTAACCGTAACACAAGTTCTTTAAGCGACTTACCACGGAGTCAGGTCAATGTATGAGATGTTGTGCGAATTATTATTTTATAATTTAATTGTTATTGAAACATGGTTAATTAGATAGGACAAAAATTGTTTGACAATATTATAAAATATATTAATATCTACAAACTACTTTTTTTCATTTAACAAATTGATAGAAATGCCGATCAAAATCAGACCGTGTTATTCATACCATTTATAATTTTTTATCAAAATAAATAATTTAATATTCAAAACTGTCTTAATATCTGATGATTACTTTTAAAATTATTGAAATCGGACATTCCATTCAAAAGATATCATGTAATTAAAATAAAAATATATGCCAACCATGCGGCGACCGCCACGCATCGCATCAAGTAACTAACTAGACGAGAGCAATTGTATGTGGCACTTTCTCGAGTAGGATCTCTTGAAAATCAATACGCTTCGTTGCCATCTACAAATACCACAGCCAACGTAGTGTACAAGGAGGCTTTAAAATAAGCATACAAATTTTTTCAAATCAGGGATTCATGATCGTTTTAATTAGCATGCTTTTTACTGAAATATATGTACCTATATAAGTCTACCTATACGAAGCCGAGACGGGCCGCTAGTATCTTATATATAAGTAAATAATTTCACATACTTCCTCAAAAATCGAGTCGAGATAAGTCGCTTAAAGCACCTGTGTTATAAATCAGACAACAGAGGAAACAGGAAACCGCAGCTTAAATTTTGAACACCAAGACACAGAACAAGCACAAAATATTCATTACATACATATTTTCCCCGGGTGGGAATCCAACCTACCAACCTACCTGAATTCACCATCAGGCTATCCACTAAGACATTTGGCTGTTTATACCTAGCTTAGGTCCAGATGGATATACCGCCATCTATCGTGTCGTATACTTCAGATGCTTTTTACTATAACTTGTACACATGAAATTACTATTCTGTTCTCACAGCTAAAACAAAAATAGATTGATAATTGACAAAAATAGTCGGGCATATCACATAAACCTAACTCCGTGATAAGTTGCTTAAAGTATTTGTGTTATGGACAGCAGACAACAGAAGAATCACGAATATAATAATTAAAGACATATTTAATACCCAGACACGTAACAAACACAATTATTATTATATAAATATTTGTTCTGGGTGCCGATCGAACCAACTACTTTTGACGCCCAGGACAGGATTACGACCAACTGCGTTATTGGACTTATATTTTATTTATACATTCATATATATATTTCTTTATTATTTTTGTTCGGAAATAAGAATCTGGCGTGATATCAATATGCATTATTCACCTCAATTGGTCGGAACACAACGGACCGTCACGGGCTCTCGCTACAAATTGGATTTATCACGATGCGGGATTGTAAATATATATACTCGCATCTTTATATATATATACTTGCTTCCCGAGTTCACGCCTCGAATATTTTATTAATGCATCGTGATGCCTTTCTTACGACGCCCATATGTACCAAGATTGTAGAAAATAATTCATTATCATCATCATCATATCAGTCATAGAAAATCTATTGTTGGATAGGTTCCCTAAATTTGGGGGAATTTTACCCATAATTTCGACGCTGGGCAGGCGTAGTAGCAATCGCAAAACGAAACTTTACGATAAGAACTTTTTGGTCTTCAAAAATCAATAAAAAATGTGATCATAAAATCATAGATCTCAGCCATGTGGTACCGACAGAGTAGAATAGTACCTCCCCTGTACCAGGTATTGTAAGAGGCGACTAAGGTACCAAAACCGACAGTATATCCATGCAAAAAATCAGCTCAAATGTACAAGACGGGGATGGGCAGCAGCTTCCTCGTCGCCAAAGCTACGCTCTGCGAATGCCAACACGCTTGCCCAGACAATTATGGGCAACATACCCCTTCCTTGGGGAGACCCATGTCCAACAGTGGACTTTTAATGGCTGGTATGATGATGATGATGATCATAGATTTATGGAATTTTATACTACTCCTATATCGGTGTATTATAAGCCGCCAGCAAGTAGACATGTTTTGTATTGTACTCAGTTCGCATCCTGTTCCAACAGAAAAAATTTTACACTGACATCGTTGAAAGATAATAAAACCAATGCGACATCCTACAATAGACAAATGTATGTAAACTTCATTGAATACGTTATATATGCTTTAAAAATCAAACCACCAAATATTCCATACTCTAAATAAAACTAAATAAATTAGCAAGCTTCACGAACGGACAAACCGCCAATACTAATATCAAATGGACAAACACTACGCAGCCAGTCACGGATTCCTGGTACAAATTG
Source organism: Heortia vitessoides (assembly GCA_020976665.1). Taxonomy (NCBI): domain Eukaryota; kingdom Metazoa; phylum Arthropoda; class Insecta; order Lepidoptera; family Crambidae; genus Heortia; species Heortia vitessoides. The sequence goes on from JACJUM010002768.1 coordinate 3,480,872, forward strand.
GATTTATCACCGAGCTGTGTGAATGTAAATAAACCGGTGCGATCCGATTCACCGTGATTCCGTGTATCCGGGATTCCGAGACACGGATGCGGCGTGTTCACATCACTCCTCTCTTTTGTGTATGTTCGAGCAAAACCAAGATATATGTAAACTGAGAGGAGTCTGATGTTGATGTTTCGACTCACGCCAATTCAGTTATCGGTGTGTATTTCTTTTATGTTAGGATGGCAAGTCTACAGACGCCGACGTTAGTGCGTCACCAACATTGGGCACGGTGGCACATATGGTAGTCTTGCGCACTAAAGGACGTAAGATCGAACCCTGTCCACAAACATTTATATGATGAATATTTGTGTTTGTACTGTGTTTGGATGTTAAAATATGTTTTTTAGTTCTAAATTTGTTATTAGTCCGTTGTCTGATATGCACAAAACAAATGTTTTAAGTGACTCATCATGGAGTCAGGTCAATGTAGTATCAAACTTTGGACCAATTCTGATCTAATTTTGTGATCTCTGGGAGTTACATGGATTTTTTATTCATTGTGTAGAGATTTCGCACATACTTGTGAGAGGTGACACTACGTAGCTGAATTACCGCAATATGCCCAAGACTCTCCTCTGCACTTTGCTAAGACACTACTTACATGCGCAGTTTAGTTGTCAGAAAGCGACATAGCCTTCTTCCCGGAACTTTTTTTTTATATTTTAGATATAGACTATTAGATATATGATCTTTTTCTCTCAAAAATAGTTATCAAAGTTATTCTTATAGCATGCGGAAGTAGCCTTTAAGTATCTATTAAATTAGTAACAATATTCATTGCATACTAATAAGACATACAGCCATTGTTATAAAATATTGGTCGGCATGCTTATCGGATTCATCATCATAGTAGACGTAGAATGTTTTCTATTGGACTTAAGCATCACTAAGAAAGGCAGGTGTGGTAAAAATCACAGAGACTAGCTTTGCAACACAAATACTCCTATCGGCAAAAGAATCCGAGTTCTAACCATATTATTTTCAATACTTTTTGATCCGTACGCACCAACTTACTTTTTTACATATTCCAATTCCCGAATCTCACGAACGTAATCTCCGTTTTTCTAATACTCTATCACTCTTAACTCCTTCTCGTAACTCTAGTTTTTTGACAAACTCTTTTACAGTGACGTCTATACGACTCTGGAATGAGCGTCCGTTAAATTTAAGCAATCCCCAAATAAATTAATTCTGAAACGCTATCTCCGTACTTTATTTACTGATGCTGCTTCTCTAACTTTATAACCCTTTTTCTAATGTACGTTATTTTATATATATATTTTTATATCATATGTATTTATTGCGTTTATTTATACAAATATGTATGTAACGATTATCTATTTTGTATATATATTGCCTGTCATACGATATATTTTATTTCTGTTTCGTGTAATCCTTGACTGCGAGATAATGCCAACTGGCATCCACCATATGTATATTTTGCAATATTATGTGTAAAAAAGTTTAATAAATAAATCCACCGTGTTACATTATATCTATGCTATTTCGGATACATATAACGCATATATACACATTAAGACACCTGGTACAGGAGGAGGTACTTACTATGGTAACCTGCAGTTGTCCCACGATAACCCAAATAAATCAATAAATAGATCATTAAATGTAATGGACCTATAAAACAAAAGTCCTATAAAAAAATAATAAAATATTAAAGGACTTATAAATAAAATACATTATAATGATATTTGTGTTTGTCCTGTGTCTGGGTGTTAAAAACATATATTTCAGTATAATATTTGTGGCTCCTATGTTTGTTGTTCGTGAGAACAAGTTATTTAAGCGACTTATCTCGGAGTCAGATCAATGTATGTGATGTATCAGATACACTTAAGTAGTATGTTTTTTAAGATCTTAAAAATATCCTTGAGGCGATATATAGTTATATAAGAGCCGTGGGTAAAAACTAGTTTTATTATAAAACTTGATAAAAAAAAACAATATTTTCAACTCGTACCGCAAATCTTTTTGCAATTGTCACAGTTATCCAGTGTAAATTATATTTATCAGTAAACAATCTCGCGCGGGATTCAGTCTCAGTTACCGTACAGCGTGCGTGATTCGAATAGCGTCGAACGTGAGACGTGATTTACCACTAATCTATATGTACTCCGCGACAGTTGGTTATAGTGTATGTATTGGATAGGTAAATTCTTGCTAAAGAGTTAAACAATTGAAGTGGGTATTATTTTTTAAATATTGATTGAAAAGCTGAATTTAATTTTTTTATGTTGGGAAATCATCAAACTAGCAGTAGGTAGTGTCATCACAAGGATATCACTAGCGTGTCGCTAACCCTGCGAACTGAAGATACAATACCACATTTACCCTTAACTGCCTTTCTCACCCTTCAAACCGGAACACAGCAATGCGAACACTGCTATTTGGCAGATTTATATAACGCAATTTTAAAATTTTTTAATTGCTCACAAATTAAGACTTATACCTACTTGGTTTACAGCATCAATATCAGTGATATAAGTAGACAATGGCGTTTTCATACTTCAAAGGCGGCAAACAAACAAGCGACCCAATGGCAATTACCGTAGCCTACGGACGTTTACAACACCGAGGTATCATTCGTTTCCGACTCTGTAAAAACCTTTTTAATCCCTTTTTGAAGAACCCCATACTATAAACCTCCACAAGAAGCTAATTTAATAAATGTTGTAATTTATAGTCTGATTTAACATAGATTTGCGTTATATTTCTCTTTTATTTTATCTATTTCATATCAAATGCATTTCTTGCGCTATATATATTTTGTCTGCACCACAATAATTCTTTTTTCTGTTTCGTGTAATGGTTGACTGGGAGTTAATGCCAACTGGCATTGAGTCCACTATTTATAAATTTTATAATATTTTATGCAATAAAGTTTAATAATTTCAATTCAATATTCCAGCAGTGAACATTCTACGGCTGGCAAGATTATGATCATCAATTGATAATAATTACACATGTACAAAACATTTTTGTGCTTTTTTTTTTGCAAAATCACTAAGAGTTGGTCACTAACTCTCGCATAGCAAATAATATACGTTTAGCCAATGAGACACTCAGTCTTACTAGTTATTGACAACTAAATCTAGTCCAGTCCTCCCAAAACTTTTTTTTTCTTGGTACATAATCAATCATTTTCACGGAATTGAAAATAAATGATATATGCATTGGTTGATATACAGTATCGTAGTAAGAAAGGTACTTACTGCATTTCATAACTGATAGATTAAATTAATATGCACATAAGTAATTACCTGTTGTTCGACACTTAATAATTCAAACTCCATTAAACTCTTAAAAATCCGATGAATATTCTGGTACAAATAAGGACGAAGCACGGCTCACACTGATTAATGCAAGGATTGTGGGTTCGTTAAAATTAATGATATTCAAGAAGTTTGCGCATCTTCAAGGGAACTTTGGAATTTATTGGCAAACAAAGCTGAAAACTGAATTATAATGTGTTTGATTATTATTTTTAGGTTAATAAGATAGAGAGATATGCTGTGAAATATGATGTTATTACAAAGACCAAAGACTGAGAGACTTTATATGCTGAATAAATAAAGTGAAATTACGAAGGCAATTTATGTGTAATTAATTTATGATATTTTTTAAATTTTATTATTTAAATTTAATTTATGATAAAAAAATCGACTAGCCTCAATTGTTAATTTTCCACAACATTGAAAATATGACGCTGATTTCTCAGCACAAAAAATACGAGGAAAAATTCGACATGTATGCTAAGGTGGCTCAACGGAAGTGTAGCATGAGTAAGAGGGTGGTTCAAATCCCGTCTGGCAAAACAAGATTTTAGTAAAAATCTTAATTATAATTTAGCATTTTCTCTGCGCAAAACCTCTTAAAAGTAAGCAATTTATAAGAACACATTGATGAGACCAATAAAATTACTCAAGACAAGAAGCGTGTAAATATTACTAAACCAAATGAAATAGACTGCAATATTATTGCCTATATATATTGCGATAAATCAGTAATATTATTGCCTAGATTGGATTAGAAATGTCAGTCGAATTTGGAAAGTAAAAAGGTGAACGTTTCACACACTAATATAGTGCCATCATCACACCAGCCATTGAAAGTCCACTGCTGGACATAGGCTTGTCCAAGAGAGGAGGGTTTTTGCCCGTAATTGCCGCGCTAAGCAAGCGTGTTGGCCATCACAGAGCTCAGCTTTCACGATGAAGATTCTGCTGCCCATCCCTGCCCTGTGCATTTGAGTTTCACTGTTCCGGATGAATATACCGCCAGCTGTCGGTTCTTGTACTTAAGTCATCGTCTTACGACACCTGGTGCAGTTGGAGGTATTATTCTACTCTGCCGGCACCAGTGTGTGAAATTATACAAGTTAATTTCTATGGAGGGGTTGAAAGTAAGAAAGACTGTTGAGGTAGACTCGACAGCATTAGCTCACTCTCATGAGATATAGGCCTGAGTTTACTTACTTTCAAATTGTAGATTTATAAATTATATTAACCAAAATGTACAACAAACGTATATACCCTTGATTTTTCTCGTTTAACTGCTGTATTTATAACTGCTATACTGCTATGTTTTCTGAATTTAACATTGAATTTAATTCGATCTAATAGGATTTTTTTATAAATCATCATTTTGACCATTAGTGTCCACTGCTGGGCATAGGCCTCCCCCAGAAAAATGGATTTATTCCCATAATAGCCGCGTTGGGCAAGCGAGCTGGCAATTGCAAAGCACAGCTTTCGCAACGAAGATGCTGCTGCGAGACGAAGATGGGCCTCGTGCATTTAAGCTATACTATTTTGGATGGATATATCTTAGTCGCCTCGACAGCTGGTGTAGGGCAAGGTTTTTTTGTCTTTCATTAATGATCAACTAATCTATACGTAAAATTCCAAAATGAAGACCACGCACAGGCAAGTATGGAGGACCGTGCTGGAGACGTTTTACGATGTGGTAATGATATTGAAGAAAACTTTTATCATGAATAAGTAAATAAGTGTACTGGAACAGGCTATCAAACGAGGGAGGTTTATGTGGAGAAATAAAATGTACCCTTTCGAGACAATAATTTAGAATTTTCGGGCGCGATGGCGCAGAAGGCAGTCATCCTATCTTTTCGCCAAGGGAAAGGTTTGATTCCCTCCCAAGACAACCATGTATAGTATCAGTGTTTGAGTTGGATCTGTGTCTAGGTGAAAAATATATAGTTTAGTTGTATATTAATAATAATTCTACTGTTGTCTGAAGTCCTTGATACAAGTGATTTAATCTATTTATTTCGGTATCAGGTAAATGTAGCAGATGTTGTCTGAATGTATTAATTAAAAAATAAATAAAATTTTGCGTGGATACTTTTCTTTGTGTAAAAACATGAAACGAGTGGAAAAGAACAATTTTATTATGAATAGTGAAAGCGTAAATATTATTATAAGAACAAAAATGAACCACATTATAAGTTTGAGTTTAAAATAATAAAGCTGTCTACAGACTAACAGTGGGCCGACAGATAAATGGCGCCCACTCTTATTCCCGCAGACGAACGGCAATTTGTACACTTCACCCGGGAACACCGAGAGCACACTCTAATACATTAGCTCTATAACACGCCTCACATGTTTCAACTGCTCTCTTCTTTGAAACCAGGATCTCATACAAATATTTTTCAAATAATGGTATAACGTTATTCGGGTTTGTTAACGTTTGGTCGTGTAACGAAACGTAAAAAGTTACGTTACGTTACATACATATTATCTCATACATTAACCTGACTCCGTGGTAAGTCGCTTACTACTAGTATTACTGACAATAGAGGCATTACAAATATAATACTTAAATACATATTTTTAATAGCCAGACACAGGAAAAACACAAATATCATCATACAAATATTTCTACTGGGTGGGCATCGAACCCACGGCACATAAGACAGGATCACTACCATCTGCGTCATCGGGCCCGTCAGTTGTATGTATTGAGATTTTTTTTAGTTATACTTTGTTATTTATAATGTTATACTTTCTTTAGTTTATTTTCTACCAGTGGTATTGACGTATCCAGGGTCTTGTTGCTAAGCCATAGCCGATGTGATAACTAAAGTGTTTGCTAGTCACGAGTACAAACTTATGAATATTAACTCTATAAATTTTAAAACTTGTCTGAAGTTATGTATCAGTGTTACAAAATATCAATCGGAAATCAGTAGCCGAATCCTGGCGTGGTCGCTAGAATACCCTGGGGTGGGCACTTGACCATCCTGGGGAGGACACGCACCACTCGGTCCCCCGCCTATGACAAGCGCGCCCCGCAGTTTCGCCTACGTAATTCCTGTTCCCGTGCGAACATACATAACGTGCGAACGTTAATAATAGAAGTAGCCTATATTTTTATTAGACCTGGTCGACCAACAAGCATACAGTACGCGTGATAGTAAGTGACACTGACGCCTATAAACACTCGTAATATCTCTAGGATGTAATTAACGTCAACCTTACGCACATTACCCAGTAAATTGACCGTCTCTCTCACCCACTCTCACCTTCAGACCGGAACACAGCAATGTGAACTCTGCTAATTGGCGATAGAAATAGGTGAGAGTTAGGTACCAATGCAGACGACTTTAAGGTCTACTTCATGCTATACTTATAACATGAACTATTCGCCAGCAAAATTTCTCTTAAAACTGGTCCAGCTACCTAGGAGTTTATCTTAAACAAAGAGACAAAAACGTACACAACTTATTCCGGTTACAAATACCGTACCGTACATACTTTCACATGCTTAATTTAAAAAAAAGTTTTTTGGTATTACAAAGGATGTTTCAATTTTATGTATATGTTTCGTTTCTTTTTGTTCCTGCGGGCATCACATTATATATAATATTAGTGGGATAAACGTAAACAGAGATCCATCTGATTATATTGTTGCTTTGCTTCATTGATCTTTTCATATTTCAGATTGTATGTTATCTAAAAGTTTGTGGAAAACTTTCGCTCGCTACTTCGTGGAAGTCCACCCACGAAGTAGATAGATGTTCTAAGTAAAACTGCATCGAACGGGATATAAGCCGCACTCATACCTTTTCTATAAAAAATCCATTGAGGTTTACATTTCTAACTTTGAAATGGATGCACAGAACATATGATGAAATTGGCTGTATCATCATCATCATCATAGCAGCCGTAAGCCGTAGGTATATCCAGCAAAAGATATAACTTTTGCTGGATATACTTACGCAAAGACTATACCTTCCCAAGAAAAAGGGGGATTTTAGGTAGGAGTAATCAGAGCATAGCTTCGCGATGTTATTGCTGCTGCCTATCCGCACCCTAGAAGATACCTTACCGTCGTCTATCGGATTTGGTACCTCACTGTCCTCTTATGACACCTGGCTGTGCAGGAGGTACTATTCTATTCTGCCGGTTATACTATCCCGCGGCTAGCTGTTTAGACGTTGTTTATTATAAACTTCATATTTATTCAACTTCTGAATGTGGATATAGGAACAATATATGATTATGTTGATGAGGAATAGTTTCCATAATCTGCACGCTAGATGTCGCTGCGTTGCCGCAAACTTCGTCAATATGGCATCTCTCGCTTGCTACAATTAAGTTTAATGGAATTCCTCACCACCTTGGCTCTATAACTTTCCTGCTTAACTTGTTTTTTGAAGACTGTCTAGTTCCCGCGATTTTGTCTGCGTGAAAGTTTATCAATACTTACCTATATGAACAATAATATGATCATAATAAAATTTTATTTTTCTCTTCACAAAGATCACATTTTAAAGCTTTTATAATAAACTAGCTAAAACAACATTTTCGATACAAACTTTCTGATTCGTATGATCCCTTACAAACTTGGTCACTACAACACGACAAAAAATCTCCTATTTGGTGAACTCATTCTAGAGTTATGCTCATATATATATTTCAACAATTCATCATCATATCAGCTATTAAAAGTCCACTGTTGGGCCTCCCCAAGAAAAGGGGAATTTTGCCGCGCTGAGCAAGTATCTTGTCTATTGCAGAGCGCAGCTTTCGCAACGGGGATGGTTTTGCCCATTTTTTGCTCTGCCGGGCCCTCAATGCTATCATTTAATAAATTAAATCTTAACAGGTCTACCCTGCTAACCTTCCAAGACCTGCTCCCGGACGACCCTCGGTTGTACGACAAGATGCGCCCACCCAAAATCAACGACCAACCAACCATAGTGAACTTCCATGTCACCGTCATGGGGCTGGACTCCATCGATGAGAACTCCATGGTGAGTATGATGTATTTGCCGGCGCTGATTTCTAATATGCACATATGGTTTTAAGGAAAATGCTTACGGGATCACATGTTTATCATGATTTCACTACAATATTTCCACTCAAAGAAATATCGGATGTAATTATGTCACATTTACGAGTTCACTTCTCATAATAAAACTGCGGCAACCGAAACGAACAAAATAATTAAAAAGACTAAGCCGCGTTTTAAAACTGATAAAAGATAAGTTTAATTTTTAGTTTTCTTAAATAGAATGATATCTACCTACATATTTGTTACTAGCTGTGCCCGCGACTTCGTCCGCGTGGAATAGTTTTTTGGGTACCATACCTATTTACTTCAAATTATATAAACTTTGAATGTCACGTTTATTTATATCGAATCAATGGCCTGAAAAATAAGTTTTAAGTTTCTAGCTCTAAAAATAGCGATCCATGCAAACAACTTTTCATCCCCCCTTGCAAGCGTAACAGACAGACAGACAGACAGACAGACACAGTTACTTTCGCATTTATAATATTAGTAGGGATATTTGGACTTATTATTTGTGGGAGACTGGAGTCTAAGCTAGGCAGTGATCTGCCAGTATTTTAGTGCACCACGCCTCCAACTCTCTTATACTGTTTCCACAAATCTGCAATGTTTTCTTTACAGAGAAAGGCACTCACATAATTGAGGAGATTTCTGACTGTCAGTGAAAATAACACTGCATTAGTTTATATATATGAACTTATCAAAGAAATCCAAAAAGAATAGAACCGGCAAAATAATCTTACATTATAAGAAAACATAATTTCAAATTATAGCTATGATTGAAAATTAAGTCAGACTGAATTTAAGTAATATTATTATTATTTGGTTAATACTAACGAGTTGAAAGAGCCGTGAGATACCGGCAGAGTAGAATAGTACCTCCCACTGTACTAGGTGACGTAAGAGGCGACTGAGCAGCCAAAAAAGTTAGATGACGGTATGTCGGCATCTGAAACAGTGTAGCTCAAATGTACAGGGCGGGGTTGGGCAGCAGCATCCCCGTTGTGTAAGCTGCGCTCTGCGATTACCAGCACGCTTGCCCAGCGCAGCAATTATGAGCAAAATTCCAACTTTTTGGAGAGGCTCGTGTCCAGCGGTGGTATTACAATGTCTGTTATGAAAATGATGAAAAAATTCTAGTTAAATTTATTACTAATGGTCTAAGTCAGTTACGTTTAAGGTTTTATACATAGAAAATTTCTAAATTACATTTAAGATATTTTTACAAGAAAAAATTAACTTGTCTCAGGCTTTGAGTTTTTCCTCTATCCATAGAGGATCTGAGGAATCGACGCAATTTCTTTAATGATAGTAGCATTTTATTTATCATGCTTTAAAGTTAGCTAAAGTTTTGAAGTTGCAACTAAGAAATGCAAGAAGACACCGTCATTATCGGCTTATAAATGTTATGGTACCTCTAAATACTACTAAAGATTTCCCTCCTTAACCACAGACAATATTTTGTACCTCGTGTAACTCACTTTTTCTATAATTTCCGATTTTTTGTGATTACTCGGAAGTCGAACTTACCGTAACTTGACCGTGAGGTACCGGTAGAGTAGAGTAGTAACTCACCGTGTAACAGATGTTGTAAGAAGCGACTAAGCTACCTGAACAAACAGATGGCGGTATATCCATCCGAAGTAGTACAGCTCAAATGCACTGGGCGGGGATGGACAGCAGCATCCCCGTCGCGAAAGCTGCACTCTGCGATTACCAACACACTTGCTTAGCGCGGCTATTATGGGGAAAAAAATCTCCTTTTTAGAGAGCCCTATATCCAGCAGTAGACTTCCAATGGCTGGTATGATGATGGTGATGGTGAACTTGATCCATATAACATAGTTTACACATTATAGGTGGGTCATTCTGGTAAGTCACGTCAAATCAGTCGAGTGAGTTACTAAGCAGAAAAAATAAATGAACTTAAATATTTGTGTTTAAGTTTTTTGGTTGTATGTCGCGTAATCACCAAGTTCAGCAAACAAAATTTTATTTGCTTTCATATTAAATCGTGCATTTTTCAAATAAAGAAATAATTAAGTTTTAACCTCAATGTTATATCATAAATTATGCTTGTGTTTTCTTTAAAAACTAGCTCTTGCATGACGTATATTACGCATGAACGAAACTTTCACGGTTTGCATAATAGATGTCGCTACTTGTCTACGAACTCCTGCAACAAGGCGTTGGCAGTTCTTGTTCGCTCAAATTATAGCGCAAGTTGCAAAACTTTACCGCCTGGAAAGATAAGGGTAGACAAGTACCAAGTATTATATATATACACCGGGAGAAGATTTCTTCGCTAGTACTACTTTCTTCTATGCTTACAAATTTCACTTAAAGTTAAATTTATACATATATATCATTTTAATATACAAATATAAAATAGAAAATATAATTTTTGAGATATAACCTAATATGTATTTAGGCGATATTTTAAGAATTCACTAGATCATATTTCACATAATTACCATTTATAATCTGGGCCCGTCAATATATATCATTATATCCATTTTAATACGATGTATTACTCAAAGTAAGCATACGACAAAATACTAACTATTCATAGACTTATCGAAAATCAGCCTATCTTCAAATTAGTAAAGGCTAAAGAACAAACAAAACAATAAAAAACAAGAGAAGGGGCAAAAATCAAAACAAATTAAAGGTCATCCAGTATGAAGTTCGTCCAATGCGTGCTGCCCTACATTTGTACACAAGACAATTGTAGTTTATCTGAAAACTTTAATACGTAGTTCTTGTATTCCGTAATTATACTTCGATTAGGTCTGTAGCATATGTTAAACTAGCAGTTTACAAATTACCGCAGGTGAAGGGGCCATTTCACCCGCGGTAAGTTGAAAAACTTTCATTCTACCTTTGAACCCCACTTTTACCCTTTCAGGGATTATTTTCGAAAAAAGTAAAACACGTGTCTCTTGAATTTCAATGAAAAGCCTTAATGCTGAATTTCATTCGAATAACAATTAGGGTGAGTTTTCAAAAATCCTTTCTTAGTTCTTCCCTACATAGGAAAAGAAACTCCTGTAAAAAATTTCAAGTTTCTAACCCTCATAGTGTATATATATTGCCTGCACCACTATATATATATATATTTTTTTCAGTTTTGTGTAATGGTTGACTAGGAGATAATGCCATCTGGCCGCCATTTGTACATTTTGTAACATTTTGTGCAATAAAGTTAAATAAATAAAAATAAAATAGTTTAGGCCCAGCGTTGATATATCAGTCTTCTCTCCTCTTCCTTTTTTCATAAATATAATTTAATATAATTTAAATAAGTTATTTCTTATTTATTATTTCTATAAGAAAATTTGGTTCTTTTCGATCCTCTGACTGCAACTAACGTAATTCGGTCATAAATTATGCCACATCGATACAAACGTCGTGCATGTATGAATTAGTTATTGATTTATTATTATTTAATTAGGACAGCTGTGAGATACCGGCCCCATCGCGAAAGCTGCGCTCTGCGATTGCCAACACGCTTACCAGTGTGGCATGTCACACACATACACAAAGTTATCTTTCTCGTATATGTTTTTTGATTTGCTCCTGGGAGCCCGGTAACTGCTTTAGACAGAATCCTTAATCGATAAGAAGCATTGGAAACTCACAAAACCACATAGAACCAAGCATAAACAACTCAAAGCCTTTATATCAAAGGATGTTTCCAACACGGATCGTAGGTATAAAGGATGGAGGGCATACCGATGACGTCATTAGCGGTTGCAATACCCACTCCAATTACGCCGTCTTTGATGCAACCTCTATTGAATGGTGGTCTTGAATGAAACGATACAACAATTATATTGGAATACTTCATTTGAACATGCCATCTGAAGAGTATTGGTGATGGAAAGAAACATGATTTTATTGTTTAAAATTCCAGTTATGTACTGGCCGGCCAGTTATTTTGAGGGTAGATATACCGCGATCTGTCGGTTCCGACACGAAGTCCTAGTAAAAAGGAAGGTACTATTCTACTGTACCTAAACAATAAAAATTTTATAAAATAGTTTAATTTAACAGTTTTTTATTAACAAACTGTCGCGTAAACATTTATGTTTTAATCAATGTGAAAACCCCATTAACTTAAGACATAAGACATGTTACAATTAAAAATATAATTTCCATATTAAAATTCAAAATGGTTTCGATACATCTTTATAATCAATCAAAACGTGATCACGTTGAACCATGAAAGTTGACATCGGTGTAATTTAGCGCGGATTTTCACACAAATTAGTTGGACACGCGCCGACGCCTGTAATTCCGCGGCTGAATAGACGACAATTTGTGACGTCACATGCAGACACAGCCGCAACGCGGAGCGACACCTCTATCGCTATTGGATATGACAAAACTTTAATTACTGTTGTATAGTAGCAAACGTTTTCAATGACCCGAATTGAGGATAGTACGGGATACATTCGGTAATATTGCGGGCGTGAATATGCGAGCACGCTTAGAAATTTATTCAAATTGTATTTCATATTTGTAAATACGATTTTACTGATATAATAAATTGTTGCTCGTGACTGTGTTTGCATACAAATTTTGAAATGATAAATATCGCTTTGTGAAATAAGAGCCCTTTATAACATACATCGAGTAAACATACGGTTGTCGTCCTACAAAGGTTGTATTCTACTCTCACCTATTTTCACCGCCATGTTGCAGTATTTGCATTTCTTTGTTCCCATTTCATAAGTGATATTAGTAGTAAAATTACTCGGTAATGAGACATACGATCTTCAAGTCACAAGGTCGTCAATACGCTATCCTTATGATATTAAACATATTTGTGGTTAAAAGGATCAGAATTATCTTTTTCATATTATATTATATATCTATATAAAACAAACAGAAAAATAAAAACTAGACCCACGCACCTACTGCAATGCCCATTAAATCAATTCCATGATATTGGGAACTACTGCATCATTACAGTCATTGGATGTCCACTGCTGGACATAGGCCTTCCAAATAGAGGGGCAATTTTGCCCTTAACTGCCGCACGGTAAGCGTGTTAACAATCGCAAAGCGTAGCTTTCGCAACGATGATGCTGCTGCCCACCCCCACTCTCTGCATCTGAGCTACTCTTTTTCGCATGGAAATACCGCCATCTGTCGGTTCTGGTACCTAAGTGGCATATTACGATACCTGGTTCAGAGGAAGGTACTGGCAGAATAGAATAGTACCTCTAGTAGTAATAGAATAGTTCGCGGAACTGCTTACTACAGCGTAGTTTGTAAAAAAGCCTAAAGATTTCAGAGGTGCATTATGTGTTATTTAACAACTATATCTAATATGGTGTCATCATTATCATCATCATCATATCTGTTGTAAGTCGTCCACTGCTGGATATAGGCCTCCTTAAGTAATCTCCAATAGGACCGGTTGTATGCGGCCTGTGACCAGCGCAATCCTGTGGTTTTAGTCAGGTAGTCTGTCCATCTTGCGGGTGGACGGCTCGTGGTCTCCATTTCAAAACCTTACGACTCTATCGGCCATCGGTTCTGCGTACCAAATGCCTTGCCGACTGCCACTTCAACTTACTAATCCACCGGGCAATGTCGGTAGCTTTGGTTCTGTTACGAATCTCCTTATTCCTGATTCGACCGCTGTGAATATATGGTGTGATATTCCAGAATTGCGAGAATGATAACCATTTCTATCTTAGGGGAGTGTTTTCTGATTATCAAAAAAGAGACATTTTCTAATAATACTTCACGTACGAACTCATGAATATCCGAACATATTATTTAGGCACCCGCTGACGCCTGTAATCCCCCGAATGGTGGGCAATTTGTGACATTTTCACAAAACCGAGAGAAACAAATATGGATGTGACATTTAGTTCCAACACGACATTTTTTGTTTTACAATAAGTTTATAATTTTTATAGCAAGACTGAATAAACAACCGAATTTCGCATAAAATCGAGCAGATCGATCGAGTTTGATCTGCAGGTTCTACGCAGTCGACTTTATGACGGATAATGTACCGATACATTGCCTGCAGCTGATTTAACACCGTACCACATGCAATCGATTGTCGTACCATTCCTACCACCTCGATGATAGCGGTCAAACTATGTGCGATCATAGCGCCATCTATGTGTTCGCTGCGGCGATATTCCTAGTCCGTTACGACTTAAGGACCTTCAAGAACAAAATCATTTCTCATCTTAAAAACCTGTGAATGATGTTGCAGAAGTCCATGAGCGAAACTGATCACTTACCACCAGGTGACTCGTTTTCCTCATTTCCCCTTATATTATAGTAGCTGACCTATATGCCTATGTACTATAAATTGAAATATATACTATCATATCTCTCAAGTGAGTCCCAACTGTTTTTTTTATAACTTAATCAGGCTGACAAAAAAAGCATACAGTCAGTGTGATAGTAAGTTTCATCGTAGCCGATAGACACTCAAAATATTACAAGGATATCACTAAGATGTGCCAACCTTGTGACTTAAAGATATTTTGTCACAAACCCAGAAATTTTACTGCTTCTCTTACCCTTCAAACTGGAACACAGCAATGCGAACACTGCTATTTGTACGCTGTACATATGCATAATATGGATAAAAATAGCTGCAAAAATGACTATTTGGCGTTGGCAGAAGCATTGACCTTCTATATAAATGATTAAAGAGTGCGGATTATTGTTTTTTTCAAGGCACGGAGGACCTGTAGACAAAAAAAAATCTGCCCCCAATGCAATTTAACTCCAACAATTGCGTTGGGGCCCGACCCCACCTTTGCGCCGTGACCATCCCTTCTTTGAATTTATGATCATCAACA
Organism: Heortia vitessoides; assembly: GCA_020976665.1. Taxonomy (NCBI): domain Eukaryota; kingdom Metazoa; phylum Arthropoda; class Insecta; order Lepidoptera; family Crambidae; genus Heortia; species Heortia vitessoides. Next base: position 3,496,099 of record JACJUM010002768.1, read on the forward strand.
TAGATATCATTGACTACTTAATCTTTACAATCGCCCTTCACTCATACTCGCAATCAACTATTTGCGATATTAATCTGTGTCCAAGACCGGATAAGCAACTTTAAAATTAAAACAAATCAAATTTTAATTGACATGACAAATGACAATTCATGTTAGTACAAATCAATATATTATCAATTGCATTCTCTAAAATCTATATCGGCTATTTAATGTCGGCTTATTCAATAGCCAGTGACGCTCTATCGAATGATTTTAAATTCAAATTCCTGTGGTTAGTTGTTTCTAAATTTACAGTTTATTGAAAAGGTGCTTACAGCGTTAATAAGTGCTCTAGGAAAAATGCTAACTGATAATAATTTACAGTGTTAATGATAATAACAGTCTGGATATTAAATACATTTTATATCAAAATTCCGTTCTTGGCAAATAAACTTTCTTAACCACCGTTAGCATAGTATAGTATACACTGCCGCTGTACCAGTTATCGTATTCGACTAAAATAACATAATCGATAGATGGCGGTATATCTATCCCGCCATCTATATATCATAATCGATGTCTAGATAACATATTCGATAGAAGGCGGGACAGATATACCGCCATCTATCGATAATATTACCAAAAAATATAGGCAATATTCTTCCTATCTGGGGAAGCCTAGCTCTGAGGAGGTTTTACAGCTGCTATGACAAAGAGGACGATAAAAGTTGCTGCTTTGGATAACATAAAGGATAGCCTTATATTCGGACTACTAACTATGTAATGGTATTTGATAAACTTCTTAATACTGCTAAGATTTTAAAAGAGAAAAGTTTCCATTAACCCATATTTCATAATTAATCTCCAATATGCGCTAATGGAGTTCAATTATACCATTTCATATATTAGTTAGTTATATTTCAATTCCAATCCATAGCTTCCGAGTTCCCGGCTGTATTGTGTCTGGTTGGATTCCACACATAATTATTTCTGAGCACACAGCAATAATGCGGAATACTGTGGATGACAATTAATGTACGTAGAAATAGGTCAGTGCTGGAGGCTATATAGGTAGAGATAGTTGTTCAGACAAAATTAATTGATAGTCACAGGCTTGAATTCATGCGGTAGACCATTCTATTTCACTTATAAGACATTTTCTTGCAATTTGCTGTAGATCAAGTGGTACTTAAATGTTTTTGTTGAAACACTATGATGCTGGACATAGCGTCTCCGAGAGGTGGAAATTTTTTCCCATTATCGCAGCGCTGGGTCAACTTATTGGTACGTGGTTCTTACGATCTCTGGTACAGAGGGAGGTAGTATTCTTTTCTGTTGTATCGGCAAATAGAAAACTCATGGCAAATAGAAAAATTAACTTATTTAAAATTTCAAGCGGGCCTTCTCCTTTGCCGGTGAAATACGCTACCAATTATTGCTCTTTGGACACTTAATTATCGATCTTTTTTTGACAATAAAGGAGTATCTGAAATAGGCAACATAAATAAAGAGAATTTTGAATTTGACATAAAAAGTACAAAACATTCGCCAGCGGCAGTCACTGTGGTATATTAAAGTTTAAATTGACTTGACGTTTGAACATGGGAAACACTTCGGACTGAAATATTTGATCGATTAGTAGTAAAAGTTTTTTATTTGTTCCTATTCACAAATTTTCAGATCCAAAATATCATATTTCTTCACACTGGCAAATTCGATTTGAAGCCATTTTGATGGTATAGTCATAGATATGCGGACAGATATAGATAGATATATATCAGAAGGAACGTGCAGAAAACCATAATTGTGTGTAATTCCTATGCTTTACCCATCCGGGTATCAGATAAACGCTTGGAATTGTTTACCCAATTACCTAGAAGAAATAGTCCAGCTAAGTAATTCAAACTTCAAGAAATCGATTCGATCTTGAACGCGTAATCCATCTCGTTTGGGCAGCGATAATTTATAGTAGTAAAATATAGACTCATTCTATTTACCCTACTAGCTACCCTACCCTACAACAATGGCAAATTAGCCCAACGACCTATGAGGAGGGCAATGCTCTTTGCGCGATCGATTCAGGAATGTCGGGAAAAACAATAAAATCCTTAAAAATGCCAATGTTCTGACATAACTTGGATTAGCAAGTTGAAGTGGCAGGCAAGGGACCTAGTACGCAGAACCGTCAAAATGATCTAGAATGAAGGCCATGCACCAAGTAGCGCAGGGTAGAACATCTGACACAAGATGGACAAACAAATTAAGGAGGCCTATATCCAACAGTAAGGACGTAAGACACATCTGTTATGAAGGTGATGATGAAACTTTTACATTATCAGCTAAAATTTTAAACCTTAAACCTTTTCACAAATATGAGACTATATCACATAAATTATGTTATTTTAATACTAAAGACTTGTACTATTGATACCTGAAACAATGAAAAAAGGATAAAGGGTTATTTTATGGTGCGGGTACCAAACCTGTGCGTCAATACGGTGCGCTATACTGTCGTTATTATATAAATTTAAAAGCAAAAACCCACTATCTCTTCGTGACATATTCACGCTCCATTTGCACTTGTGCTCGGAGCGGTTAACTTTTAAAGGTGCGCAGAGAAAATGTTGCACTCAATTTAATACACAATGTATTCGAGTCATTTATTTTCCTTTTTAAATCAGATCTGCTCGGTATCATTTATGGGGATAGTGAAAAGACCAATCGCTGTAATACATTCGGATAGAATTCAGAGTGCGAAGTTAATTTTATTGTAAGTAGGATTTATTGCATTTCTACTTCCAACTTATGCCATCATCAGCCATTGAAAGTCCACTGCTTGATATAGGCCTTTCCAAGAAAGGGAGAAATTTGCCCATAATTGCAGCGCTGGGCCAGCGTGTTGGCAATCGCAGGACGCAGCTTTCGCGTTTAAG
>JACJUM010002768.1:3504010-3540717 GCA_020976665.1 Heortia vitessoides
TAATGAAAACTAAATTACGCACTCGATTAACAAAAATCATTAATTAAACTATCTCATAAATTGCTTTCGAAAACAATTTCCAATTTGCATTTATTTGGCCCGTTTAACCTGCGTAAAGTTTTCTGCGGTTGCAACCAAACATTAGTTGCGGACAAAATTAAATTCAACCATATTTTTTGTAAAAGCCATCTGAATGCTGCTGAAATGTCAGATTAATTTTGCCTTTGTAATTATTCTGTCGTGATGAATGTTGTAAGTACACAAAAACTTCCCTCGCTTTTGTGACTGCCGACGATTAAATTAAAGTTAACTTTATGCGTTTGGAGTTAAGAAGTGTTTAAACTACCATGATAATAATCTCCTAACCATAAATTGATAAAGTTAGATATTTTAAAAAAAATCTAGTTGAATGGTTTCCTAAGTAAACGATGTTTATTGATGACATTTTTGTGTTCCGGTTTAAAGTGAAATTATTTAGTAATGTGCTATAATATCTGACGGGTTCAAGATGGCGACAGGCTGCTCACAAGACGTCTCATAGATTGACCTGACTCCGAGATTAATAGGTATTAATTAAGTACTTGTGTTACGATTATATACCAATAATTCGGTCCTTCTGTTCGATCTGGATAAAATATATTAATGATATATTTTTTTTGTTTGTCTAGGTGTTAAAATATGTATTTATACTCTTTTAAGCATAGCTTGATTAAAATGACAAGTGTCAGTGTAGGGTCGTCGCAATAGTTACATTAGGTATCATAATTTTTAATTCACCATCATCATATCATGGCCTCTCCAAGAAAGGTTTTGTTGCCCATTATTGCAACTAAGGTATCAGATCCGACAGATGGAGGTATATCCATCCAAAATAGTGCAGCTCAAATACACAGGTCAGGGATGGGCAGCAGCATTCCCGTCGCGAAAGCTGCGCTCTGCGATTGCCAACAAGCTTTTATGGGCAAGCGCAGCTATTATGGGCAAAATCCCCCTTGTTTTGGGGAGGCATATGTTCAGCAGTGGACTTCCAATGGCTGATATGACGATAATGAAGTATAATTTTGTGATCGCTGTTGTCTGATATCCGTAACACAAGTGCTTTAAGAAACTTATCGTGGAGTCTTGTTTGAGTTTAATATATTGCCAGGAGCATTAATTCCTATAAAAAATATATTCAAAGTTCACGAAACAAAAGCTTACATTATCATAGCGTCATACCAAAATCTTAATTTCCTTGCTCGTAATAACAAAACCCAATTTCAGGTGACAGTACTCCTACACAGGAATATACCGAGCAAAGATTGTAACAGGAACGCAAAATAGCGATTTACCATATCGAGTTGGATCGAGATGGAATCTCTCGCATTCGATTGTACAAGACAAGCAAATGCAAGCAAAATCTAATCTACATAATGCCGACGTTGGTTTAGCTTCGTGGTCCAGTGAGGAAGCGAAGAATTCTACGCTATATGGAACAAATAATTACCAGGGTAGATGGGATCCAGCCATGATTGCAGACTACTGTAGGGGTCTTCAAAGGGATACAGCATCAACTGACCACAAGAGGAAACCGAAATTTTAAAAAAAGAAATGTTTTCTAATGTGAAATCCCTACTAATATTATTCATGCGAAAGTAACTCTCTGTAAGTAAGTCTGTCTGTTGGTTACGCTTTCCCGCTTAAACTTCTCAACCGATTTTGAAGAAATTTGGCACAGATAATCTTTAGACGCAGAGAAAGGACTTGAAGAAGGAAACTTGAAACTTACATTTCAGGCCATTGATTCGATATAAATAAACATGACATTCAAAGTTTATATAAGTTAAGATAAAGAAGTATGGTACCCGAAACAACTATTCCACGCGGACGAAGTCGCGGGCACAGCTAGTAAAAAATATATGTTCCTCCTTCATACAAATTAAAATAAACTCAATAAATGTTTTCACAACTAAATGTGATTTAATGTAACACTTATAATTATACACCTCAATTGGTTTTAGGGTTACGAATCAAATTTTAAACTGTAAATCCAGTGAAGTAAAAAAGTTTTTATTTGATTGCATAGTGTAATTTGTCAAATACTTCTGGTCTCACCTACGTTTCTAAGCGTCAGGGTACAGATATTGTGTTATAGATTATATTATAAAATCGGTGAGAAACGCCGAAATCGCCGTGAGGTGCCGGCGGATTAGAATAGTACCTTCTACACCAGGGGTCGTAAGAGGCGACTAAGGTACTAGAACCGACAGATGGCGGTATATCCTTTCGAAACATTGCAGCTCAAATGCACAGTGTGGGGATTACTTGCCCAGCGCAGTAATTATGAGCAAAAATTAAGTGTAGTTCTGGATTGATTTGATTGAATTGATGGAAAATATCCAGTATCCAATGGCTGGTATGACGATTCAGAAACATAATCATCATAACAGCTGCAGAAAATCCACTGCTGGACATGGACATCCCCAAGAATGGGGAGTTTTACTAATAATTGCTGCGCAGGCGTCGACAGTTCTCAAGATGTTCTTTACATTTTAATTTTATACGTTCGCATTCCACGCAGTTGGTTTCTTGTAATCTTGCAGTGCTGCGATGTTTGTCATGGTTTCCGATCAAATATATGACAAGATCCAAGGCAGGTGACATTTTCAAGCCATGTTCTCTATTGAAATGATTTGTTTTTCTTAATTTCAATAGCTTCGCGTAGCATTTGTGGAATAAAACAGTGTTCCTTCGCAAGTAATTAGGGATTGTCAAACCTGATGGTGGATTATTTGGTTAGGATATGATGATGGTTGTGGTGGGTTTGTTCAGTGCATGCTCACAGACGGAAGTTCAGAAAAAACTTCAGCCTAAAGGTAACCGACACGACGCCAAGAAAGTAAAATAAACCGTGTTTGAAAGCCGTTAAAATAGTAGTTTTATTATGATAGATATATTTATCCGTGCGTATAGCTTCAGAGGTGTATCTTCTAGTGTAAGCAGACATAATCTACATAAAGATTCCGTTGCCTTAATCCAGATAATGGACGAAGATTTGTCGGAGTGGGGACGTTACAGATTCTTGTTCAATTACCGACTGATTTCGTCTGTTGACAGTGAAGATCTTGAGTACTTCGGCCATTTGTCTTTTTTGGTTTGGCTTAGACGAGTATTCTTAAGGAGTTTGCAGGTTACATAAAGATTTCTTATTATTTCGGCACCTTGTGAAATGTATGATCGCAAGACAGATAAAGTAAATTTTGTATTTATAATAATTGTTAATAATATAATATTTGTATCATGATACTTTTACCAGTTATTATGCTATTTGTCATTTTACCTTTTACCTGTATTTTTTAATCTAATATTTAATTATTTTTTCCGTCACTATTTGTTTATGTGAAAATTAATCACTTTATTTTGTTTACACGTTTTTGGATTACGTTCCAATTTAACCTACTTCGATTGATGGGCCCGATGGCGCAGATGGTACTGCTCCTATGAATTGAGCCATGGGACATGGGTTCGGTCCCCACACCCATCGGCGGATTGGGTGTGGACTGGGTGCTAAATATGTATTTGAATATGAGATTTGTGATTCCTCTTTTGTCTGATATTGCCGTGCCTTAAGTGACTTATTTTAAAGTCAGATCACTATATAAAATATTGTGTAAAAGTATAATTATACTAGACGCCAAAAGGTTATTGGATCTGGGTCTACTTCTAGAGATGAAAAGCATCTTTCTGTAACAGCTATCGTAAAAAGTGACTGAAGGACTGAAGCGGTATCCATCCAGTGCGATTGCCATCACGCTTTTGCAACGAGGCTGTTAAGGGCATGTAGGCCTATGTCCAACAGTGGACATCAAATGGCTGATATGATGATAATGATGATATATCCCAATATAACCCGCGTTGATAAAGTAAATGCCCCAAAATTCATACAAAAGAGACATTCAATAAAGACACTGACGATAAAAAAAATTCACTACATGTTGTATTTTAATTTACCATTATAACAGATTTAATATCAATTATTATTTGAACGTTATGAAATAATAACCCTTTTTCTGGATTTTAACAAAAAAAGATTGCCACGTGTAGGTACAATTTATTTCCCAGAAATAATTCCTGGAGCACATTCCCCGTTCCTACCTAAGTTTATTTTGTAACACTCATTAAAATTCGGCTCATAATAATCCCGAGATATGATGTCAAAGTTATGCCCGAGATAGACCCGGGACGCAGGGAATCTGGCTCGGGAGGGTCTTAAAACAATTTGTAGACGGGTGAATTTAACACCCCGTCTGGTTATACTTAGAAATTGTCCACAATTTATTTTCTCCCTCAGGTGGCGGTGGAATTGACGGCTGAATAGGCCAGCAGTAGTTTCGTCCTAAAACAACGTTATTATCTAGGAGTTGTCATTAACTTATCAATAATAATTTTGTAAAGAGATAGTTTGTGAATTTGGATGTAGGCCCCGTTCTTCGATACTGCCTGATTGATTTTTTAAATACTTTCACTCTTGGAAAGTTTTATTGCCAATGATGAAATATTTACAGATTATTTCTTATTTTGCTAAATTATGAAAAAAAAATAAACATACATTAGTTTGTAGGCTATTATTTTTACTTTGACGTGTTATAGCTTATACTGTTTGAACGATTACGATGTAATAAGTGAATAAATCAGCGCTACAAAAAATTTTCATTGCTTGTCCATTAAAATTTTATTTGAGACTAGTATCATATTAAATCGTTATAATATTTTCTCAAATTTACGCACTCTTTACTCTTCGCTCTAGGTAATCGTCGCAAAACCTGCCGCGAGGTAACCAAAACGTCGAACAAAAAATGTAAAAACCCGTTAAAACACTAGTTTGTATATGTATAATGTTTAATAATAAATTAACAAACCGCCAAGGACATCTTATAATAAAATATATTGATAAAATAATTCAATGACGCAAAACCGAAGCGAAACTTTCCAAAGGACTTCAATTTAAAAGAGCTTTTCTTGCAGACCCCAGTCAGCACTTTGCTCACTAATCCAGACTTAAGCAATCTAGATGGAGTTGGACCGGGGGACTGAAGTTTACTTGTTCTTGAACATTAGCATTGAAAAACAAATTAAGTATGTTACGGAAGAAGGAAGTATATTATAAAGGTAAATTTTTTATTCGTCCTTCAGACCTACTACAGGTACACCTCATACAAATATCGTATGCATTATTACCTGGTTCACAAAGCTATGTTCCATGTGGAAGGGTAAGAGGCAGTGAAATTACTGGGTAATATCATGTCTCAAGGACTTTTCATTTCGCATATATTTACAAATGATTCAAGCATCTAGTGTGTTCATCTAAAAGTAAAAGTCAAAATAATATTTAAAATAGATGTCACAAGGAAAGAAATATTCACATGAGGTAGAATACAATGATCATCTACATTGGTACCTCATTATCACCTATTTCTACCACCAAATAGCAGTGCTCGTGTTGCTGTGTTATAACTTTCTCTTTTTACTGAGAGTTATTAATATGGTACTGTGCTCCAATAAAGTTTAAATAGATAAGCAATGAAAACTTTTGTAGCGCTGAATTATTTTATTATAACATCATAATCGTTCAAATAGTACGGGCTATACACAAAGTAAAAACAGTTGCCTACAAACTACTATATAATTTATGAAATAATAATTTAGCAAAATAAAAAAAAATCTGTAAAAATTTCATAATTGGTAATAAAAAAGAGTGAGAGCATTTAAAAAATCGGATGAGAGAGGCATTGAAATTAAAGGGTAGTGTATATAATTACATTACATAATATCTTTAAGGCCAATGTGCTATTACTAGCATCAATCCTTGTGATTAAATGAGCGTCTATAGCGTGATATTCAGCGTTGACGCTGAATATCACGAGGACTATTTGAATGTTTGTCGATTTAGTCGTATAAAAAAAAACAATAACAACATATTTGATATCAATAAACATGTGTTGCCGCGGCTTCGATTCATGTGGAAATATCATTCAGGAGAGTATAACGTTGTCGATTAGATAGCTTCCTGCCAGTAAAGGAATTCACGAAATCAGTTTTGTGTTCCCTGAAGATTCCCGTTATCGATAGGAATCTTTAAATCGTCTTAATAGCAGCAATCTATCCCGGTGTTTTCAGAGGCGGCTAAAATGGAACCGACAGATATTAGTATTCCCGGAACAAATAGCTCATATGCAAAAGAGTGGAAATGGGCAGTATTATTCCCGTCGCTAAGCTACGCTCGGCAATCATAGGCTAAATTCGGAACATTTGTCCTTTTCTCAAAGAGGCAAATATCCCGTAATGGAAGTTTTGCAGCTACTATAATGATAGTAATGTGCGAAAGCTCATAGTAATAACAAAATCAGGGGTTATAATTTCGTATTGTAGTCTGCTAGTCGGGTCCACCAGTTTGTTCATAAAATATTGACTAAAAAAATTACCAATTAAACAACATACATATCTTGTAAGTTTGACAACCCGTATAGCATTTTTTTAGTAGCGGTATATATATTAGTATTCAGATATTATCTAAGTAGTAAAGAACTGATCTGATCTTGTCTCACTGTCTGGCATTGTCCGGCATTATCCGGCACTGTCCGGCATTATCCGGCACTCTCCGGCACTGTTCGGCACTGTCCGGCACTGTCCGGCACTGTCTAGTACTGTAAAGTATCTGACGATTCCAAACAGTTTGTCTATGTTAATTTTTTATCAAAGTAGGTCGACAAACACGCTGACTAGCGTATTGCCAACCTTGTGACTTGTAGATATTACGTCAAATTACCCAATAATTGATCTGCCTCTCTCACCCTTCAAGTCAGAACACATCAATGCAAACACTGCTATTTGGCAGTAGAAATAAAAAGGTACCAATGCAAACGACCTTGGAATAAGGTCTACTGCGTTTAAGGTCTCAGATACTTTTTCAGGTTAAAGTCAGGTGAGCCGAAGTGACTCAACAATTAGGGCCACTAAAATAGCAGCAGACTTGCGGGTTGCTACTAAACTTGAAGTTAGTACTCAGGTTATTTTTCTGGTAAATAACTGTCACTACATGCCAACAGTGTTTGGCAATTTAAGCGGGTGACCTAATTCCAAGGTCAGGATAGAATCGAGTTTCTCATTAATATTCATAGGTTTGCCTTTAGGCGCTTTTATGAACTATGAACAGCAAATCTATAACAATTTGTAAACTATATCAAGCCTTGACCAGAAACTTCCCCGACGTCAGAGTGGGTGAAATCCTTAGGTTATATTTAAAGCCTTAAGCTAATAAACAAAGAAATCATTATTAGTTAAAGTCCCATACACTTCGGACAATATCTCAATTAAGCTGATTTTGTCTGACATCCTCAAAAACTGTGATCGTTTATAATACCAGCAATTTTGTTGACTGGTGAAAATGTTTTCTGACTAAATTACTTGAAGAATTTTCATATAAACTCATGGCACTAATTTTTCCAATCAATGAGGATAATTTCTTGATATAGAAATAATGAATATGGGGTATATTTCACCCCATTGTAATGGTTTTTATTATATTTTAACTTTCTTTAAATTATGAGTACTTTCTAAAAATTTAGGATTAGATAATTAAACTCTGGAAGCTTCGTATAAATTTGCCATAGCTTGACATACACTTAGGTGTTGAATTTCACAAACCCACTTCCCAACCCAACCCCATCAGAGACTCTTAAAAGCACTGATGGGATTGATTTGGCACTGTTAAAAGTGACTCCCATACAAAATTTGAGATTCCCAAAAACTGTATTTTATGGAATATCGTGACAAGTGAGAATATCCTTTTGTTTGTATATACTGAGATTTCCCTTGTTATTGTAAAATAACAAGTATACGATAAATAACCTGACATATTATTTTTATATTAATAAGGGAATTGAACTCACGATTTTTGCGAAACACCAGAACCCTAACCATCTGAAAGTATATGTACGTCTCATGGAGATACAATAATTGCATTCATTTGCTTAGCCTTAAATCGTTACCGCATAAAATTGCCTGCAAAATTATTTAAGGAATTGTGATATTAAACACAATATGTAGTTCAAGTATATATTGTATATCGCACTCTAAGTTACGTTTTTCCGTTTAAACCTCTCAACCGATTTTGATAAAATTTGGCATAGACAATCTTTTAGACCCTTAAAAAGGCATAACCTATTTTTTAATTCTAAATGAGAGTTGTAAGGGGTCAAAAAGGGGGGTGAAAAGTTGTATGGAAGTTTCGCTATTTTTAGAGCTAGAAACTTGAAACTTCTGTTTTAGGCCATTGATTCGATATATACAAACATAACATTTATAGTTTGTATAAGTTAAGGTAAAGAGGTATGGCACCCAAAAAACTAATATCCCTACTAATATTATAAATGCGAAAGTAACTCTGTCTGTCTTTCTGTCTGTTACGCTTTCCCGCTTAAACCTCTCAACCGATTTTGATAAAATTTGGCACATACAATCTTTAGACCCTGAGAAAGGACATAAGCTATTTTTTAATTTTAAATAAGGGTAGGATGGGGTCGATAGGGGGGATGTAAAGTCGTATGGAAGTATCGCTATTTTTAGAGATAGAAACTTGAAACTTAGTTTTCAGGCCATTGAATGATTGATAAATAAACATGACATTCATAGTTTATATAAGTTAAGGTAAAGAGGTATGGTACCCAAACAAACTAAACTAGGGGTTCCATTTACAATAACTATATATTGTTAATGGAACCTTAATCACCACCAGTTTTTCTTGCAGGTTCATTTTTGGTGGCTTGAGTAATGAACCTTCATTAAACTTAATTTTAAGACCCGTAGCCCCGTGGTACCGGCAGACTTGTTTAAGGTGGGCACAATTCATATGTTAGATTACTCCTATGATCCCTAGAGTAATTGTGTCAGTGCCCCATGATTTTTAATACCATAAATTTAATTTATCTTAGTACCTAAGATTACTGAATTAAAATTGTTTTATTTATTATTTTTGAATACTTGAGTGAAAAATAATTTGATTTAATTTAATGTGACATGTGTATTTGCGAGAAAATTAATCAATAAATCGGTAAGGGTAGACACTTTTCCGTCAAGAATAGTCATGACGTTTATTTGTTTAATAATTGTTCAAAGCGTAGCTTTGTCACGATAATGCCATTGGCCCTCTAGTTGCATTTGGGCTTCATAGTTTTGGATAGATTCACCGCCATCAGTCGTTTCCAGTACTGCTGTTTCCGTTGACAACACCTGGTACTATTCTAATTCGCAGATTTTAAAGATAAACAATATTTTATTTTTATTGTACAACACAGGACCGATGGTTCAGATAGAAGCTAACCTACCTAGTTTCGATCCCCACCCTAGACAAACATTTTTAAGATGACAAATGGCCCTGCAGTTTCACCCATGTTAAGTTGTAGAACTTTCATACTAACTTTGAACCGATCTTTAAACCCCCTTAAGGGATGAAAAATATTTTACACGTGTTTCATGACTTTCAATGTAAAACCTTTATACCTAATATCATTCGAATAACTTCTAAAGCAGTTTTGCACTTTTTACCCCTTTAGGGAATGAATTTTCAAAAATCCCCTACGTTATAAAAGTAAAGCTTGTGCAAAATTTGAAGTTTGGCACCCTAATAATTTAGGCCTTGCGTTGTTATGTCGGTTGATTAGTCAGATTCTCCTTTATATATATATATATATATATATGTAAAGATAATCACTACCCTCTTATCTTCAATGTAGTCATGTTCCTTCTATTTAAATTTTGCCGCGTTAATCGCATAGTCTACCAAAGACTAATACATGACCATGACAGCTACGAGAGTGACATTTGTGACGTGTGTCATTTGCATATTTTGTTAGACGTTTAGTTTTCGTTAAGAGAAATAAAACCTAATAATATTTTAATTTATTCTATCCGTAAATAGAAGATCCTGAAGTAAAGGCTTTAAATGTTGTTTCTTTTGTAGTTTCAGATCAGAGCATCATTTACGGTTTAATTTTATGGAATAGGTTAAGCGTAGACAGTACAACATAAAAACATTGATGTATTAGACATAAACCTTTAAACCTTTTGTATTTTCAGAGAAACGCAATTACGTCTTTATTTCATCTTCCTTCCTTCATATATATATATATATATATATATGTATTTATATTTGTTCTGTATTTAAGTAAATATTATATTTGTGATTCAACTGTTGTCTGGTGTCCGTAGCATAAAGGCTTTAAGCGACTTATCTATCAGAGTATCGGAGTCAGATCAATGTATTAGATATTGTGTGAATTATTTGTGTATAAAAAACGTAAAGTAAGAATATTTGAACTTACTCATATCTGATTAACTCCACATTTAAAACGTCCAGCGTATTTATAAAAAAAAAGCAAGCAGCAAATAACACAAGGCTAGAGAATGCCAGTAACTCTTTATAATGAAGATATGTGAAAGAATTCTAGTCCTTTGAGGTTCACCACTCTCCGACATGAGCGGATGGCCTAGAAACAGCTATTCTAAGATGAATCCATCCCTCAGCGGCGAGATGTAAATGTTACAGCAGCTCCCACTTACTTGATTCTAGTCTAGATATTACCGCGGCTCTTCACTTGGCACTTCTGCGTAACGGTTATAATAACCGATATTGCGAAGTGTTATAATATTATACATATTAAAAATATATGAATATATATGAATTTCTTGTAATAATTAAATTATTTATACTCATGTCCTAAAGAGGAAATATTGATATGTTAAATACTTTGTAGCATGTACGATCAGTAAGAAATAAACTAACCCAAATCTGTCAAATTGGTACAGTCTATTTTCAACTATCTATTTTCTTGCATTTATAGATTAATATCGATTACAAAGTTTTAACAGATTTGGATAGGTTGTGTACAAAGCGTACATATAAATGCTCAAATAAATAATCGTTCTAAAGACTAACAAAGATGTTCTGTCATGATTTTATATTTCTCAATAACTACTCTCGCTTCTATTTATTTGCAAAGCCGCAAAATATAATAATAAGAAGAATATAAAATATTAATATTGATAAGTTCACTATAAGATGTTGTTAAGTTATCTATTTGAGTGATATAACTAAAGACAGAAGGTCCCTTGAGTGGATAGTGAATAAATTAACTTGATGTAACCCGGATCTCACAACTTTTAAAACTTTTTGTCAAAAGTGTATAAAGATAAATGTTTGATACGCTGTTGGATCGGTTCATATATCAAAGTAGGACGCTTGCGAAGTATAATATGCATTATAAACGACTGTCTGACTGTAAGGACTAAGCATTCGCGATACAGCAGTGCCAAAATATTGTGTTATGACTGTGTAAGTGTTAATAGTCTGTTAACTTAAATTACTTTGCTATTTATCTCTCCGGAACTTCTCGCCTCTAAAAGTATTAATCGTCAGTGTTTTTTTTTTATCAAAGACTAGTTTTTATCTGCGCTGCGACTTTGTCTGTGAAGGTTTTATTACATCCCAGACGAACGTCTAGTTCGTTAGCAGCTAAACTGCACAAAAAGTCGTGCTGATTGTACAGAGAAAAATAAAAACCACGGGAATATGTTTTCGTTATAAAAAGTTGATTATAATAAATAAATTCCCACGTCATCTAAAACATTAACCTGACTCCGTGGTAAGTCACTCAAAGCACTGGCCAATTATACTAGCCTAAATGCATATATTTTACACCCAGACAGAACAAATACCATCATATAAATATTTTCCCTAGGTTCACGTCGGTGTCGATCACCTCAGCTTTTTTGAATCGGGCCAAACGATATTGGCAGATATCTATTATCAGCATCTTCAAACCATGAAGAAAGAACTAGCTGACAAACAACCGTCATTGGTCAATCGCTCTAGACCACTGTTGTTTCACTACAATCTAAGACACTACACAACAATAAACCACTAAGTTAGATGTGGAATATCTGCCACATCCATCCTACTCCCCAGACATGCCATTACTATTTTTTTCCGGAATTTGCACAACTTCTTAAAAGGAAAAAAAAAACAATTCCGATGCTGCAGACCAAACTGTCTTTGTAGAGTAAATTAATACTTGCCACCATGGTTTTTTTTTAGTAAAAAGATCAATGAACGTATGAGATGGCAAAAGAGTATAGATTACAACAGTGCATACTTTGATTAATTAAAAAAAATTTACAAAATTATAAATGTCTATATATTTTTCCCATACAACTCGCCAATTTTCTAAATATGTTAGCCTTACTAGGATTGTAGTACTTTAATTCTTGGAAATAGTGTCGTTGACATTTTTCTTTAATGGTTTCAAAGTGCTTGTAATGGTCTGTTTGATGGAAATATATTTAAGTGTAAAGCTATTACAGTAATGACCATAGGTATCATCTCTCGAGCTTAGAATCCTATTTTATATAAACAACTTAATAAATAAAGGGAATAAATACTGACAACCCACTATGCAGAGCCTGCATAAGGAGCGAAGAAACATGTCATGTCATCATGAGCTACCCTGAGCTGACAAGATATGTGTGCCATACATCGAATCTCTAAGGTCGCAGCTGAAAGTAACCAGCAACTGTAAGAGATTGCGGCGCTTCCTGGCGGAGCTGGTTTTAGAGTACGGCCATTCAACATTCCTGAGAAACGCAAAATATCCTCGAGTTGCGGAAACCTACACAAGCTACATCTACAGATGGTCTACAAGGTTGAATAAATTAATTTCCAAGTCGGATACGGGATCCAAACATAACTACGTCTGTGTCTTCTGGGAATTTTCGGCTGTTCCGTGAATATTTAAATCCATTATTAACATTAGCTCGAGATATGAAACGGGCGTTGACCTTCTTTGAGAAAACCTTCAACACTAACCCAGCAAACAGTACAACCTACGTATTTATACTCGAGAATTCTTTATTTGTAATTTGAAATTATTATTTGTAAGGTTTATATCTTTTGCGCAAAGGGTTCGACTCCCACCCAGAACAAATATTTATATGTTGAATATTTATCTCTTTCTGTGTCTAAATGTTAAATATTTATTTAAGCATTATATTAACGATTCTTTTGTTGTCTGATGCTGTTTTAATATTGTTTTTATATTAATGGAACACAGCTGTGTTAATATTAATGGAAAACGTCAATATGTCAGATAGAGATCTATATGAATCTAAATATTTTTTCAATGGTATTTTGTATATAAGTAATATCTACGTAAAAGTTTTATTTATTTAACGCTGCTATTTCGGCAAATCCGGTTTATTTACGGATTATTTATTACCCGATTTAATTGTGCAAATAATAAAGTCTATAGTGCAAGACCAAGTCGCAGTGACTAAAGTCATGTAAGTAACACGCATTGTATGAAGACATTCAACTAGTGTCTTGAGGTATGTCCTACAAAAATAATCGAATAATATTTTCTTACATTTAAGCGTTCTCTGCTTATAATAAAACTTCTTTAAAATGCGGAATATCTTAATTTTTAGCTTAACGTTTCGGTTACCTTTATTTTTGCTTAGGGTAAACTTTGATAGACCTATGGCAACGGGCGATGCAACGTGTATGAGACCTGTGGATAGGTGTGCCTTCTACCGGAATCACCACCTTTCTCCGGCTGTCCCAGTTATTCCCTCCCCCCTCACCCCCTCGCCGTGGGAATAACGACAGACATAATAGTCTACTCCCCAGACGGCTTGGCCTTGTGCAATGCGGATGACAACTGCCTAGTTCATTACCCAAAGGCAAGATTAAGGGGGGGAGGAGAGACCGTCTTTGTTGAAGCGGGTCTGAGTTTGCTGTAACATGCCGACCTCCTACTGTGACATGACGAACTTGCAGAAGGATACCACAGCCTTTTAAGACTCAGCACTGTCTAGCATTGCTGAGACAACCCTGGGCAGCGCCAGGTCTCGGCCACTTGACGCGGTAAAAGACTGTTGCGGTAGAGTCACACATCTAGTCGTATCCTCTGCAGGCGACGTTTTCGGCGCCCGCAAGGTCGACTTCCCAATGAGGCATTTTTGCCAAAAGAGCCCTCACCGTATATAAAGTAACGAGCCTTGAGCAAAGACTCAAGGCTCGTCGACCTTCATTTGTTTGTGAAATCTTATTTTGTCTCGCATACTTCATATATGGCGATCGGGAAAAATATCAAAGTTATTCCCCAAAATACTTTTTCCATCTCGATAAATTACGAGCATAACTAGACAATTAGTTTTTTACAACGAAATTAATAGACAACTAACGACCATATTCTCTGAGACATAGAGATAAGGGCATGGAATAAACACTCCTCCAACCTACGCTAAAGATCATGGTTTCGATCCCCATCGAGAGAAAATATTTATATGATGATATTTGTGTTGTCCTGTGTGTGTGCGTGTGGTAAAAATATGTATTTTTTTTTGTATTTGTAATTCCTCTGTTGCCTGATGTCCGTAACACATGTGCTTTAGGTACTTTAATCTTGGACACAGGTCAATAAATGTTGTTTAAATTAATTAATACTCATAAATATAAACGGTCCGCTTACAGTTAGCGTCACCATAGCCTTTAGAAGCTGATATTTTTTACAAGGATATCACTAGTGCGTTGTCAACCTTGTGATTTGAAGATATCATCTCACATTACCCAGTAATTTCACTGACTCTCACTTTTCAGCTAAGGGATCCTTATGCAAAAGAACAAATAGCAGCGCTATACTGTGTATTCCTTACATATGTAACTGCGATCGCCGATCCACCTGGTAAGCGAGGTAATTATGGCAATCACCCCAACACCAATGCCTAGCAGTGGAACACTTTATGGCTTGATGTTAGCACTATTATGACATGACGTTATAAGTTAACAGCATTTTTTTGTACATGTCTCTTTTTTTCTTGTTAGCGCGTTTACATAAAAGTTTGCTTTAAAAAAATGTTTTTTACTTTTTCATTATTACTGGGTGTATTTGGGTGTACTTTAATCAATTTAGTATACAAAATTTTAGTTCGATCGGTTGAAATATATACTACAAAATTGAGTATCAAGTTGTAGAAGTCCGCCATACTGGATTTATATTGACATCACATTATTTTTCGAGTTATTCTTAACAAACCTTTTCTTTAAACATACATATTGGTATTTATAATCTTGGGAATGCCGCCATGTTGGTTTTAAGATGACATGAACTGAACGTGTATACGAATTATAAGCTCAATTAGCTGAAGATATTTGCTTCAAAATTGAGTTGCAAGATAACACCCGAACATACTTACATTACAAGTAAAATAAAAGTTTTAAAAAAAGATATAACCCTTTGACAATGTAATGCATGGAGGTAACAATACCACAAGAGCGTTGTCGAAATAGTTATCTGTATATAAAAGAAGATGACTGACTGACACATCAACGCAAGGCCTAAACTATAAGGGCAGAGCTTAAAATACTTTGAAATTTTGCAACGTTTCCTTTTGTAACGTAGAGGAGCACTAAAAAGGATTTTTGAAAACCCACTTTTAAGAGAGAGAATCAAGGGTCCAAAGTTAGTATAAAACTTAACCGTTATATTATTATTCGAATGAAATTCAGTATGAAGGTTCCTTCTGAGAAGTCATGAAAAAACTCGTGTACAATACTGTTGTAAAAATCATCCCTAATGAGGGGGTTGCAAAGGAAGTTGCAATGGTAGTATGAAAGTTCTACAACTGCGCGCTGCTAGAACACTAATAAACTTTATAGGCATGATTGCAAAAATAATCTACGAGAAGAAATTACTATTTTGCTGAGTCCATTTCCTCTACGTCTATGTAACTAACACTTCGTGTGAAACTACGCATCTGCTGCTAAAATTACTGTTCAGGAACGTGTTATTGCTATGCTAAATGGTACACCTAAATTCGTATATTTACCTCTATTTTATATATATACTAGCAGTGTCCGCGACTTCGTCCGCGTGGAATAATGACTACAGGTTATATTAAGTAGCCTTTTCTAGTAAAGAGGCTGTTTAACATTGAAAGAATTTTTCAAATCTAACCAATGGTTCCTGAGATTAGCGCGTTCAAACAAACAAGCACACGCTTCATCTTTAAAATATTAGTACAGATTAACAAGGGTGACTTGTACGCGTATTTCAGAATGTATACAGAAAGTTTTGATTTTATTATTCAAATGATTTTACTCTGTTTTTCTTTTAATATTTGATTATTTCATTTTTAATTTCTAATGTTTACAATAAGATAAAAAATAATAGTGCATAATTTTGTTTTATCATCAATAGTTTTTAGCGCATGCGATTTAAGGAATTGTTTAGATATTTTTAGACAAACAGTGGATTTTTTTTTATTATTTTACTTTATTGGAGTTTTAGTATTTATTTTATTTATTTAATTAAATTTATTGCACAAAATGTTACAAAATGTACAAATGGCGGACTTAATGCCAGATGGCATTATCTCCCAGTCAACCATTACACAAAACAGAAAAAATATATATATAGCGCTATGCCGCCACAGTAGAGGGTTATTCGTGCAATTTATAAAATGAGTATATAAAAACGTTATGTATGTCTATAAAAATTGGAGCATGTTTAAGAAAATCTATGCAAATACATACATAATGTTAACACCAGAAATAAATATACGCAGTAGGCATAAAAAAATCATTCTATCAAGGATAACTGCATAAGATTTTACAATAAAATACCAGACAGCCAATTAGCTTACCGATAAATAAATAAAAATATACGTAACTATTTAAGCTTATAATAGTGTTAAAGATTATAAATTTAAGAAAATGTTTATAAAACTAATGATAAAACTGCCTGAAATTTGATTACTCTTACCTAGCTTCAAGACACTGGTTTGTTAACGCCGACGCCGGTAAGAGATATTTAGCATTGATGGAACTTTTATTACCACCAGTGTTTCTTGTTGTTAACTCGTGAAATAAACCAACACTAAACTTAGTTTTAAGAGCCGTCCGGTGCCAGACTAGTATAAGGTAGGCCTAATCTGTTAATGCGCTGTCCTATACGCTCACGGTCATAGATTCGAGCCCCAAGCAGGACAAACATCTAATTTAATAAATAGTAAATTCATACGACATCGCATACATTAACTTGACTCCGAGATAAGCAGCGTAAAACACTTGTATTTTTTCTGTGTCCGGATATGGAAAATAAGAATTTAATATTCGTGATTCCTCTGTTGCCTGTAACACAAGTGCTTTGATAGACTTATCTTGGAGTCAGGTCAATGTATAAGATGTCGTGTGATTTTTTTATTAATATAAAACATTCAAAAACGTAGCAAAAACAGACCGCACTCGCTCATAAATATATAATTAAGTTCATAAACAAATTGCGTATCACAACAGAGAGGGTTTGTTTCAGTTTTCAGTTTAATGAAGCGCCAGTTATTACGCCGCTGAATAATTAATTGCGTAACCACTTCCGCTTCTGTCCGCCATTTTGTTAAAGTTATGACCGGGTTTTTTTTCCGTCCAACTTTAGTGGTTGACGATTACTTTATTTAGCAATCAGTAAAGTCAATACACTCATAGATTTATCATTCATAATCGTAAGGTTATAATAATATAAAGAAAAGATATATCTATATATAGTTATAGTCGTAAGACGCCTAATGTGTGTGATCTACAACGGACTGTTGTAGGTTGGCTTCACAGAGAGATTTCTCAAAGGACCGGATTTTATACGGTCTGTATTCATGCAATCTTGCAAGAAATTTTGTTTTCTTCCTAGATTGGTGTCGTAGTACATAGTCTCCATTTTAGAAACCTATGGTCTCTTAAATTGCTTATTATCTATAACGGTAACTTAATTCTTCCTTCAAGCATTGATCTCGCAATAGCTCCTTAAACTACTGTAAATTTAATAAGGTCAGTCCAGCCACCATATCATTAGCCATAAGTTCTACGATCTAGGTATCATTTCAGCTTGCTTATCTGCTAGGCTATGCCGTTAGCTTTTTTTCTTCTATGGATATCCTCATTCGATCACGTAGAAAGAGACCGGATGTAGTTCATTATTTTATGGTCAACGTTAAGGTTACCGAGTTAGAGAGACAAAGAAGTTCATCATCAGCAGAGTAACAGTAGCATGCCCACTGCTGTACAAAGGTTTCCCCAAATATGGAAGAATTTTGCCCATAATTGCCAGTCAGGCAGGCTTGGTCACAGTGGTAGTGTGTGTAGTGGAATGTTACCCATAAGCGGTGACTTATTGCATTTGAGTTGGACTGTTTTGGGTAGATTTATTACCACCACTATTGGTTACGCTACCTCAGTACCTCATTATGGTACCTGGTACTGGGGAAGGTATTATACTACTTCACTTAAACTACATACAAAAAAGGGCAGACTTTTTGTAATCATTTAATTCCGACTGAAACTAAAACATGAACCAGAAACAGATCAAGAAACAGATCTACGATGATGACTCTATGATGTCAACCTAGGTTCTAGATCAAATGACTGATAGGTTTAAGCACACAATATCTCATACATTGACCTAACTCTTAGGTAAGTCGCTTAAAGCATTTATGTTTCGGACATCGGACATCAAAGAAATCGTTAATAAAATTCAAAAATTTATATTTACCACCTATATACTTAACAAACACGAAAATTCGTGATATAAATATGTATTTGTCCTACAGATCTCGAACCACGACCTTTTGAGCCCACGGTAGGATCACTAACATCTGAGTTTGTGAAACTATGTAGATAATACTATTGACAAAACTCTAACAATAAGTAGCAAGTAACACAGGTAATAAGTAGGTATATAGTTAAATAAATAAGTAGTAATGAGCTTTCCACCCGTGACATTATGTCGAATTGACGTTATATCATGCTTTAATTTAAATTATCCGAAATGCCAGATTTTTTCATTCGATCAGACGTTTCGTCGTATAAACGTAACAAACAAACAGACAAACTTTCGCAGTCAACTGATAGTCGCAATTGTGATCGGGTGATATCCATACAAACGTAACTCTCGATGTTGCCAAAACTCACCATACAAACGACGCTGTTTCAATATACATTAGTATTAATTAAATAATTCTGATAACATTAACTAATTAAGTCGCTAATTTCAATTTATAATCCCCAACCACAGAGGGTTCAATCGAATGAGCATGCGGTACAACTTCAACAAAATGGCCGCCAAAACTTTAACAAAATGTCCGACGGATGCGGAAGTGGTCACGCAATTAATTATGGCCAAGGATAATAACTCGCGCTTCATTAAACTGAGTACTAAAACAAAGCCTTTTGTGTTATACATTTGTTTGTATTAATAACAAATTTTAGGGTAACCTTGTAATTAGGTATTTGGATTTCTCATATGCATTTTAAATATTTTGACAATATCAAACTTGACATAGTTTTGACTAAAATTGTTTACAAATTTTTATGTTATTTATCTGCATTTCCATACAATAAATACAGAAAAATAGGGACTTTCACTGAAAGTACAAGTTATTAATTTGGTTCCCCTTATATTAGAACCATAGCAATTGGACAATAAATTAAAACCTTTTTTTGAAGGGAATAATAGCCTGAAGTTGCTAGCCAGGCTACAAGCGACAGTACTAAATAGAAAAGCATGAACGCCCCGTGGTTTCACCCACGTTGTAAAACGTTCATACAAACTTTGCTCCTCCTTTATCATTCATCATCATTTCATTATCATCATATATCAGGGTCATTACAATATGGAAGATTAAGGGGACAAGACTAAAGTTAAGTTTACTACAAGATCATTACGCGAGCCTCCAGAAAGGAACTTGCAAGAAAAACTCGTGACGATAAAGGTTCCATTAACAAAGTGGTTCGTGTTAATGAAACCTCTACCGGCGTCGACTCTAATAAACCATTGTCTTAAAGCTAATGGTTTAGGCAATTCCATCAAGATTTTATCATTATCAAAATAATAAAGTTTGGTAATAATATCTACTCTGAAAGTATTACTTGAACTTAGCTAGTCTCGAGGCTATATTTCAGATTTCAGATTTCATTGTTGAATCTTTTATAATTTCTATTGTTCGTACTAACTCACGATGGTGTACCGGATGGTAGAATATTACTCTCCCACTGTACTGTCTGTACCAGTCGTAAAATGCGACTAATGTACTGAAAGCGACAGATGGCGGTATATCCATCCGAAACAGAGTGGCTCAAGTGCACATACCAGTGGAAGGCAGCAATGTCTCCATCACTACGCTCTGTGTTTGCCACCAAGCTTAACATTAAATACACTGAAAATATAGCAACACAGAATTAGCTCATGCATAACAATTAATCTCACATTCAATGAAGCTAATTGAAAAATGAGACAAATGAATCAAATTTAATAATTATTTATTAAATTTGAGATAACTTTGAGGACGTAGATACAATAAGACTTATATAACACAAATGTTAATGATATTATCTTGTGCACCAGAGATCATGGGTTCGATCCCCACAAAGGACAAACATTTATGTAATGAACAAACGAGTATGTGTTGGTTTCGTGTGGGTTTTATATATCTTTCATCACTTCAAACGTAAGACGTCCACTGCTGAATATAGGCCTCTACAAGTAATCCCCAATAGAACCGGTTGGACGCGGCCTGTGTCCAGCGCGATCCTGCGGTTTTATTCAGATCGTCCATCTTGCAGGTAGACGCCTTACGCTACGCGTGCTGATACGTGGTCTCCATTCCAGCACCTTGCGACTTCATCGGCCATCGGTTCTGTGTACCAAATGCCTACTGCCACCTCAACTTACTAATCCGCTTGATAACTCGGTTTAGAATAGGAAAGAATAGAATCTTCTCTTTGTATCAGGTGTCGTAAGAAGCGATTGAGGTCCCAGAACCGATAGATGGTGGTATATCTATCCAAAAGAGTGTAGTTTAACTTCACAGGGCATCCCCATCGAGAAAGCTACGCTCTGCGATTGTCAATAGGCTTGCCCTTTCGTTTCCGCTGTTCACACTTGGATAGACTTCTGTTGAGCGGCGTACTTCGAATGACTGAACTGATGATGAAGGTTGTTTTATGTTATTTACGATTCAAAAGTGCCTGTAAAAGGTCATCTTGAATAAAAAAAGTTGAGTTTGAAAATAATATAAAAATAATCATCCAAACTGATTGCTGTCGTTCTAGAGTTATGTGCGCGTACATACATTTCGACGATTCGTATTTATTTATTTAAACGTTACTATTTAAAAATAAAGTTGTCTGTACGTGACAAGATTTTAAGTAACTTCACTTACAGTTTCTGCATAGTTCCCCTTTTCCGGAAGAAGAGAGAAAATATAAATTATATTTCTAGCTAAAAATATGACTTTCTATGAATGAAAATGTCTTAGTAATCGGTTACGTTGTTTCTGGTTACTTATGTACAATAATACTATTAAAACGTAGAATTGTCTTAATTAAGTAGAATTGTCTTCTTTTTTCTATTAATTTTAAAATACTGTAACTTGTTAAAGATGTAATTTTGGAGAGAAATCGAAACAAACACACTAACAAATTTTTCCTCTTTATATTATAAGTACATCATCATCATAACAACCATTAAAAATCCACTGCTGGACGTAGGTCTCCCCAAGAAAAGGGGAATTTGCCCATAATTGCCGCGCTGGGCAAGCGTGTTAGCAATCGCAGAGCGTAGCTCGATGGGGATACTACTGCCCATCCCCAGCCTATTCATTTGAGCTACACTCTCTCGGATGGATATACCGTCATCTGTCAGTCACCTGGTACGGGGAGAGGTACTATTCTACTCTACCGGTACCTCATAGGGATTATAAGTATAAACAAAAATAAATTCAATCTGTGGTAATAGTGTATCAAACTATTAAGCAGTATCAGACAATTTATTAACAATCCGTCGGCCATATTGTTTATGTAATAAACTAATTTCAATAGCGCGTAGAACAATAAGGAGCGTGTCTGTATATAACTGGAGTAGTAATTAATTTTGGCTCGCAAGACATAAATCGCTACATTCACGGGATTGGAAGCGTTATGAAGTAAGTACCTCGAACAAATGTGGACTACATGGGAACGTAATAACGGGATAGAAATAATCCAGGGATATATTACCAACAATATTAACATTTTACCTCGTCACCCCTGTGGATCATTTAAAAATAAGTTTTTAGGATAAGTAGTACTCAACTTTTAACCGTATATCCCGTCTGTATAATAATCTAGCCAAAAGTCTGCCTATGTCAGTAAGATTGCTGTTTTTTTTATTTTCAATATTTGTGTATATCGTTATTTATTTCACATCCTTACTGAGTGATTATTATCTTTTTTTAATATTAATAATTATGCATGATGTGATTGCTTGTAATTGTAAAAACAGGTTATATCTTCTGAAAATACAATTATTGTTTATAATTTACTGTTACTTATGTTGGTAGTCCAATATTAAATAAATAAATAAATAATATCAGCTATTACCTTTTCCATCGCACCGCAAAAAATCTGCATGTTTATGCTGAAAGAAAATATCGTTAAATATAGTTTATAAGAGCATACTGCAGTAGCTAGATAGCTATAGGCATATGATAAGGGTTCTGCAGTGCCTAACTACCGTATATTTATTATATTGCCAATTTTCTTATGTTAAAATATTGTCAAGCAGTTATATTTTTCAAATGCGACTCAAAAAATATTTATGTCATTATATTTATAGTTCTTTTCTACGCCACGCTAATATAAGCTATTCCAAATACTAAACCTGCGTAGACGAAGTCGCGGGCACCAGCTAGTACTTTATAATCAAGATATGTTTGAAGGATTGTAGTAGCTGAAATGCATGAAAAGGATGGAGATATGAAGAAATGACCTTACCACCATAATATTTATTTATTTTTTATTTAACTTTATTGCACAAAATGTACAAATGGCGGACATAATGCCAGATGGCATTATCACCCAGTCAACCATATACAAACAAGGCAATATATATACAAAATAAATAAACGTGGCATACATATTTGTATAAATAAACGCAATAAATGCATATATATATATATATATATATATATATGTACATCAGAAATAGGGTTATAAAGTTAGAGAAGCAGCATCAGTAAATAATAGTGCACATGCGAATGAGATGGCGAGACATCTGGAATTAATTTACCATTATAAGTTTCTATTTAATTGCAAATAAATAAACGAACAAATTTGCGTATACCCAAATACATGTCGCGTTTAAACACAAATGACAAAACAACAATTCGGGAAGTGATGGTTCACTAAAACCATAATAAATAGTTCAATCTTTAGAAGATAAACCTGAATAAATACTTTTCATTAGTCACAACTTATGTTTTAAAACATACAGTTGAAATTATGATGGGAATATAGGCGCATAAAGATTCAGAATAGGTTTTAGTTAGCGAAGGCTTGCTATCGATGTCTTTGAGCGTGCCGTCAACAACCAGAATACATCTAGACATATTACTTCTCTAGTGTTCAGGGTTGCGTATGTTTTGTATATGATACATCGGACCCGTTGGCGCTTTCAGTAGTGTTGCTATTCTGTATGTCAAATGTCATGGATTCATTACCGACCCAGAGCTATAATTCATCATACCAGCCATTGAAAGTCCACTGCTGGACATAGGCCTTTCCAAGAAAAGGTGAATGTTGCCCATAATTGCTGCCCAGAGCAAGCATATTGGCAATCGCAGAGCGCAGCTTTCGCGACCATCCCCACCCTGTGAATTTAAGCTGCAATGTTTTGGATGGATATACCGCCATCTGTCGATTCTGGTACCTTAGTCGCCTCTTACGACACCTGGTACAAGTGATAAATATTGATAAATATTTATTTATTTAAGATATTGTATTTGCAATTTCTTTTTCGTCTGATATTCAGGAACACGAGTGCTTCAAGCTATTAAGTAGCTCAGAGTCAGGTCAATGTATGAAATGTGTAAATTTATCACATAGAGCAAAGCATACACACTAGCTTGTTTACAAGAACATCACTTGCTTGTCTTCGCCCCTCTGTCCCAAAGATCATTAGGTCACATAACCCGATACCGAGTTAGCCCTCTATTGAATCTGGAACACGGCAATGCGAGCACTATGGGGGAAAAGATAGCAGAGTTCTAGATGTCATTATCCATTGCAATTTAGTCTACAAAGTCATCGCTTCATATCGCTTTAGGTGGTAATTAAAGGTTCAGAAGCAGTCTATGTTTTTCTTTCAGGTTCTATTTATATGCAAATTGTTCAAGTCACAGGCGCGTGCTACACTTTTTCCATTCTAGGGGACTGCACTACTATAGTGCTATTCGAGGCCTTCACTGAACAGATTTCATCGAGTATGAAGATATATATATTTGCTTGCACTAAAAACCTTAAATTTTATATTAAAGAAAACATTTTGCAATGCATAAATCCAGTAAATTTGTTCTTGTTATCATCATAGTCATTACAGCAATTGGAAGTCTACTGCTGGGCCTCTTCAAGAAAGTGAGAATTTCTCATTGTTGCCACGCTGGGAAAGGGCGTTGGCAACCGCAGAGTGCAGCTTTTGCAACAGGGTGCCCATCCCTGCTCTGTGCATTTGTGCTACACCAATTCGGATGGATAAATCACGATCTGTCGGTTCTGGTAACTAAGTTATATCATTATTATAATATCTAACAGGAACCTTTTCAGGATTAAATTAAGCTTTTTTAATGTTCAGTCAGGTAAATATTCCCATTGTTACATTTACAACATTACTGTTTTTGGTACCTCATAGTTATAATAAAAAGCCTTAGATATAATAAAAATCTTAATCTTAGCCAACTGGTTGGTATTTTACCCATTTATCAGCACTTATCTGCGGACAGACCAGCTGATAATTAACCCAAAACAGCAGCTAAATCAAAGGTGGCTGTGGTTTTGATAGCTGGCTTTATATCAGTTGAACCGCAAAAGGCTATTAGGGAACTACATGAAAGGCTACATAACACGTTCGTAGGTTAAGCCTTAGGCAAATTGATACAAGGCAATTGGCAGGATGAAGGTGACAAGGGCAATACATAAATATTGATAAACG
This sequence comes from Heortia vitessoides, assembly GCA_020976665.1. NCBI lineage: Eukaryota > Metazoa > Arthropoda > Insecta > Lepidoptera > Crambidae > Heortia > Heortia vitessoides. Next base: position 3,529,111 of record JACJUM010002768.1, read on the forward strand.
AGGAGTTTTGTTTTGCGCAAAATTAACCAAGAGCTATGGTGGACTGGACTACAACCGCTAGTTACCCAAAGATACTAAATTATTTATTTGTATCCATAATTTTTTATATTATATGTATTTATTGCGTTTATGGGTGGCTAATGCCTAGCAGTGGACTACCTCTGTCTAGTATGATGATAACATATATAATTATTATTTTTGTACTAATCTATTTTTGTCATGTCTTGTTTATGTGTACTTTGCCTTATCACTGGTAGATATTTTAAATTGACGTACTCTTACATCTCAAATTTCTTAATTATTTCTATTTCCTTTTACCATCCAAACGCTACCTGTAAGAAAACGTCTGATATAATTTGTCTTTGCTTTTATGATAAACATTAAAGTATATATTTGCTATTACACTAACAGATCAATGTGGTGTAAAAGATCGTGTGGTGACAACAGTAGAGAAAGGAATGTTAAGATGGTTTGGGCATGTAGAAAAGATTAATTAATGTAAAATGACTGCACAAGTATATAGAACGAAAGTAAATGGAAGAGTTGGTATAGGACGACCTACGCGAACATACATTAACCAAATAGAAGAGGTACTAAAGAAGACCCCGGTCATAAGTAGGTACCAAGAATTAACGAGCGTGTATGAAAGGAATAATGCAAGTAAAAAAGCAAAAGGTATGCCAAGATCGTAACAAATGAAGATCCATAGTCTCTGCCTAACTCGATGGGACCCAGTGTGTACGTATGTATATAAGTTAACACTTCAAAGCTTTGTCAAAATAACGTTTGCTTGCAGTCATAGTGTTAATGGTCTGTTTTATCACAGTGACAAGGTTCTAAAATGTATATTTTCTTATAATTCTGACCGTACAAGGTTAATATTTAGCACCAATAAGCTACTTTGGGCTACCGCGTGAAGACTGTAAACGGAGTACGCACCCGGCAAGGCTCGTAAACAAATACGTGGACTGTAACTAGCACAATAAAGCTTATAATTGATTGTGCTGTAACCACATGTTTTGGTTTAATTATCAACAACCACGTACCGCCATATCTTGTACATAACAGATCGGTGTACTTACGGGAATGAATTGGACAGCTATTTCAAATCATTATAATCCATTGAGGTTTTCTCAATTTATTTATTTTTTTAATAGAAAAACCACCGACGTTTTTGCAACTTAAAAACCAAAATAAGGCTAATGCCAGGTTTTTTCTGAATAAATTAAAAGTAGGTGATGGAAATTGAGTAACAAGTAAAAAAAGAATAACAATACTATAAATAATAAAACAATCTCATATCTAGACAAATATAAAGAGATAGAGAAGAGAGAGAGAGACTACCTTTTTGGCACACCTCGTGATTTTGAAAATGCTTAACTTTCGCTTTTTTATAATATTTACACGTATGCTGAATCATATTTCACTCGGATTCTTTTCACGAGATCGCTTCAGGAGTGAAGACATCCTGAAAAACTGAAGTTACGATTAGCCTGGTTGATTAGTAGGTTGGAGCGACAGAACAGAGTAACAGTAATCTAAGTGACAAGACGGAGTGATAGACATAGAACCTAGGCAAACGTAGAAATACAACCGGTCCAATTTGAAATCACTTGAGAAGGCCTATGTCCAACAGTGAAGAACTTGCGGCTGACTTGATATTAATGATAATTATTATATAATAATCATAATCATCCTACCAGCCATTGGGAGTCGACTGCTGGACGTAGGCTTCTCCAAGAAAGGCGGAATTTTGGCCATAATTAACGCGACGGGCAAGCTGCCAATAGCTAGGTCCTTCGCAGAGCGCAGATTTCGCGACGCGTATGCCCCACCCTATGCACTTGAGCTACACTGCCTCGGACTTAGTCACCTCTTACGACACCTGTTACAGGGGGAGGTACTACTCTATTCTGCCGGTACCTGACGACTTAATAATAATATTTATTGTAAAACCGTTTAAACAGTCTTATTGTAAGTATTAGTTATTATAATAAATTCCCACAACACCTCATACATTGACCTGACTACGTGGTAAATCACTTAAAACACTTGTGTTACGGACACTAGACAACAGAGGAATCACAAATATACTACTTAAATAATTATATTTAACACCCAAACACAGAACAAACACAAATATCATCATTCAAATATTTGTTCTGGTTGGGGATTGAACTCACGACCTCTGGCGCACAAGATAGGATCACTGCCATCTGCGCTATCAAGCTCGTCGTTTAATAATATTAATACACTTTATTGTACACGTGGGGTCAGTCGCCGAATTCAACTGGGCTGGGCAGCTTCGGAAAACTGCGAAATATCTACTCGTCCGACATACCTTATTGCCTTAAGTTGAAAGTTTTCGACCAATGTGTGTTACCAGCGATGACCTATGGCAACGAAACGTTGACTCTTACCATTAGCCTTATTAGCCAACTGAATGTAGCTCAACGAGGTATCGAGAGGGCAATACTCGGAGTTTATTTGCGCGATCGAATCAGGAATAAGGAGATTCTTAAAAGAACCAAAGACTTTGCCCGACGGATTAGTAAGTTGAAGTGGCAGTGGGCAGGGCATTTGGTACGCAGAAGCGATGGCCGATGGAGGCGTAAGGTTCTGGAATGGAGACCACGTACCGGCAAACGCAGCGTAGGGCGTCCAGACTATCTGACTAAAACCGCAGAATCGTGCTGGACACAAGCCGCATACAACTAGTCCTATTGGAGATTACTTGGGGAGGCATGTCTAGCAGTGAACGTCTTATTGCTGATATGATGATGATGATGTTGATGATGATGACAATGATGCAAACCGTGAAGTCCAGTTGACGGCCTTATCGCACAGAGCAATTTCTTTCGGGCTACCTTTGCATGCAAAATGTGTGGAAGATATATTTAAAAACATGAGGTACGAGTAGCTTGAGGTGCACCAAATAAACATTAAAATTAACGTGAAGATGACACTTTTTAAAACTTAAAAAGAAAACTGAAATATGTTCAGTACCACTATAATATATATCTTAACAGTAATTTAATTGGCTAGTTAGAATACTACGCTCTAGAATAATTAGAGCTATAAATAATACTCCTTCACTCTCTTCTTAAATATCGGCAAAGACCGCGTGCATTGGATTGTTAGGGGGAGAGCTTTCCACAAACAATCAGCATAAACCGTAAAGAATTTACTGTAGAATACTGTGAAATGCACAGATAAGCGTTAAACTCTTTGATGAACTAAGCGTTTCTCTCGCAGATGAAACGATTTCAAGATAAGAAAGAGAGGATGCATAAAAGAATACCTTATAGAGTAAAGAAAGGCGAATAAGAAGCCATTTGAGTTTATTTCAAAAATTTGTTACGTGATCATATTGAGGCCAAAAATGTGTTTGTTAGTAATGTTTGTTCTTCTCAATAAAAACAATCAAGTTTCCCTCGTTAACAAACCGCCGACTATTCTCCCGTATGTTTCCGTCCTGTCATACACACACAGTATGTTAATTAACGAAGATATTATCACGTTTTGGTACACTCGATTATATACATTGTGATTACGGTGTATAGCGTATACAGCTTTTAGTAGCCCGATTAGATCTTGGTTTGAGAGAAAATGTGTTTTGTTTTAATACCACGTTACTCAAGTACACGACTCTGCTTTGCTGAAGTTAAAGCACAAAGCAGAGTATTTGACGTGAATACTTCAAGTCGTATTTACGTCAAATATGCTGACTTAAGTTTGATTGAGTAGATAAAGTGTGAAGAGGTGACAAATAAACTTAATATTAATAGATTTAATTAATTATTTGTACATAAAACAAATTACATAATCAGAAAGAAAAAAAGTGACAAGTTTTAATATTTTTTAATATGTAATAGGCGACCTTATCGCTCAAGGCGCTCCCTTCCAGGCAGCCTTTGGACGGATATATAAGAAGATAATATGATAGGACAGTTAGATGTGTACTACTAATTTGTTTATTATATAGTATAAATAAAGTAAATTAAATGATAATACTAAACATGTCTACATAACAATAAATACATAAATAAACACATATATTGAAACGTTACAGCGCCAAGAAATGTATAATTTGCATTTAAATTTAAATTTGTTTGTACTGTTAATATTTTCTCCGAAAAATGATACTCATATCATAGTATGATATTGAGACATGTTTGACAACATTTCATTCATTGACCACCTCTAATATAGATAGTTAAAAACACATGCGCTACAGATATCCGAAAACAAAAAATTTGAAATCCTAATTAATATTCTAAAGGCTTAAATTAAACTTGTTTGTCACGTCTAAACGCTTTTTCTACTCAATCAAACTTCATTCAGTGTTTTTGACGTACATACGTCAGGACGTATTCACGTCAAATATGCTGCATTGTGCTTTAATTTCACCAAAGCGTAAATTTTTCAAACATGTAAGTAGTTGGGAGTACGTCACGTCTACCATCAAGCATTCTGTATGCTTTTTTACTGACTTTATAAAATTCAAAAAAATAAGCTTAATTAATTCTTACTAACTTTTGCGTTTCTATATAGGGTAGGTTTTCACGTATATTAGAAGGATATGTAATAAAGCCAACGCACTTAGGTAAATATATATATATATATATATATTTTTAAGAAAATTGTGGATACATATTAGCTAATGTATTAAATAATGCTGGAGAATTAATTATCTCATAGAATATTTATGAAGGTATGACGTTTGGAAGCTATAAAATTTAATTCCATATCTATCTAGTACCACTCCGTTTGTACTTACAAGTACTTGTTTCGGCTTAAATTACTAATATAACCACAAAACATTCTTGGATCATAATTAAACCAGAGCCATATTAATATTATAGTGCTTAAATAATTCATCAATATATTAAATACATTTTGCTTGCTATAAGCCCTGCCCATTACCACTTTAACTTGCTTCCACTGGGCTGTGCTGGTAACTGTTATTCCCTTACGTCTGGGATAGTTGAAATCCTAATAAATTCATCATCAACAGCCATTGGAAAATGGATTTCAGCTGTAGTTCATAGGTTTCTTAAGAAAGGGGGAGTTATGCCCATAATTCGCCACTGGGCGAGCGTGTTAGCAATAACAAATCTCAGCTTTTGCGGCATGGATTCTTCTGCTCAAACCCATCCTGTACGTCCGAGCTTCACTATTTCTTTGTTATAAAATAATAATTCATTTACTTACAATTAAACCTAGCACCTTGGACCGTTTTACGGATTTTCGATAGGCCAGTAAATACATGTAGTAGACATCATACAAAAGGTCATCTCTCATTGGTACCTCACTCTCATCTATGTCTACCGCAAAAAAGCAGTGTTTAAATCTCTGTTCTCCAATGTAGCACAATATCCTCAAGTCACAAGGTTAGCAACGTGTAAATGATATCCTTGAGATATTACGAGCGTCTACAGGCTGCAGTGACGCTTACTATCACGCGGACTGCAGGCTTGTTTGTCGACCTGGTCTATTAAAAAACAATGGTTTTAATAGCTCGCAATAACTCTTAAGAAGAACATAGGCTACATTTTATCCGAGGTATATATATATAGATACTTCTTTCAGTATCTAGATCATCATCATCATCATACCAGCTATTGAAAGTCCACTGCTGGGCGTCCCCAAGGCTTAAGAACCCACCTTTCGCAACGGGGATTCTGCCGCCCATACCCGCCCTGTGCAGACGCTTTAAATGCCAAAGACCATAGATAATATGCTGCACTTTAATTCGTCAAGAAGCGTAGGTAGGTACGTACCTACCTACGCTTTACTATTTAGATAAGTTTTGAAAGTCTTGTGATTCCGCAATACACAGGATTATGTTTAAATAAACTGATTGTTGTTATTTCTCTATTGTTTCTGTTTCTGTAGAATATACCTTATTTTATTATTTCTATGGATGTAAAAATAATATCAGCATATTAATGCTGCAAAATAAACCATTAAATACAAACAACAAACTTGCATCGGTAACGAATGACAATGACCTAAATAATGATTCGCCTTGACACGTGCAAATAATACAATCATCATTACAAGAATATAAATAGAATACACAACTAAGTAAATAAATAACTAAGACTAATATTGAACTAACTCTTAGTTCCGTGTAGTGTTAGTAATTAGTCTAGTGTTTTGAAAAATACAGTATTTTATCAGACCTGAAAGTGCCATCTATCTATTGATTATGGTACTACTACAATTTAAACGAACAATGCCATTCGTTTGCTTTTCTCTAAACATAATAGATGGCGTATTGTAAAGGACGTAAATAAGTTTTTAATGTAAAAGTGGCAAACATAATACACCTATATAAAGTTATTTGTTTATTTAGATAATTTAAACTCCAAAAGTATATAAATAAATAAAAAAATGTGGTTATTTATATAATTAATATATTTAAATGAGGATTATTACTGTCATTTATCTTCGTCTAAAGAAGATCCTTCACTTTAATAAGGCTGAAAATAAAAATTTAAAAACCTTTTGTATTTTATCTGAAAGTATAATTATAATGAGCATTGATAATTAGAGACATTATTAGTTAATGAATGTTATGGTTTTGCATACAAGGCTGGCTTAGAATTATTATATTAAATCTATCGAATTTATATTTAGAAATGGGGAAAAAGTTAAACACGTATTTTGACTTAACAAGCAAAATCGAGTGCGTATTATTAAGACAAATGATAGTCATTGTTTTTTATCTATGGCATAACTATTCCGTTGGTTAACATTTAAGAAACTCGGGACGAGACAAAATTTAAAGCTTATTATTAGGCATATTTTTTTAGTTCCTAATTAGGTACAAGCATGAACCAACTGATTTCAGGCGGTAGGAATATTTTTTATAGTATTTTCCTATAGGCTTTAAAACATTTATTACAAGATATTTTGTCAATTAAACCGTTGCGGTTATGTTACCGAAACTTAAAAGAAAAAAATACTGCGGCAGCAGATGCTCGCTGTTCTTCCGGAAAGAGGTCATCAGGTCAACCGCGGAGTCCATTGCACCTCTTTACTTCATTATCTACAAACTAGCAACACTCCGCGGTTTCATCTGCGTAGTTCAGCATTCTGTAAGAATATGGAGACACATTATAGCTAATGTTACTGATATGATATTTATTTATCAGCAGTGAAAGTTTAAAATATTAAAATTATTGTTAATAATTATTTTCTCCTCTTTTCTTTTTCTTCTAATTATTATCCAATATGATAATATAATTATCATTACAACAGCCACAAAACGTCCACTGCTGGGTAATTGCCGCGATGGGCAAGAGAATTGCAGAGCGAAGCTTCGTAACAGGAATGCTGCTGTCTAATCCTGTCTAATTTTAGCTACACTGCTTCGGGATATACCGCCATCAGTCGGTTCCGGTTCATCAGTCGCCTCTTACGACTCCTAGTACAGGGGGAGGTACTATCCTACTCTGGCTATACTTATTGTAATTATTTTTTCAATTTAATATAACTTATGTTACTGTTTGGTGTGTTTAGTGAAGACGAAACTCTCTAGCTGTGAAATAATTGTTTAAATCGTTTGCATAGTATTGAGTTAAGTTATATTAAACAATAGATGATGAAAGATGAACTAGAACGTAGTATGTTCCCGGGGTAAAATAATAAATATTATCACTTACAAGGGTCATACAAACATTACGCCTATATTCCATCGGAATAGGCAGAATCTCTACTATAGATCTCTATTTGCTACGATCTTCACATACCTCCCTCGCTTCCCTTACTCACATTAGTCCTTCTATACACGATCATTTATTCACACCCTTCTTTAATACCTCTTCAACCTAGTTAAGGTATGTTCGCTTAGGTTGTTCTTTACGAACTCTTTCATTCACTTCTGCTCTATATGTGCAGTCATTCTATTTTCATCCGTACTTTCTACATATTCAAACCATCTCAACATTCCTTTCTCTCTTGTTGTCACAACATCTCTTATCATTTTATTGTATATCAAACTCACACCATACATACTGCGAAGTGCTCTCTGTCTTTTTAAAAATAAATATTCTACTTCCGGTAGAGGAAATACCGTAGGGATTTTTGTGGGTATACCGATTAACGGGAGTCCCACACACGTCGCAGCTCTCACTGCGATAGGTCTTTAATAGACCTAATAGAAGTTGTCCTAAACCAACTCTATCATTTACTTATGTTAGAAAACAAAACCGCAGTCAAAACTAGTCACTGAATAATTGGCAATAATAAATCATTGCAATAATGCGCACAGTTCTCTAGGCGACAAGTACGTTCGTGCCCGTATGAATGTCAAAATATTTATGCAAAAAACAAATGGAATATTACTGTGTTACGCAATTTTGTATAAACAGTTGTGGTGAAAACAAAAGAAAGACGATAATATGTTTTATTTCAACTAAAATTTATCAATTAACATCATCATATTGGACTTCCCACTGTTGGAGGTGGGCCCACCGCGCTGGGCGAGCGTGATGGCACAGAGCGAGGCTTCGTGACGTGGATGCTGCTGCCCATTCCTGCTCTATAGGCTTACGCTTCGCTGTTTCGAATGGATATTTCACTATTTTCCGGCTTTGGTACACCAGTCACCTCTTGCTACACAGCATGGGTAGGTAGTAATTTATACTCTAGACTGCCGAATATAAATATTAATGTAACTTATCTGTCACACTTTCTGAACTAAACTGGTGAACTAGTTTGATGATAATCGATAGCCTCGCTGTGTAGTACCGCTGTGTAATACCGCAGTGTAGAACAGTACCTCTCCATGTACTAGGTGTCGTGAGCGGCGACTAAGGTATTAGAATCGACAGACACTGTCGATAGACACATCTATTAGCGTGAATTTCTTGGATAACTCAGACGTCAAATCGACCGCCATCGTGGAGGGGGGGGGGGGGGCTGGCGTGGATTACCGCGTAAGGAGAAACAATACCCTTAATTAAATAATTACCACTTAAAAATTGCTTTCCTAATCATTACCTTAAAAACCGCGCCAACACTTTACTTGCTTTCATGCATAGTCAGATCAGGAATCAATTGACAATCATTTTTCAATCATTCTAATTGTAGATAAATAAATTCCCACAACGTCTCATACACTGATCTGACTCCGTGGTAAGTAGCTTAAAACATTTGTGTTACGGATATACTTGACACCAAGACACCCTGGGCGGAAATCGAACCCACGACCCATGGCACACAAGATAGAATCACTACTATCTGCGCCAACGCGCTCGTCCTACCCATTTTGGACACTGGTGAACTCTAGCGCGTTCGTACAACATGATGCGAAGTCTACGCGGGCAGAACCTAAGGCTAATATTTCTTTAAAAGTTATAATACAAGACCAAACTAACATAACTACATGTCCAATTCTCCGGCGGTTGAGTTATCGAGATCCTAGACTACCTGAATTCATCTAATAGTTGCTAATTTATGCAATATTTGCTAAAATCCAGATAAAAGCAAAAAAAAAAAATTAATAAAAGTAGTGATGAGGATATTGTATACAAGATACAAGGCTAATCATACGACCTTTGGTCAAGATTGCCCATTGCCACCACTTATGTGGGATAAGCGTGTAATCTTCCTTTCGCTAACAGTCATCGCTCGGCCTTTATTTTATTTATAGCTACACAATTATGTTAAATAACTAATAAATCTCTAACTCTCGATATGCGAATATGATTTTCAATCGATTATAAACGATTTATCAGCTTGGTCACAATTGATTATTGGTATATACCTTATTCAAGGTGTAGGTGAGCAAAGTAATAAAATACAAAGAATGACAGAAGGTTTATTAGTGTATAAAATGTATTGATATCCGATACACATATAAGTATAAGCTGATTGAATAACACAATAACGCAGGGCGATAAACTGTAAGGGCGAGAAACTTAAAACTTTGCCCCCGTTTACGTTATAAAACGTTCACTGAGAAAGATTTTTCTGTATATTTGTACATTTACCCTCTAAAAGGGCAAAAGGGGGGTGCAAAGTTGGGTACCCTCAAAGACACTATTTCACGTCGACGAAGTCGGGGGCATAGCTAGTATAAAATTCACTTAGACAAGGCAAATATCCATGTTATAAGTAAAAACAGAAGGAACCCATTTAAATAATTTGACACATCATTTTTAATTTATTATAAATAAGTTATCAATATTAACATATTTTATGTACACACAACAACAGATACAAACATACATATTTGTAAAAATTACTAATAAAAATTAATAAACTCAATGTTCGGTCGATAAAATACCAACACAGTTTACAGTGATCTTGTATGACCTGTGTGTATAACAGCAAAGTAGTTATATTTTAATTTGATCTGTGTTTTTTGCGTGTCAGGGATGCATATTAACTTAATTGTAAGATAGTATAAAGGTAATTATATAACAAATAATATTGTATATTGTATGTATTTATATTTTGAGAAACAGCCAAGTATAATATAAAGTTTAAAGTTACAAAAACACAGATAAAATATTCAAGTATATATCCGTTTGCATTGTAAACAAATCAAGTGAATTTGAAAAATGAGCAGTATACGTAGAAACCGCTCTGTTTTGTTTGGCCGCTCTTAAATAAGAACATCGAACATGCTACAATCATTGTACTTAATACAGATATAAAATTCCTCATTTTTGAATGAGGATTTTAAAACATTTATATAAATACTAGCTGTGCCCGCGACTTCGTCCGCGTGGAATAGTTTTTTGGGTACCATACCTATTTACTTCAAATTATATAAACTTTGAATGTCACGTTTATTTATATCGAATCAATGGCCTGAAAAATAAGTTTTAAGTTTCTAGCTCTAAAAATGGCGATCCATGCAAACAACTTTTCATCCCCCCTTGCAACCCCTGACAAACCTTATTTCGAGTTCAAAAATAGCCTATGTCCTTTCTCAAGGTCTAAAGATTGTCTATGCCAGATTTCATCAAAATCGGTTGAGAGGTTTAACCGGGAAAGCGTAACAGACAGACAGACAGACAGACAGACAGACAGACAGACAGACAGACAGACAGAGTTACTTTCGCATTTATAATATTAGTAGGGATTGGAACATTATGGGTCCAATCCTTTTATTTTTATCTCGTATATATAATAAGCAAGCTAAAGCTAAAAATGAGTGGGTAAAAATTAAAAGACCAAGAAGTAGTTAACGTCTACTTACGTTTAAGTTTCCAGATCTGGCAATAGAGGCAAAATATTCTTGATGTACAGTTTTTCCTAATGTTATAGTATAACTCTGATCACCAAAATTTATTTCATATGAAAAAGAGAAGATCCCAAGCTGCCAATTATTGCTTTAGAAGCTGAAGATCTCGGGTCTCTAGACCTCACCTTGGATACAGCAGACCTCAGGTCTCAAACTCTTGCCTAGGAAGCAGAAGATCCCGGGTCTCTAGACCTCACTTCCAAATATTAAGCCTCCAAGTCTTGCATTTTAAGCAAAAAATCCCGGGTCTCCAGTCATTACTTTACAGAAGAACGCAGGTCTTCTGATCGCGCATTGGAAGCAAAGAATACCGTAACTCCAAATTTAACCTTAGATACAGA
>JACJUM010002768.1:3540727-3566344 GCA_020976665.1 Heortia vitessoides
TGGAAGCAAAGAATACCGTAACTCCAAATTTTACCTTAGATACAGAAAAACACAGGTCTTCAGATCTCAGCTTAGGAGTAAAAGATCTTGTATTCGCAGAACCTTTATGAAACACAGAAGACCCCGGACTTACATATCTCGCCTTAGATATAAAATACAGTTCTGCTTTAGTTTTACATAAAACATTACATATTGGATCACCATCAACTGCCGGATACTGGCATCACAAAGAAATGAGGATTTTTGGGCACTGCCACACTAGGTTTGCATTTGAGCTACAATGTTTCTTCAATGTTCTTTAATATGACACGTAGTATAAGGCTACCTACTCAGAGCGGGCAACTTTATTGGAACAGACTGCAACACAATACAGTACTTATTAGTATTAGTCTAGTATATTAGTATTAGTCTTATTTCGATCTTATCTGAGATCATAACTCACAATATTCTGTTAAATTATTTAAAAGTCGTTGAACTGGAGATGTTTCTTGAAGAACGAGTTGTATCGACAGTGGTTACTTTATTATTATTGTAAACGTTTTATCAGTAAATTAAAACCGACAGCCCTTGTAAACATTTCCGAGTTCAAAAATAGCCTATATCTATTCCAAGAGTTCATGTCAAATTTCATTAAGCTCCGTATATCGATTAAGACCTTATCAAGAGAAATTACATTTATATTATTAATATTGTACATATAAATAATACAACGTATATAAGAGTTATATACATAGTTCTAATGGAGACCACGTAACGGCAAGCGCAGCGCAAAACATCCAACCATAAGGTGGGCAGACGATGTGCCTAAAAACGTACAATCGCTTTGGATGCACAACCGGCCTTATTGGATATTTCGTTAAGAGGATGGATGTCATTTGTCCATCAGTGGACGTCTTATGTCTGATGTAATGATAAAGACTATATAATTGGCCCTGCTATATAATAGGCAGACCTCTTACAAAGGTTGTCTCTATTGGTCTTAACTCTCCGCCAAATTGTAGTGTCCGCAGTGCAGTGTTCCGGTTTGAAGAATGCGAGAGGCATCCTTCTCTTTTACCGGGTAAATGTCAATAGGATTTTCAGATCATTTACAATTACTGGGCAAATGTCAATAGGATTTTCAGATCATAAGGTTGCTAGTGCCAGTAATATCTTTATGATGACGCGAGCGTCTATAGGCTGCGGTCACGTTTACCATCAAGCAGACCTGTTGCTTGTTGGCTTAATTAGTAAATAAAAAAAGGTTATAATAAGGCATACGTTAAAATTAATTAATACATAGGTATGCAATTACTCGGTTGCTAGGACTTTTTTCTACAAGTCATAATCATTAAATATAATCCGACCTTCTTCGCTCCGACGTGTTAAAAACGCAGTTTCGCACAAGGTAAACATCTCAATTAGAGACATTTTGAAACAATAAAAACTTATTGCATATAATAACCGAAAACCTTAAACGAATGTGTGCTTAATCGGTTTATGATCAGAACTAACTTATACTGCAGTTTCACGTGTATTTGACTTGAAAAACGAACCCGTGTACCTCCTTCGATACTAGAAATAGAAATAAATGCATGTCTTTTTGAGCGTATTGCTTATTACATTTTTCACATATGTACTTTTTAAACGGACCATCATTAAATTTGGCATTTTCCAATCTGCGACTAATTTCAATGATTAGAGATTTGGTTTTCCGTTTCTTTACAATGACCGATCTTTTTCAAAATCGTAGACATAACGACTCATATGTGAAGTTGCGACGTGAACGACACAGCTTTGTGTCCCGCACAAAACAACCAATTATTTGACTTGGGTCTGGTAATGTTGTTCTAACGTTGTTTTTGATTTACATAAAACATGACTATTAAATAACTAAAATACATAAATGACGATTCTCATAGTTATGTTATCATTAATTGTACATTGTAATAGGTTGTAATAACAACATTACAATTTTAATATAATTATAATCAAATAAGTATAATAGGCAACTTTATCTCTTAATTAAACCACGGATTGTTTTAATTTCTTGTTAATTTTATGAGAATTGTACAATTAAAACATACACTACAATGATATTATGAGTGCAATTTAATTGTACTTTTTAACTGAATATTAGTTAGTTACATTTAAAATGTGTAATAATCACTATATACATTCTAAAACTGTCATTTTAATGTACGCCGATTACCTATTACTAAAAAGATTCCAGATAATGTACGTACATTTTATATTGAAATAAATATTGCAATGTTTAAGATAAAAGTTAACATCTAGTATATAATGTGTACAAGTAGTTTGTAAACAAAAAAAACTATGAGTATACAAGATCTTGCTCCATACCGGCTCGAAAGACAAACGTACTAATTTTCCCATTAACATCATTAGCGAGAACCAAGACCGCTTCGAATCGATTAAGGAAGATAAAGCCCTTAACGCAAATGGTCCACGATAAACGTTGCTTAACATCAAATTGTCCTCATTGTGCACGCGGCACGTGAGAAACCATTGAAATTGATAGGATCGCATTTTGCCATAGCAGTATTGCGACCAAGTCTGTACTATTTAGTCGTGTAGGATGTTAAAGTTTTTCGCGTACGCGCTCCTTGTGACGGCGACTCGCGGCGCGCCGACCGTGATCGGAGACTTCTCAAACATCAACGAGTTTGCACTGAAGCTGTTGGAAAACACATTCACGTTCCAAGATAATTTTGGCACGAAGAATGTCGCCATATCGCCTCTATCAGTATGGAGTATATTCTCTTTACTAGCGGAAGGATCGTCGGGCGACACGTTTTTAGAATTAATGAAGGGATTGAAGTTACCCAGAGATTTGAGGACAACCCAAGCGTTGCATATGGCCGTAAACAGTCTATTGAAGAGCAACAAACAAGACGTCACCTTGAAAGGAAAGTCAGCTATGTTCACAGATTGCTCGTTGGAAGTGCATCCCGAATTTTGTGAAGCAGCGACGGCGTACGGCACAGATATTTACTCAGTGGACCCGAGCAACACGACTAAATTATCGCACGACATAAACTACTTCGTGTGCTTAGCCACAGAAGGATTAATAACCAACGCGATAACCCCAGAAGCGTTAGAGAATCTACGAATGGTGTTAGTGGATGCGTTACACTTTAAAGCGACTTGGACGTACCAGTTCGATCCGTCACAAACAAAAGAAGATCAATTCTACAACTATCAGGGGAAGGCTCTAGGATCTGTCAACATGATGTATCAGAAAGCGCCGCACGGTTTAGCGTTTCCAGCTCAGATTGAAGCGCAAGTGCTGGAGATGAATTATGGGAATAACGCGCAGTATTCCATGGTTTTAGTACTACCATTCAACGGAGTGCCGATCAAAAGAGTTCTGAGTAACCTCGCGTCCCAGCCTTTGGATTGGATGGCGGAGCTAAGAGATGTGGAAGGAATATCTGATGTAGACTGTTTTATACCACGATTCAAGTTATCTACAAAGCAGGATCTGATTACTCCTCTGCAGTACTCCGGTATACATTCTATATTTGACGTACAAAAGGCTCAGTTGCCAGGTGTGTCCGACAGTCCTTTGTTCGTGTCAAAGACAATACAGAATGTAGAAATTGAGGTGACTGAAGAAGGGACAACTGCAGCCAGTTCTACCGTCGTGGGTTTGGAGAATAGGATATTAAGTCAGAGGTTTGAAGCTAACAAAGAGTTTGTGTTCCTGATTATGCAGAAGAGTGCAAACGTGATCTTATTTGCGGGTGTATACACTGATCCTATACTATTTTAAAAACTCCTTTGTGTGGGACTGTTAGAAAGTTATTAGCCTAAAATTAGAGCGCTGTATTGTCGGTCTCTAATTACCTTCTCAAGATGTGAGTATTAAATTAATTTAGTGGCCATTTGTTAGTTGGTAATGTTGATATGAATCAACATAACGTTTCTATTGGGATAATGTAAAATTATTGTAAAATATTGATCCCAAAGAAAGTCATCGCCAAATGTATGTGAACCTGATTTATAATTTCTTTACATGAAAATACATTTTATATTAAAGGATTTTATGGAATTTTATTGATAAATATTGGAATTTTAGGATCTGCATGCATCTTTAAACAGTACTTCCCGTCTTAACAACAGTTTGATTTATAGTCAATTAAAATCTAGTCAGGTAAATTAATCCTTACTCCTTACTAATACTATAAAAGTGAAAGTTGGTTACTATAAAGGTAAAAATTATTGTCCAATAAAATATAAAACAATATCTTGTGTCAAACACGTTTGTTTCTTTAGCGTAAAAAAAATAATTACTAGATACTAATACCAAGACTACCGAGTAAACATATGAAATTTCATCATAATTGGTTTCTCCATTCGGAGATATGATCGGTAACCAAATCTATGATGATGTCTTGTTTCACTGTATATGTTTGTCTTGTTTTAACAACAATATTTATCATGAAATAAATATTGCTTAAAGTCGCAATACTGAGATATAACCTAACCTAACTCTTAAGTTAGATCGAATTGTTTACAGTAATCAAAACATATTAAAATCGGTTCAATAGTTGCAGTGGGGTACGGGTAAAGAAGAATAGTACCTCCTTTTGAACGACTGAGGTACCATAAATAGCGGTAAAACCTTCCGGAACAGTAGTTTAAATGCACAGAGAGAGCATGCGAAGATGGACAACGATATCCCCATCGCGAAGGCTACGCTTAGGGATTGGCAACACGATTGCCCAGTGCGGTAATTATAGACAAAAATTCCCCTTTCTTTGGGATACATATGTCCAGCAGTGGACTTCTAATGGTATGACATTAATGATAGTTTAGTAGTTCAAAAATTTATCCCGGATAAACACTGTGACACGTAATTTTTATGTTTAACTTTTAAACATACAAAGTCCACACGCAACAGATTGAAAAACAAATGTTGTCTGGATTTTACGACTTGTAAATCTAATTAATGTTTTCTGAAAGCCGATTATTTATAACGAATTGTTTGTAAGTGTAAACATTTGTGAATAATAGAAAGCGATTGGTGGACCGTCTGTGGTTGGTGGATTATCATCAACGTAGCAGTCGTAGAACATCAATTGCTGGACATAGGTCTTTCAAGAATGCGGGAATTTTGCCCATAATTGCCGTGTGGCAGGAATCGCAGAGTGACGCTCCGCGGCGAGTTTGCGGCTGCCCAATCGCATTCCGTAACATATGAACCACCCTGTTTCGGGTGAATGGAATGTGAACAGCCATCTGTCGGTTCTAGTATCTCCGTCGCCTCTTAAGTCGTCCGGTACAGAAGAAGGTACTATTCTGCTCTACTGGTACCTCACAGTTAGTGAAGGAATGTGGTGACATGGTTATTTTGTTATAATTTCATCATCCTCATCATACCAGACATCCAGAAAGTCCACTGCTAGACATAGGTCTCTCCAAGAGAGGAGGTTTCATACCCATAATTGCCGCACTGGGCAAGGGTATTAGCAATCGCAGAGCGCAAATGGGGGATGCTGCTGCCCATACCCCAGTCCCACTGAGCTACCCAGTTTTGGATAGATATACCGCCATCTTTCGGTTCCGGTACCTTTAGTCGCCTCTGACAACACCTGGTGCAGTGGGAAGTACTATACTATTCAGCCGGTACCTCACGGCACATATTTACAACGTTATAATATATTCCTTAATTTGATAATGATATATAGGTTCTTTTTGTCTAATGTCATGCTTCGGCACACATATTTATTCTAGATACTAAATTTAAAAATTATAATAACAATACAATTATAAATTATAATACACATGTACATGTAAATATGTCAACTCTTACGTGGACCTGTTTCACAACACGGTCTATTAAAAATCGAAATATTTTTTATTAAATAAGCCTTTGAACGGTAAATAATATCAATCTTAGTATTCACTTTAGGTACTTCGATTCGCAGACAAATTCATATATCGTATCTATCATCATAAAGTTAGCCTACCTTAGTACTAGACTGCCAGCACTGGTGGAGATAGTGACGACGGCTTCGTGTCACCTTAGTAAAGTTGATGGAACCTCCTTAAGCGACAGGGCTTACAAATTCTTTGTATTAAAACTAAACAGTATGATTATCCATTAATTATTTTTTTGTTTATTCAAAAATTTCACGTTAAAATTTTTCTATTGTTCTTATTTTAAAGTACATAATTTTTTTAAAATAGTACAATGGGCATATTACTTTTTATGATCACATAGACAATATTTAAATAATTTGACAGCTGTCGTTCTATCAAGATATATATGTAAAAAACTATAGTTAGAAATATTGTTGCAAAATTAAAAAATGAAAACATGCAAATTAGCCGGTAAAGTACATTTGTAAAAACATTTATTAGTAGTTCCGACAGCCTCGTTAATTATGAACATTTAACAGTTCGCTGTCATCTGCACAATAACAGTATAATCGATTTCCCCCCTTTTTTCTGAGATCATTACCTCGTAATACACAAATTATGTAATAGCATCACAAAAGACATAAAGCCGGTAATTGACCGCCAT
The DNA here is from genome assembly GCA_020976665.1 of Heortia vitessoides. Lineage (NCBI taxonomy): Eukaryota > Metazoa > Arthropoda > Insecta > Lepidoptera > Crambidae > Heortia > Heortia vitessoides. Next base: position 3,547,260 of record JACJUM010002768.1, read on the forward strand.
TGTGCGCAGGCAGTATTTTTTTTAAACGCATGCTAGCGTATCTTCGCTATGATATCACAGACGAAGGAAAAAAACCAAAAATCGTGACCGATCGTTTAATGTTTTTAACAAAAATTGTTATAATTCAAATCCGGATTCTTTTTGGGGTTCTTTGTTTTTTAAAACACAGTATTAAGGAAACGTTTACTTTTTAAATATTAACGCGATCGCTAGTACAGTCTTTTTAGACCAGGTCAACAAATAAGCATACATTCCGCGTAATAGTAGGCCTTACGTAGCGCGTTGCCAACATTTTTAATTTAATTATATGATTTTTGTCCTATTTTAAGATTGATTTTACGTATGTGCTGAGGGTCGTCGGCTCAAGTAGGACAAACGTTTATGTAATGTTTATTTAAAAAAAAATATTTTTATTTATAAAATTATATTTTTGTTTGGTCTATTTATAAAAAGTAGCTTAAGCGTTAAGGATATTAGACAATAAATATATACCTAATGTATATATAATACACAGATACAGAATAAACACAATATATATATATATATATATATATAAAATTCAATATATATTTAAGTATTATAATTGTTATGCTTCTATTTCCTAACAACCGTAACACAAGTGCTTTGAGCTAGTTATCATGGAGCCCAAACAACAAATGAGATGCCCTGTGTGTATTCATTTTTTAATATAGAACGAGTTTTTAATCACATTCATATTTAATAATAAACTTGCGATTGAACAATTTACTTTAAATGCAATTTTAAGCGGAACGCGCGCTTTATATTAGATTCTTGCGCTCCTTAATGTGTATATTTCCACGCACCTGGTCGTGTGACATGGTAATTAACATGTTCAAGAAAACCTTAACGTATTGTGTTTACGATATGTAATTACCACGATTTTTATTATTATTTAACTGCTTTAAGTATTGGAGAACATCTGCGTATTTTTACGACCACTATGTTTATGATTTTTATTTTCTTAATTACTAGTCGTCATCCAGTGGTCGAAGTTCGACCAATTATATTATTATCAACCAATCTGTATTTCATTAGTATCCACAGCATAAGAAGCAAAAAACTATGACGTCAATAAATGTAGATTGTGGTTATGTTTACAGTAAAAACAAAAAATATTATCAAATAATAATTTTATAGGATCAAATTTTGCTAGAAATTAATCAACTGGCCTTTGGACACTTAAGGAGGGAATCCTGCGACCTTAAAATAACACGCCCAATACCCTAAACGCTAAGGTACCGGTATATTCATCCAAGACAATGTAGCTAAATACACAGGGAAGGAATGGGCAGCAGTATCCCCGGCTAGGTTCTACGATTGCCACCACGCCTGCCCAGTGCGGCAATTAATCGCAACATTCCCTCTTCCTTTAGGAAGCCAAAGTCCAACAGTGGATATGCAACAGCTGATATGATAACGAATCTTGTGACTTTCTTCAGTATAAGACTTTAGTTAATAGAAAAATTAAAGTCTTCTTGAGGTACACAGACCTTATACGATAGTCGTCTGTTTTACCTCGTTATTGTACCTCATTCTAACCTCTTCTGCCGTCAATAGCAGTGTTCGCATTGCTGTTAAAATGGAATGAAATTACTTGGAAAGACACATAATATCTGCAAGTAATAAGGTTGGCAGTACGCTAGTGATATCCTTGAGATATTACGAGCGCCTATAGTCTGCCGCGATGCTTACTATCACGCGGACAGTGCAATAAAGAATAATAAAAAAATAACTGGACATATTTATATCTATATTGACCATTATAGTGCAATAACGTAAGTAGCAGTTGCAAATAAAGTTGAAAATTCAATTAGAAAAGATGGAAAATGGACCTTATTGAATTATGCTACATACGCGGTATTGAAGTATGATCGACGATATAATATATGGTTTCATACAAAATAATAGAATACATTTATTTCATAAAAGAAACCCGTTCATTTGTATAACTTTAAACATCGCTGACTATTTCCTATTATACTGTGTCATATCAATTATAGGCCTAGAAGTTTCCACTCAGGATTTTAGTACTTGGAAGGAAATGTACATTGTATGAGATCATTTGAGGAAGAGATGTCACGTAAACAACTGACAGGAATTGATAATGTCTTGCATGTGTAACTGTAGGAAATACTCTTGTATATAATATAGTTTTAACTATATACATTAATAGTCTTGTTGGAAGTCATCGACCAATCCTATGACCAATTAAAAAGACCGGTCGATGTTACATTTGGAAGCGTCCCTGTCGTGCTGTAAGGATCCCCGAGGTAAGCATTTGTGTATTAAAAAACAATAAAACAATTAATTTCTTTAAATAAATTCCCACAACATCTCATTGAACTGGTGGTGAGTCGTTTAAAGCACTTGTGTTACGAACGCCAGACAACAGAGACCAGTTTAACACCCAGACACAGAACAAACAAATATCATCATATAAATATTTTCCCTGGGTAGGAATCGCACCCACGGCTTTTGGCACACAAGGTAGAAACATTACCATCTGTACCATCGGGCCTGTCTAAATGAGTGTTCTGTTTCATATCATATCAGCCATAAGACGTCTCCCGACCGAAGACGACTACAGGACATAGGCTTCCCCAAGTAATCTCCAATTGGACCGGTTGTATGCGGCCTGTGTCCAGCGCAATCCTGCGGTTTTAGTCAGATCGTCTATCTCCGGGTGGACGCCCTACGCTGCGCTTGCCGGTACTTGGCCTCCATTCTCTGCGTGTTAATTATGTAACTATTAAAGCATTTTATTAGTAACTAGCTGTGCCCGCAACTTTGTCCGCGTTCTTACAAAACCCTAACGTAACTTCAACTATTTATACAGTGCACGCAATGAAAGCTCTCAAAATGCATATATTTCGTCCCTTTTTGCCACATTTTTGCTTGATGCTCTGCTCCTATTAGTTGTAGCGTGATGTTATATAGCCTAAGTTACTCCTTGTTAACAGCTATCTGTTAGTGAATTCCCATTAAAATCGTTCAAGCTGTTTAAGAGATTACCTTAAACAAACAGACAGACAAGAATAAAAAATAATAAATATGATACGTATTCATCCATATGCGTTAAGTAAAAAGCAGTTTTTTGCAGTTATTATTTTGACAAACTCTTTTACAGTGACAGCTATACGACTCTGGAACGAGCTTCCGTTGAATATTAAGCAATCCCCAAACAATTTTATTTACTGATGCTGCTTCTCTAACTTTATAACCCTATTTCTGATTTACGTTATTTTATGTATATATATATCTATATGTATATATATATCTATCTCTATGTATATATATATATATATTTTTATATCATATGCATTTATTGCGTTTATTTATACAAATATGTATGCCACGTTTATCTGTTTTGTGTAATGGTTGACTGGGAGATATTCCATCTGGCATTAAGTCCGCCATTTGTACATTTTGTAACATTTTGTGCAATAAAGTTAAATAAATAAAAAATTATACATATATTATGGAATTTTGCCCATATCTGCCACGCTGGGAAACGTGTTGGTAGACGTAAGGCTTTTCTTTCGTGCCGATATGCTGCTGTCCATCCTCGCCTTGTGCATATGAGCTACACTGTTCCGGATGGGTATACCGCCATCTGTCGGTTCTGGTACTTTAGTCGCATCTTACGACACCAACAGAGTAGGATAGTACATGCCACAAAAAGCAGGTACCACACGGTAAATATTACTGTTATTAATTTTATTTATTTACCAAACGTGACATCTGCCTTTTGCCTTATTAGACTGTTCAGAGTAGTTTCTACTATAAAACTAACTAGTAACCAACACCTTTGTCAATATGAAAGTCTTAGTCTTAGAAAAGTTTAGTTTCTGTCGATATTTCTCGGTTTGTTCTGATTTGTTCACAACTTCATTATTATATCACCTGGAATCTAGTAGCTGTGAACGTTACGTGGTACCAACAAAAATACTAATTAGTTTTATGGTATTATAGTGACTTATTAAAAAACCTATGGAGTCGTTAAGTTCTGCAAGCGCAGCGTTGGACGCCCACCCACAAGGTGGACAGACGATCTAACTAAACCACAGGATTGCGCTGGACATTAACCGCATACGTATTGTAGATCCATTACGAAAGCCTATGTCTATCAGTGGACGTCCTATGGCTGACATTATTATAATGATTATGATAGAAAAATCATCTATTTCATACGTTTTTTGTAAAGAAATATCACGTCCTTATGCCATAATTCCATTTAATAAAAAATCAATACATCGTCATCATTATCAAGGCAGACGAAAATCCAAAAAAATAAAATTGAAAATAATTGCCGCATTGGCAAGTGTGGTGGCACTGCTAATACCTTAATGTATATTTCTTATTTATTTATTACTACCTGTGCCCGTGACTTCGTCCGCGTGGAATAGTTTTTTTGGGTACCATACCTCTTTACCTTAACTTATATAAACTTGGAATGTCATATTTATTTACATCGAAGAAATGGCCTGAAAAATAAGTTTTAAGTTTCTAGCTCTAAAAATAGCGATACTTCCATACAAATTTTCATCCCCCTTTTCGTCCCCTTACAACCCTTATTTCGAATTAAAAAATAGGCTAAGTCCCTTATCAGGGTCTAAAGATTGTCTGTGCCAATTTTCATCAAAATCAGTTGAGAGGTTTAAGCGGGAAAGCGTAACAGACAGACAGACAGACAGACAGAGTTACTTTTACATTTATAATATGAATAAAGATTAAATATACCCCGCAGTGAGCATAACGACGGCTGAAAATTCAATTGTCGCAAGTGACAATGTGCAGGTTTACAGGGATAACTAAATAGAATATATAAACTTAAATTAATTCGTTATTTAAAATATACTTTATTATTTTCAAGTTTTTATTATATTGAAGCTATTTTAAACAAATATTATTCAATTGAATCCTCTTTTACTTGAAACTATAAAACAAGTCAGATATAAATAAATTCAAAAAATTATTGCCTATATGTTTCTTACACCAATTGAATTTCTGACCGTCGATATGGAATTTTGCAACAGCGTGACTTCTGGGAAACACAAACGTGTTGCGGATTGTAACATAGTTTAAAGGCTCGTCGCTATAACAATAGTATTATGCCGACATCTCCGACAAACATGTCTCCTAATCCTAAACCCAAAATATAGCAGACGACACGAAACTACAATACAATGTTGTTCGTGCGTACAAATGGATTAGTTACATTGCTTCACGAGATTGAACAACGTCATACCATTGTGTATTTTCATAGCTGACAAACAAATCCTTGATATTGAATCTATATATATAAAAGGAGAAGCTGACTGACTGACTGTCGTATCAATGCAGTAGACCCTACGTTTGTCAGTCAGTCAATCAAATTATATATTTATAGATTTAATATCAAGGATTTGATTGTCAGCTGAGAAAATGTATAATGGTATGATGTTGCTCAAGCTATAAGGGTTAGAAACTTGAAATTTTGCACAGGGGTTTCTTTTGTAACATAAAGAAGCACTAAGAAAGGATTTTTGAAAATTCACCCTTAAAAACGGAAGGGCAAAATTTAAAATGAAACGTTTCCTTTTTAAAGGTATTCGAATGAATTCAGTATGAAGGTTTTTTATTGAAAGTAATAAAACAAGGATATAAAATATTTTTTCATAAATTATTCCTTAAGGGGGCAAAAAGGAAGTGCAAATTAAGTATTAAAGTTCTACAACGTAACGCGAGTTGCGGGGCTCTGCTTGTTTTTAATACAATGGAAGATTCTATTTTCTAACTTGATCCTTAACTTTTCATATATCAACCAAAAAAAATCTTTATTTTCTTATCAAATAAGCTAGGTATACTATCTAACGCGATAGACATCGTCCTTACCAAAGTATACTTATAAAAATAATATAAACTATCCTATAGCTGTATAGTTGTATCAAACTTTACACAGAAAGCAATAAATGATAAAAAATGGTTAAGTAGCTTAGAAGTTTTTGTATGTGACGAAAATATTTTGTTTATTTATATTAAAATAACAGGATGATAATAAAATATATAATGTGCAAATATTTTTATTACTCGAAAAGAAAAAAACTAAATTGTTTGTCTATAGTATCGCCTCGGCTCGACTCGTATTCTTAATAAGTTCTAAACAGTAATAACTTAGTTACTCTAAAATTAAAGTGTTAGTGTTCTATCATATAAAACCTCTGCAAACTATGATTTCACTCGAGTGAACTTCTCATTACAGTATTGGGTATAGATAAATGTGGAAGGCATTTTAATCTTACTTTCTAATTCTATGCAAAAACCGCACGGTTAGTTTTCTCTGTGGTCACTGGCGGAAAGCGAAACTTTAGCGCACCATACATGAGTGTTGTTTAATTTCATTGCAGCATTTGCTATTTTTTCTTTATTAAATCATCCCGACAAATAAGCATACAGCCGGCACGATAACAAGTTCACCGCAGCCTATAGACGCTAGTCATATCACCGCAAAGACATCACTAGCGCGCTGTCAAACTTGTGCCTTGAAGACACTGTGTAACACTTCAAACCGGAACACAGCAGTACGAACATTCTATTTAGGGGTAGAAGTAGGCGTGAGTGGTACCAATGCAGATGATCTTTGTATGAGGTCTGCCTCATGGAAACTCACTGCAGATCAACGTTAGTCTGTCAAAATTTCTAAACCAAATTGCTACACGAATTATAATCATCTCAATGAATTAACGATGAGCCTGGAAAAGGTTTTATTGCGATTCTAGTCAGATTGTCATTTCGACGTTGTATCTGCCGTTGCGTGGTCTCCATTCCAGGACTTAAGAATTTTTTCATATTTATTAGGATCCATGGTTACGGCCAAGAAAAATTTATTTTTTTTCCTCATAGATAAATTTAATTATTTCTTGTTATTTCGTTATTTCTTATTGAGTGGTTTTTATTATATATTTTGCATGCTGTGCTTACATCTAGTAGGTTGTAAGTTTCTATATGCACCTCTGTTTAAACAGTATCGTTTTTATTCAGTTTTTGTGAGACCAGGTCTAAAAAAAAGACTCAGTCGACTAACAAGCAGACAGTAACTATCACAGCAGCTTATAGACACTCGAAATATCGCAATGATGCCACTAGCAGTCATAATTTTGGCAACGCGTTAGTGATATCCTTGACGCCTTACAAGCATCTATAGGCTCTAGTGACACTTACTATCTAATTAAAAAATAATACGCTTAATCCAAGCCGTATACCATCGGAAGTACGAAAGTGTCTTGAAGAGCACAACTATCAGTGGACTCACTGAGCTTTTCTGATGAGGTACCGTCATTTAGTATTCAGTTGAGAAATTTTGTCAGGTTTCATGTCTAACTGTAAACGCAACGCGCGTGTACGTCTTCTTTTATATTATAAAGTCTATTAAAAATGACAGCAGCCTATAGACACTCGTGTCAATTCAATGATATCACATTTATCCAGTAATTTCAATGTCTCTCTCACCCTTTACAGCAGAATTAAGTATATGCGATGCAAATTGCTGTTTCGCGGTTGGAAAATATGAAAGGGAAGTACCAATGCAAATGGCCATTGTAAAAGGTCTCCCTCTAGTAAATTAGTTGTGTATAAATGTATTGAAGAATCGATAACATCCATTGAGATTGCCTTATTATTGGTAAATAAATAGAATGTAATTATTAAATTTAGTCTTTACTTTCTAAGTTACTTTTAAAGTTTTAGTCAGAATCTATCGAGAGAATAACTCATTATTTGATTGCAAAAGCTGTGTGATATTTGCGAAATATTCATAACCATGTTGAAGTCAGCCATCTTTGCCACTATTTAAGCTTACGATATCAATTTCTATGTTTTTTTTTATTATTTATTATTATTATATCATATTATGAGTAATATGACAGACTAGTTCTATCTTATTTACTTATAATATCATGAAGTATTGCAATTATAAATTTAGATATAAACTATAGTAACTCGTTAAGTTGAACAGTACAAAGTAAGCAAAATATGATTAAATTAATTGTCCAGCAATTTAAGAGTTCATTCTGGACGAACACCGAGACACGGGGATTTTGTATATAAAGATATTATTTTATTAGACCAGATCGACAAACAAAACACTGTCCGCGTTATAGTAATTATTATTGCAACATTTAAACACTTAGAATATCACAAGGATGAAGAGCGCGTTGCCAACTTTGTGAATTGAAGATATTATGTCACATTACACAGTACTGTTGTTTAGCGGTAGAAATAGGTGAGAGTGTGGTACCAATGCCGACGACTTTTGTGTGTGGTTTACCTCATGTAGATTATGATAATTGATGGGCTCAATGGCGAAGATGGTAGTGATCCTATGTTGTGCCCCAGGGGTCGTGGGTTCGATTCCCACCCAGAGCAAATATTTTTATGATGATATTTGTGTTTGTTCTGTGCCCTATATGTATAAATAATAACATTCTGGGAGTGACAGGGTTTTGCCTGTAATAACAAGTTTATTTATTTATTGAACTTTATTGCACAAAATATAATAAAATGTACAAATGACGGACTTAATGCCAGTTGGCATTATCTCCCAGTCAACCATTACACGAAACAGAAAAAAAATACAGTGGTGCAGACAATACATATACAAAATATGAACGTTACATACATATTTTTATAAATAAACGCAATAAATACATATGATATAAAATATATATTACAAGATATAAATATCAAACTAAAAATAATGTACATCAGAAATAGGGTTATAAAATTGGAGAAGCAGCATCAGTACAAAGTACGGATATGTACAAAGTATAAAGTACGGAGAAAGCGTTTCAAAATAAATTTGTTTAAAATAAATAAATAAAAAAAGTCCCTGAGGGTGATAATATAAAGTTAAAAACGCGTTGACAAATTATTTGTTAAGGGTTGCAGTTAATACTACATATACGTTCGATACGTTGCCACCTGGAATCATGAGAGGCAATATAGATGGCGGTATATCCATCCGAAACAGTGTAACTCACAGGGTGGGGATAAGCTGCAGCGTCACTGTCACTAAGCTATGCTCTGCGATTACGAACACACTTACCCAGCGCGGTAATTATAGGCAAGATTACCCCTTTCTTGAAGAGGTCTATGTCCAGCAGTGGACTTCGAATGGGTGATGTGCTGGGGGATTCGATGGTTATGATACGTTTGACAATTTTTGTAGCTTCTGATTTCAATATTTATGATTGACCACCACAAATATTGTCTTTCCCCTTAAGGAAATATCATCACGTCAAGCAAAAAGCGAAAATAACATTGTAAGCCGTGCGAGATTTTTAAGCAATCACATCTCATGTAATGTCGTCGTCTACAAAGATCATGCCAACCTGTTTGGACCACCCGAGAATGCATTTGGTATAAACAATATGCAAGGCGAATGATTCTGAGTGTGTTGACATTATCATGTCGATTTTTTTCCTCTACCAGCACCTATCTCGACTTATGCTAAGCGGTTACCGAAGTCTACGTTCGCTTGCAACAGCAGGGTCGTGAATAGGGTTGCCAACCATACTTTATAATAACGTATCCTACTTAATTTTTGGTAATTACACTTTCAAATACAAATAAAGTATGAAAAAATACTTTATTTTCAATCTATACTGTGACTCGTAAAACAAAATCGGATAATGGAAACGATAGATATTTACTGAACGAAATGTTGGATGTCAGTATGTCTTGTGAATGTGACAGGTTGTTTTTTTATTAAAATTTTAATGTTGATTTAATATTATATAAAATTGCATTAGCATGTACTAAAAGTACACAAAAATACGTTTGTAAAGCAATAAAATCTTGACATTTGAAACATACATACATACTTTATTTTCTACCTAATACTTTATGTTTTCTACCCAAACCAGTTGATACGTTTATTTTTGCCGGAAAAAGTTGGCAACCCTAGTTATCACAGAGGCGATACTGCCTCTATTACTTTAGGATAGTTTACCTTTGAACGCCATGAAAATAATCACGGCTATTTATTTTGTCACACACACACACATTTTTTCGTAACATCTAAATGAATATTATACGCATATATGTACGAAAACAATGTTATAAACCACGTTTTAAAAACATAATAAGGTAGTTTTAACATAATTTGAAAACTTTAAAACTATTGTTTTACTCATAGATTCTACACGGCATTGCATTGTTACTAAAACCTTACCTATATCTACACCAATAATATAATAGAATGCATTATAATATTGTAAAGAGGAAAAGTTGTATTTTTGTATGTTTGCTACGAATAAACTCAAAAACTACTCGAGAGATTTCGATAATTCTTTCACCGTTAGATTGCTACATTGTTCTTGAGTATTATAGGCAATTTTACTAGAAAAAATAAGGGATCTCTACTAAAGTTTTATTAATGTAATCCAAGCTATGAGAAAAATGCGATGGGATGGGTTGGTTCGTGGGTACAAGATTTTCACGACTGATCTATTTTAACTAATTAATTTATATGTTTAACTCTAATTTTTAAAACAATTATCCACCCCTCTGAAAGGCAGGTCGCTAGTATTTCATAAAAGATTCACATGACCGAAAAATACTTTACACAATCCGCAATATTTTTAAAATGTTTCCCAATTTTATGAAGACGACAAGGGACAAGCAATCTCTATTTTACAAAAATCTATCTTTGAATGGTTGAATCTTCGTCTAGATCGAATCGAAGATTACAGCTTCTTTCTGGAACTCAGAGTAACTGAGCTAAGCTAAAAATAACCATAAACTCTAAATAGAGGTAGACCTAAAGGTCGTATTCATTTATACCTCACTCACACCTAATTCTACCGCCAAACAGCAGTGTTAATATTGCTGTGTTCCGGTTCGAAGGGTGAGAGAGGCAGTGATATTACTGGGTATTGTGTGTAGGCAACGCGCTAGTGTTGTATATTTTATGATAGTTCAATCATATACGAGTATACGTTACAATCCGTATGCTTCTTTGTCGACTTAGCAAAAAAAACACACACAGGGTCATTACCAGCACTTGTGAATCGTCAAAAATATGATGAAATATTAGTAGCTCATGTAGCTTTTGACTGAAATACCTTAGGATTCGATGTAAAATATATCTTACTAGAGGTCTGTGAGATTAATATAAAATCTAATGCTCAAAATACCTGCATATTGAACGAGTTTCTATAGTCAATGTTTTACAGTCCACGCTAACTCTTTCATATGTTCGATAATAATATGGAAGAGTTAGCCCGGTTAGTTAAATATTGTTAATAATATACAATATCCATAATTTAAAAACATATTAATAAAATATATGCATAGGACGCATTGTCACATTAATTAGGTAACTATGCCAAAGGTACAACTGACAGATCCGTCTCACAACCTCCCATCGACTTCTTGCAGGTCCAAGGTCGCGCATACAAATTAAACAATAAACAGATCACAAAAACAAGTGTTTCGATCGCGACCAAATGTGGAATAGGAAACAAAACAATCGCAGCGTGAACCTTGATGCTAACTGTGCGAAACTGAGAACAATGCGACCGCGTATTCGCTGTAGGGCTTCCAACACACCATATAAGAGTTTCTAACATTCACGTGTTCACTGCACATAATTAAACAACTATTTAACGGCTTTAAAACGCTGTTTATTATATCGATATTACGGTAACCTTACGGCAACCGTTTAAAAGATTAACAAAAGATGTAGTGGGCGAGAAAAGTCAACCTAGAAAAAAAAGTATTTAAGCCCCGGTTTGAATCCGCTATTAAAATTTGTTTTATTAAGTCATGTAAGGTGGATAAATTGTAAATAATGGTGGTAATCTCATTGCTGAGTGGTACAGGAGTGAAATAGTGTAAAGAAGCACCACTGAGGCGACTAAGGTACCAAAACCGACACATGTTGGTATATCGGGTCAGGGATGGACAGCAGCATCCCTGTCGCGAAAACTAAGCTCTGTGATTGTCAACAGGCTTGCTCAGCGCGACAATTATAGGCAAAATTTCTCCTTTCTTGGAGACGTCTAAATCTAACAGTAGACTTCCAATGTTAATCGAAGTCTACTGTTCTGTGATGATTATTATCTGACATCTCTTACAGTGACCTGACTCCGTAACGATCAATTGGTTTCGGACATCGGATACCAGATGAATTACAAATACATACTAGTATTTAATAACCAAACACAGAACAAACATATATGTTAGTCCTGGGTGGGGATCGGATCCTCGGAGCTATGATCTCTAACATCTTCGACATCAACATAAATATTTTGATAATAATAAAATCACAATTTCTCTCCACAAATATCAATAAATCATTCATGATAAAAATGTAGATTCAGAGACCCGTATATGTAGGACATTTAAGAATTATAAATCAATATATAATTCTATATGCTATGTGGTAACGGCAGAGTAAAATTGTACCTCTCCGTGTAACAGGTGTCGTTACAGGCCACTAAGGTCTGAGAACCGACAGATGGCGATATATCCATTCGAAATAGCGTAGCTCAAAAGAGAGATGGAAGTTATGAGCAGCATTCCCGTTTGTTCCCGTAATTGCCGCGCTTGCCTAGCGTAAAATAAAAGTGTACGCTGGCAGCCCTACTAACAAGCAATCGGCTGGACGTATTTGTTAGGGAAGGTTTTAGTACACAACCAAGGTTATCTGAAGGATGTTTTGCAATTCAAATCGAATTTAATGTATCACTTGGATGCACCTTCGTGGATTCTCAGCATCAGGGCTCCCCATTGTTCTTGTTACAACCTAAAAACCGAAAGCATGTACAATGAAAACTAGGGATGTAACGGATCTGTATCCGGAACAATCGAATATCCGAAATATAAAAATACATAATTTTCACTGTTGTGTGGATTATGTATTTTTTGTGTCTCATATATAGACCTAGTTCCTAGTAGATTAAATCAAATTCTAATATAAGATTTAAATACATATAAATCACGTGAATCCCCCAGTGAATCAAACCCATGACCCTTGGCGCTCAAGATAAGACTACCACCATCTACATCTTCGGGCCCTTCAAATTAGTATCCGTAAGCGTAATCGTAATCACTGTAGGTTTCTTCGAGCAGAATATGTAGTACCTTATTTTGTACCGGGCGTCGTAAGACTAGATTAAGGTATATATGGGAAATGGTCGATGACGGTATATCCATCCGAAAATCTCCCTTTCTAGGGGAAATGTCCAGCAGTAGATGTGCAATAGAGGTACTATGCTACTCTGCCGTGAGGCACCGACAGAGTAGAAAAGTACCTCCCTCTCAACCAGGTGTCGTAAAAGGCGACTAAAGTACCAGAACCGACAGATGACGGTGTATCCATCCAAAATAGTGTAGCTGGGTGGGGATGGGCAGCAGCATCCCCATTGTAAAAGCTGCGCTCTGAGATTACCAACACACTTGTCCAGCGCGGCAATTATGGGCAAAAAGAATCCTTCTTTTGAGATACCTATGTCCAGCAACGGGCTTCCAATGGCTGGTTGAGACGTATAACGGTTGATATGATAATGTTAATGAGCGGTATTCGATTTTGACATTAACCTTAGGTCACTATACATATAGGTGTTCACATTTAGAAACCGGGAACATTCATGAACATCATAATCGTGCAGGTCGAATATGTGTTTACTAATAATGTTTATATATTATATTTGTATTTCTTCTATTATTTGATTTCCGTAACACAATCTTTGATAATTATCATTATGGAATTAGGTTAAAGATTGTGTTGTGTATTGGTTATTATGAACGCCTATATAATTTTAACAGCAAATAAACCTAAGTACATATTTGCTCTGCTACAGCTGTACACAATTAGTAAGAAGTGACAATTCTTATAATCTCGGTGCGTATTATAAAAAGCACCAAAAATATTTAATTGTATAATAAGAAATATCGTATGGAATTCCGACACATACCCATCCTGGGGTCGATCACCTGGCTTAGGAGTGTATCTTACATATTCGCAAAACGCGGCGTTCTATCCATAACTTTTTCGATGACGCTGGAATTGACGTCTAAATAGGCCAGCAATAGGTTCATCCGAAAAAAAAATTAGTCACAGTTAAAAGGTGAATGAAACCGACATGTCCATATCGATATGGATCCATATCTATTCGAAATAGCGTAAAACAAAAACAGTAAAATTAGGAAAGTGTTTTATTACAAAACAAACAGGACCTTTTTTGATATTACGAAAATGAAAAAATAAGTGACCATTTTAAAATAAATAAGCAAATTCATAGATAAGAGCGCTTGCTCTATACACAACTTTAAGATTTCTTCAACAAGTATATTTATCGGTTCGAACAGAATCAACTAACGTTGTCCTGTATTCAATATATACATATGTTTATCAAGAAAAGAATATTGCGTCTGTAAATTAAAAACCAAACTACAGGGTAGTCTAGGTAGGTAGGTCTCTGAAGTTGGATCTACCTAAACATAGTATGCAAAATAATATTCAAAATCGGTTCAGTAGTTAAGAAGTTTAAAATTAATATATGAGGATTATAGGAAATAATATTCCGTTATGGTATAGGACGACCGAGGCGAACACATCTTAACCAGGTATAAGAGGTATTAAAGAAGGGCTAGGTCAGAAGTACCAAGAATAAACGAGAATGTATGAAAGGACTAATGCGAGTAAGGGAAGCAAGAGAGGTGTACTAAGATCGTAACAAGTGGAAATCTAGTCTCTGCCTACCCCGATAGGACACAGGCGTGTATGTATATATAACATGCCGTTAATAGATACTTTGTAAAAAATGTTTCTTTATCAGGCATTATATATTATTATTATTATTATTTTATTATTATTCATATTAAAATTAAATAATTAACAACCATCTGATCTATCCAATGATTATATTGAAAGGTGGTGGCCGCGATTTCTTTTCCTTGAAGGTGGATCGAGTAATACTTTATATATACCTACGTTTTTTGAAGGCTGTCAATCAATATCTAAATATACAAAAACTATATTTAAGGTGGTCATCATTTATAGTCATCGTTACAGTCATTGGAAGTCCGCAGCTGGATAAAAGCCTCCGCGAAAAGGAGGAATTTTAAGCAGACCGTAGATTTCGCAAAAGGAATCCTGCTGCCATCCCCGCCCTGTGCATTTGAGTTACACTGTTTCAAATGGAAACTGTCCATTCTGGTACTTTGTCGCCTCTTAAGGCACCTTATACTGAGGGAGGTACTATTCTACTCTGCCTGCACCCTCCCACCTCACCTCATAGTAACTTTCATAGATATAAAACACCTTTTTCTTACAGCAGTAGTCATCCTATAATTTCTTTAGGTATCAATCAGTTGATATCATAATGATGATGCAAATAAATTCAAGGCACGCTCATCATCGGAAGCAAAGGTTGCCAACTAAAAGAGTTACAAGTAATTGTATGCGTTTGTTTTGTTTCCTTATATGTGGTCGAAAATTGACTTGCATGTACGGAGTGCAGTGACTCCTTGACAAACGGGCGTCCATTAATTCCCTCAGTCATGTTTTACGTCTGTATCCTTAACTTGTTGTCTTTAAAAAAGTAATCTTTTTAATTTAGCTATTTATAACTAGTATTTAACGTATTTCCTACACGATCGCGTGTTAAGCAACTAATGCAACATTTGGTAATGTGACCCATCATTACTGTCTTAGCTGCCTTAAAAATAATGTAAATAAATCAACGTGGTATTAGCTATATGAACAAAGTTTTTTAAAGGTAAACCACTTAAGAAGATTGTATGCATTGGTACCTCACTCTCAGCTTTTTCTATCGCCAAATAGTTGTGTCCGCATTGCTGTGTTCCAGTTCGAAGGGTGAGAGAGGCAGTGAAGTTACTGTGTAAATGTGACATTGTGTCTTCAGTTCACAAGCTTGGCGACACACTATCTGCTAGATATCACTATCTTTGTGATTACACGAGTGTCTATAGGCTGATATCGGATCAAATGCTTGTTTGCTGTCTTCATAACATAAAAAAAGTTTTTATTGTAACATTATTTCACTGCTAAGTTTCACTAATCATTGACAATCTTGGGAACAGAAAGTTGAACAAAAATAAAAAAAGTTAAACCACTTTTTAATACAGTAGCTTTATAAATAATTTAAAATGTTAACTCTATTCTGTTTCTTTTTTAATCCTTATATTAATAACCCAGTCTAAGTATTACAGGTCATTATAATTTACATGACGTTTTTTCTCTGTAAGATACTCGTTAGGGACTGGTTTGTATCATGCGGGCAACCCTCATCCGCTTTACGATAAGGAAAACCACAAAACCCTGTATAACTGATAACTTTAAGAGGCAGTTACCAAAAAGTTTCAAGGTTAAAATATTGTACTGTAAGTATAAATTATAAGTATTGTAGCTGTTACTTAATCCAGTATTTTTAGTATGTACATATATTTTTAGGATAAACTCTAATAAATTATGTTCTCTATTTGTTTCACAAGCTATTTTTTTAATAGACCAGGTCAACAAACTAGGATAAACTCCTCGTATCACAAGGATAGCACTAGCGTGTTGCCAACCTTGAGACTCAAAAATATAATGTCACATTACCCAGTAATTTCTCTGCCAACTTCTCAACAACACACATCAACACATCCAAGCACACACACAATCTTTTGCGTTTATTATTTGCGTCTACTAAAAAATGTATTCGTAAAGAAAGTACTATTCAATTTATTTTGATACACAAAGAAACATTTTATCGTACATTTATGCATATTATAATATCTGTATCAGGTACTGGCACAGTAGAATAGTACCTCCCTCTGTACCAGGTGTCGTAAGCGGCGACTAAGGTATCAGAACCGATAGATAACGGTTTTTCTCTCCGAGACTAGCTCAAATACACTGGATGTATGTAGGCAATTATGGGCGAAATTCCCCCTTTCTTGGAGAGGCCTATGTCCATGATGATAATCAAATTGGGAAATACATTTCTACCGCCAGATAGCACAGTTCGCGCTCTTGTGTTCCGATTTGAAGGGTGAGAGAGGTAGTGAAATTACTGGCTAATGTATGTATCATAACAACTTTAAGTCACATGGTAAACAAAATCATGTTACAATCTCATCTTTAAGTCGGCAACACGCTAGTTGCCCTTGTGATATTATAAGCGTATACAGGCTGCAATGCCGCTTTAAAAAGCTACATTATCAGCTAGTAATACTATATTATATTGTCATTATGTCTGAAACAGATTTTTTAGGACGACACGCTTATTTAGGACGGAAACATCTTATTAGGAGTTGGGTCAAAATACGAGATTTTAGCAAATTTATAGTCTATAATAATAATCATAATAAATACTTTATTGTACACCAAACATAAAAATACATGAAAAATACAGAAAAATATATTAAATATACAAAATATAAATAGATTGTATTTAAGTAAATATAATTAGATACAACTATAATAAAAAAGTTATCATTCACCAACCGTTTAAACTGTGATAATTGATTTATTGCCTCCCCATATTCTCACAGATGCTGGAACTATTTGGGTGAAACCATTAGACTGGCGGCAACTGTTTTCAAGAACTCTTTCGTTAGGTTTATGCTACAATTAAATTTAATTACACCAAAATTACCCACAACAGTTCTCCGCGGTTTAAACGGAAAGTTAAAACGTAAATAAATAGACGGAAACAATTTTTCATTCACAATAATCGTATAGTTTTAAATTTATTGTACAAAAATATTGAATATTATAGTCAACAAATAGACGCCATACTATATTTATCCAGCCTGTTCTTCGAGTAACCTACATATGAAGCTAGCTTTGACTGGATGCCTTATAACTAAAATAGGAAGTTATTTAAGCTCTCAAGGTGATCTAGTTTTTGCAGCTATATGTATTACTTGGGTGCGCATTGTCATATATAACAATCAACTCCTATCGTCGGATCTACGAAAATAGTCTGCTAATATGCTGAAAATATTCTGCATTTATTAAACTAGCTTATACCCGCGACAACGTCCGTGTGTAGCTCAAATAACCAACTTTATAATCCGTACAAGGAACCTTTTTTTTATTAATTAGTAACCTTCATCTTATATCGCCTACTGGATATGCTCGAATTAGAGAGTAGAAATACTCAAAGTTAAAGAAAAATAAAAATATTTAATGTTTGTAATGTATTACCAAAAAATATTAGAGGAACACCGTGTGGTACTGGTAAAGTAAGCAGCGACATTCTCGTTCCAAAGCTTCGCTGTAATTGCCACCACGCCTGCCCATCGTGGACTTTGCTTTAAACTCCTTCTTTAAAGGCATGGCCAGTTTATTCATTTCTTTTTTAAGTTCTTATAAAAAGAACTATGACTTTTCTATGTCCTGGTAAATTATACTATTTTTTTTCTATAGTCTCCTCAAAAGGTTTTATTAGAATAACTGTTTCATGGGATATTATATAAACAGTGGTAATCGTTGAGGGGTCGTCGTCGACCCCAATAGTTGAGCATTTGTGATATTCATTATGTGTCTTTTTTCACGTGTGTTCGAGTCAATAATAAATAAATATAAATAATACAAAAGAAGTACACATCTTATATATTGTCCTTACTCCAAGATAAGTCGCTTTAAGAACTTATATTACGGACATCAGAAAACAGAGGTATCTTAAATATAACACTTAAATACATATATTTAAGCAGTCATAGAACAAATACAAATATCATCATATAGATATTTCTCCTGGGTGGGAATCTAACCCACGACATTTTACGCACAAGATCTGCGACATCGGGCTCGACATTGTACATCAATTCTCTTTCGATCTTATTTTGGAGAATATTATATTTTTTTCATTTAAATACTTAACAAACTGGAAAATTTATTTATTCGTATACATATAATAGCGGCAAATGTTGATTATTTTCCTTATCGATTAATATATTTGACGACGCCAGAATTCACCAGAATTTCTAATTATCAGTAATCGAATTATCATTATCGATTTGCAATGATCAATTGATTCCTTAACGTAACACCAACACTAGTGCAA
>JACJUM010002768.1:3580944-3599387 GCA_020976665.1 Heortia vitessoides
CAGAATACAAAACGACACTTAAATTTTACTTATATCGTTTCTTTATTCACGTCATTTATTTTATAATAAAAAATTTAATATTACATAATTACACATCTCTGTTGCAAAATAATACAAATTGACATTTAAATTTCACTTATATCGCCTCTTCAATTACGTCATTTATTTTAATATTTTATAATATAAATTTTAATATTACATAATTACACATAAAATTCTATTAAAATAAAATACAAAACAACATTTAAATTTCCCATATATCGCCTCTTTAATCACATCATCTATTTTATAATTACACATTTCGCTTAGATTATAATACAAAACGACATTTATATTTCACTTATATTGCCTCTATAATTATATCATATTTTATAATATTACAATACATAAATAGATATAAACGTCATTTAACCATTGAATCACTTGATGCTCTCCAATGCGCACCATATAGAAATCCATTTACAGCTTTTATAATTATAAATTCTTAAACGACATTTAATTACATAAATATGTGATAGATCTAAAGTCTATGAGCAAGTTCTGATGTCCGTAACACAAGTGTTTCGTTATACACTTTATAATGTGAATTCATTACACACTGGATAAACCCAACCATTATAGCTGAGTAAGTAGAAATAGTATCATAGCCGTAACGTACCGGCAGAGTAGAATAGTACCTCCCTCTGTACCAGGTCTTGTAAGAGGCCTCTTAGGTACCAGAACCGAAAGATGACGGTATATCCATGTGTAACAGTGTAACTCATACACACAGTGTGGGGATCAGTAACAGTGTCCCCGATGCGAAAGCTGCAATTGCCAAAAGAGGTACAGGAACAGATAGACAGAATTTTTTAGGTACCATACCTCTTTACCTTAACTTATATAAACTTTGAATGTCATGTTTATTTATATCGAATCGATGGCTTGTAAAATAAGTTTCAAGTTTCTAGCTCCAAAAATAGCGATACTTCCATACAACTTTTCATCCCCCCTTTTAACCCCTCACAACCCTTTTTCCAAATTAAAAAATATCTTATATCCTTTCTCAGGGTCTAAAAATTGTCTGTGCCAAATTTCATCAAAATCCGTGTAGAGGTTTAAGCGGGAAAACGTAACAGACAGACAGATAGACAGAGTTACTTTCGCATTTATAATATTAGTTGGGATAAATAACCAATGTATCAATATTGTTTTTGTGTCTATAAAATCTATAAAAAATATCTATAAAAAATCCAACAATTATAATCAATATTATTGTAGATTAGATGTTAATTTATTGTAATTAAACTACATACAATTTTTTTATTATATCAATTGGATATTGTTAGATAAGCTAGCAAGTAGTTAGTTTTTACATATTGCAATGCCCTTGCAGGGCGTCACATGAAACTCTAATTTACGAGTATGTACACTGTATTTTTTCTACCATTTAATTTAACAATTATTAAATTATTTTAAATAAAAACACAAGCGCTTTAATTGACTTATGTCATAGTTGGAAATATGGTGATACGATGTGGATTTATTCTATATTTTAGGAGTATTTTATATCATTACTATAATCTTAATCTTATTCTTGCCCTGCAAATATCTACTCATGTCGTCCTGCTTTAGCCTGTCGTCCTTTCCTTAAAACTAAACATATCCCAGATCACCAGGTAAACCGAGAAAGCATATCAGACAAACAATGTTCAAACTTTCTCATTTATGATAATATAATATTTAATTTACTTTAAACAGACCCTGTGACACACTCGGTGGCGTGCAGCAAGGATTATGAGTTAAATCCCCACCCATCAACCTCGGAGTCGGGTTATTTTATGAGATGTTGGCTGAATTACAGAGATACCTATAGATATACTCGTATATAGAGAGCAGCGCTCCGCGCATAGCGCAATTCCCGGAAAAATACAAGAAAAAAAATTTGCTAAAGTTACTCGCTGATAATATTACTTTCTATAGACGAAAAATTTTTTGAAATCAGTCCTGTTTTTATGTTACTATGTTACAAACGTTTAACAATGTAAATCGCGTTTACACATTTCCTTTTAAAGCAGGGAGCTCTATATTTTTCTGTAAATATAATATGTATAAGGCTTTCTATCTCATGAAGACCTCGTACAAAGTTTGTCTGCATTGCTACCTCACTCTCATCTATTTCTACCACCTTATTTGTATTACCTTACCTCTTATTTGTATTTGCATTGCTGTGTACCGGTTTGATGAATGAGAGAGGTAGTGAAATTACTGGGTATTGTAACATAATATCGTCAACGCGCTAGTGATATCCTTATGATATCACGAGCTTCTTTAGGCTGCTGTAGGCTTACTAGAACACGGACTGTATCCTTGTCTGTCGACCAGGTTTAATAAAATAATAGGATAATATTACTATAAAAAATGATGTTTTGATGAAAAATGGTTCGTTAGTTTATAAGTCTATTACAAACACAAATAATAATCTTTTTTATTTTTTTTACAATAATATAATATAGATATATATATATATATAATTATATAGATAATTAATATATATATATATATATATATAATTCTTATAATTACTGCCACGGAATAAGTGATTAGGCTATTTTCATCTATCAACAAAAAAATATAACATTATGTTACTTGAATAAATAATAACGTGAGGAATTGAAAAAAAATGTCGTTATTCCATAAAAACCTAAGATTAATTTTATATTTCAAAATTAAAATCCGAGTTTTATTATCTGTAAGTCACGTGACCGAAAACACCGTCCACCATGTTTTTTTCCAGAATGACGTCACAAGCACTAAAATATCTAAATGTAAACAACTGACTGTGTTCCTTAATTTTTTACTTTTTTTGTGTATAATTCCTTTTATTTTAGAGATTTTGTATTTTATTACGCTACTTTTGCATAATTAAACATGGACGTCGGATTTGTAAAAGCCCTCACTCAATAGCCTCAATAGCCCTCACTAAAACTCAATGTCCCTGTTATATAGTGATAAATACTTACAAAATTCATAATAAAAAACTTGATCATTTTGTTTTAAAATGTACTTACATCGAAATGATCCTCACAAATATATAAATGAGATTTTTCAGAGTATTTTGTAGGATCTTGTCCCGCGAGTTCTAACCAAACATATCTCACAGAAACATCGTTCGGAATAGTAATAAATAACTTTTCTGGAGTCTTCAATGTCGAATTCTTACAATTTAACGCAACACACCAACGATACGGGTTATAGAAACTCATCTTTTTATATAAATAAAAACAACTCAACAAAGCCGACAAACTCAATATCGTGTCAATGACAAATGTCAATTTGAGGTTACAATATTTTAGTACTATTGACGTCACCAAAATGGCGGATGGTGTTTTGGCGCGTATATTTTACGACAAATTTTTAATATTTTTTTTTCGGCATAAATCGGTCATATTTTGCTGAAATAAAAATTATAATGAATTATCAGATATATACGAACATTTAAAAAAAAAATGAAGAAATTGGAGAATAGCCTATTCACTTCGCACACTTCCTCACTAATACAATGCGCAATATAAATTGAACAAACTATTTCCTTAACAAGTTAACCTTAAGCATTAATAATAAATCAAAGTACAGTTAGAGCAAAACATTTTTATAGTCAATCCGACATTGAATACTACGCAACACGTATATTAGTATCGATAATACACACACAGTAATAAAATCATATCAAATTGATGATATAAAAAAAACAAGCGGTAACGGCAAAAATTATATATAAGTCAGAACTTATTTTCGTACAATTTTGAATGAGACAAGAAAAAATGCAGATAACGGAGGTTAAGTGAACTTTTACGCAAAATTGAAATATTAAAAAAGAAACGCGTTGCACTCAAACCGGTATATACACCTTTTAATAACAAGTCACGTCGTGGAAACAGGCTTACGCATCCTCCTAATGAAGCTAATTTTATTCTGGCCACGATCATACAATAATAATAGTTATTGCGTCTGATATTCGAGTCGTTTTCGCTTGGCAATCGATTTGTTATAAATTAGTTTATTTCTCGTTTCGCGCGATGTAGCACCAGTACATTACTAGCCACGGTCGAGGACGCCATGCAGGTTTTATATTTGATACCGTTGTTTTTTATCGGAACGTGTTATTGTGATGTCGAATTCAGTGAGCGAGCGAGGAACTTTAGTATCGAACTAGTGCATTACACGCAACTTCAAACAGAGGGCCATGTAGTGATATCGCCCTTCGGGATATGGTCGCTGA
Organism: Heortia vitessoides; assembly: GCA_020976665.1. Classification (NCBI taxonomy): domain Eukaryota; kingdom Metazoa; phylum Arthropoda; class Insecta; order Lepidoptera; family Crambidae; genus Heortia; species Heortia vitessoides. Next base: position 3,585,206 of record JACJUM010002768.1, read on the forward strand.
TGACTGGAGTCGCGTTAGGCGCGGTGGGAGACAGTTACAACCAGCTAGCGAGAGCGTTTATACTCCCAAGAACATCTAAGGAACTCGTGAGTGGTTACAACAGCTTGACCACGACCGTACTCAACCCCACAACTAAAGGAGTCACACTGACAAGCACAAATTTCCTGTTTATAGACAAAGGTTTCAGCATATTCCCAGAATACAACAGGACAATTGTAAACGATTTCAAAGCGACAGTAGATGTTTTGGACTTCCAAGACCCACTTTCGGCAGATAAAGCCAACAGCAAAATAGAAAGGACCGGCGCCAACGTGAAAAATGTTCTCCGCTCTGATGACTTTGCGGAATCGAGAATGATTTTGACTAATGTCATCTCCTTCAAAGGTCTCTGGTCACTGCCGTTTAACAAAACAAATACGAAAGAGGAGCCGTTCTTGAATGAGAAGAAGCAGCCGATTGGCCGTGTGAATATGATGTACCAGAAGGCAGCATTCGCCTTCTCAAACATCCGAGGAATGGAATCGTTCGCGTTGGAACTGCCTTACGGGAACGACAAGAAGTACTGCATGTTGATTTTACTGCCATATCCTGGAATCAAGGTGACCGACGCATATATGAAGCTAGCTAACGTGTCTATCCTGGATATCTTCAAGCAATTGGAAGCAGACGTAGAGGAGTTCGGCGATGAGGAGATAGACGTTAAGATACCTAGGTTTAGAATCAGCACCAATGTTGTAATGAACAGGCCATTAAACGATATGGGTGTTTACGATATATTTGAACCAAACAGGGCGAGGTTTGACCGCATTACAAATGAGGATATATTCGTATCTGCTATTGTTCATAAAGCTGATATAGAAGTCACTGAGTCAGGCACTGTAGCTTCGGCGTCCACTGAGGCTTACTTCGCTGATCGTATATCAGCTCCGAGTTTCCATGCGAACAGACCATTCATGTACTTCCTCATGGAGAAGACGACGATGACCATGATATTTGGTGGTATATACTCAAAGCCTACCGTTTATTAATAACTCAAAATACTCATGATGCCTACATAATAAGACTGGTTTTATAATTATCAATTATATATTATAAAACGAATTGCGTTTTCCTGTTATTGTTACTCTATTCTTTTATTTATACCGTGTCACTGTACTTACAAATAATTTAACCCTCATAAATAACAAAGTTAATAAATATTGTTTTAATAATAACAAAGTGAATACAATCTTATATGTTTGTACGAATAAATAAATTACAATATCAAATTGTTGTACGAATAATAACAGATTTTTATTAAATGCATATAATCAATTCACACAATATCTCACACATTGACCTGACTCCGAGATAAGTAGTTTAAAGCGAGCAGGATATCAAACACAGACGGAATTACAAACATAAAAATATTTAAATACATATGCTATATATACAAACACTGAACAAATACACAAATATTGATCATTTTCGCATCAGCCATTTTAAGTCCACGGCCATAGAACTCCACAAGAAAGCACGAATTTTGCTCGTAATTGCTGCGCTGGGCAAGCGTATTTGCAATCGCAGAACAGCTTTTTATAAAGGGCGGTTATACCGCCACCTGTCGACTCCGGTACCTGAGTGGGCTCTTATCACACCTGGTTCAGGGGGAGGTACTATTCTACTCCGCGCGTACCTCACGAGTAATGATCGTAAAGATGGGGGGTATCTCTCAAAATCAATGGAGGAATGACTTCACTGTCGAACATTAGTAGAAACGAAATATTATAGCAACTTATATTGAAGTTATGTTTAGTCAAATAAGTAAACAAGAATATAAGAAAACTAAATGAAAACCCTTTTTACATTAAATAGATACTATCGGGACGGATACAAAATGGATTCGCTTCGTACGTGCAATGAGGATACAAAATGGTTACTGTGGGTTATCTTTAAGATATAGACAAATGCCTTTGCTGACTTTTTTGTAGACCTTTTGAAGCGTAAAATACTGTAGTAGGTACAATAGTTTAATCGATCTCGTCGGGTTTGGCCAACGTTTGCAATGTAAGCGGAAAAAAATAATTATTTTAAAAAGTATTTTTCTACTATATTAATTAAATCCCAACTATATCCATAAAAACCGCATCAAAATTCGTTGTGTTATTCTAAAGTCTAAACATACACAGACAGAAAGCGAGTAGGAACTTTGTTTTATGATAAGTAATAATTTATATCATAAACACAAAAGTTTTTGAGTATATATATTACTAATAATAATATTGTTATTATTATTACTATCAGTCATTAGCCATAGATTCACCTAGATGTAGGTGATAGATCTAGGTGAAGTTTGGAACAGAGATTATTGATAATCTCATACACATAGGCTACTTGTAATCCAGAAAATTTGTCCTCGATGGATAGGTCCTGATTTTTATATTTCTCTGTGGAATCGACGCGACTCTCTGCACAGTTCAGCTGTGGAGACAAAGATTTTTTCTCGGAATAACAAAGAGTTACTCAGAGATGAAATAAAGTCCTTGAAGCCAAGAAGAGGTATTAAAGAAGGGCCTAATCAGAAATACCAACAATAAACGAACGAGTTTGAAAGTTCTAACACGAGTAAGAGAAGCAAGAGAGGTATCCCAAAATCGTACAAGAGCAGATCCATAGTCAGCCTACCCCGACACAGGCGTGATGTATGTATGTATGAAGCCAAAGTCACGGGCGGAAATATAGTTATCAATCAATATGAACCTACTGCTATATTATTATATATACACAATATATGCACAGTAATAACTTAATGTAATTTTTTTTTTTGTGGAATGCAAAATAACGTTCCTGATACAACCCACACTTAAATAATTGTAAACTTTTAGCCTGGACAATAGACTATTTAAACTGGACCACAGCAATGCGTACACTCCTATTATATTTGGGGGCAGAAATGGGTCTGAATTAGGTACCAATTCAGACGAACTTGTACGAGATCTATCTCAATTAAAGGTCTGTTATGTTGGTTTTCCTTATAAGTAAATAATAACAGGCCTTACTATACATTATATCTGACCTGACAAACAATTCAGGATAAATCATATTATAATGTACAACAAATATTTATATAGCAGTCTTAAAAGCCATGATATTCTTCGTATTGACAATATAAAACTGGCATAACACACAGATCTTACAAATCCTACGACAAGTTAACACTTTAAATAATCCCGATAGTAATATTAACTAGTAGAATTATCGCAAAACGCCTTCGAAAAAGCATACGCCCTTTAGATACCATGATCTTGAATCTTATACAAAAAAATATTATATTAAACAAATGTTATATTACTCAAAAATTCCTAACAATATTTATTAAAGACGTTTAAATGCACATAAACCTATAGACGCACACACGTGTATCAGACGCGTTTGTACATTTATTTTTAAGCAAAATAGCTTCGGATTTTTATGCTACAAAACTCCGACGTTAATTGACGAGCGCGAGCAATGAGGCCGCTTCTTAATTAGCGATCCTGTGCTCGATTCATCTGAGCGTGATCGATAGCGATCACCAGAGGGCGCTCATTGAGCTCGACCTCGACACAGGTGGCCATCGACCGCACTAGCCCTGTCGCTTATCGCTTGGGAGATAGGAACTGCACGCGTTCGCCGGCGAGAACGGTGCACTCAACGGAAAAAACGTTGAAGTGTTTATGATTGAGCCAGTGAGAGGACGACGGAGAGAGGCATTTATTGGAGTTATGTTACACAGACGCACAGGCTGCATATATTCATAACCCTGCTCAGATCCCGCGAGCCATGCGGGGAGACGTAGCTAAACGCGCACGCAATTGAATACAGGCACAGAATCGCACAGCCTCGCCATTTCTGGTGGCGTTAGAACCAGACCAGACCAGCAATAGGTTCGTCCGAAAAAAAAACACATTGTTACTAGAAAACCGATGGAACTCTGCCCAACTTTCTTAACGTCCATAAAGACCAACTACTACAAGGGACTACCTCAATAACAAATGTACAAAAATAGTTGTTTTTTTCAATATTAGTGTTTTAATAATAAATTTAATTGTTCATTATTTTAATGATAAAAATATTTTGACATCTTTACTGCTGTAGTTCGATTTCGATACAGCGATAAAATCGATAGACGAGACCTTTTTGTTATAAAGAAATAAATAAGTGAATACATCATCTAAAGCCGAGACTAACTCCGCGATAAGTATCTTAAGCATTTGTGTTACGGACATCAGAGAACAGAGCGATTACAAATATAATATTTAAACACACATATTTAACACCTAGACACAGAACAAACCTAAACGTTTATCATACAAATGGGAGAGTGATGCACTAAGTACACGACCGTTGTATGAGATCAACTACAAGTTAATTTCTATGATAAGAAATATATAAATGTATATTTTATTCATAGTTAAAAACCAGCTTGACCACTGGCTACTAAACTCATACATTTCCCACGACCAGCTTACTTAACAACACATGAAGGCGCATTTGGTAGTGTCCCTATCTTATAGGCTAAGGGTTCGATCCCCATCCAGGAAAAATACTTATGTTATGAACATTCGTATTTGTTCTTTATTTGGGTGTTAAATATATGTAATAAATGTTGATGTACCGGCAGATTACAATAGTACCTTCCCCAGCACTAGGTGTCGTAAGAGGTGTTTAAGGTACTAGAACCGACCGCTTGCGGTACCTATATCCATCCAAAACAGAGCAGCTCAAATGCGATTGCCAACACGGTTGCCCAGCGCGGAAACGATGTGCAAAAAACCACCTCACTTGGAGAGGCCTATGTCCAGCAGTGGACTTCTACGGCTGGTATAATGATGATTAAAGAATATTTATAACATCACTGTTTTCTTATATCTATGACACAAACGCTTTAAACAACTTGTCTCGAAGTCAGGTCAATGTATAATACGATTCAAGAATTATACAACAAAGGCATAAAAAAATCTTTAGCGTGAACGCATTCGCAAGAACCAGCCATAAATTAAAAACACAGTTACATTTAAGTCATTGAACTACATCGAACCCTTTGATTGTAATCCTAAATGCAAATCAATTCATTAATGGTGTGGTCATATTAAAGATAAAAAGAAATAAGAAAAAAAATAGAATCCGCTAAATGTTGTAATAATACATAAACATTTTAATGCTAAATGCTTCCATGTATATCGCGTCTTTAGGCAACTTTAAAATTAAACTCCGCAATATAATCAAGCCTAGTAATATTACTATTTATTTGGCATATGGATTAACCCATTTTTACCGGTACAAACGTGAACAAAACTACTTTCTTAAAGGCTTCAAAACGCGGTCTATCAAGTCTATATCTTAGGTCATCATAAACATCATTACAGCCATCAAAAGTCCACTGCTGGACATAGGCTTCCCCAAGAATGGGAAAATTTTGCCCATAATTGCCGCATTGGGTCATCATGTTGGCAATTGCAGAGCGTAGCTTTCGCGACAGGGGTGAGAAGCAGTTAAAAGGAAGTATCTTGATTTCAAGCGTGAGAACGTAACAGATATTGGTATATCCTCACAAATGATTGCATATTTTTTTTTTACATTATGAAATCAGCAAACAATACGGTCCTCTGTCTAATGTCACATTTACCCTGTAATTTCACTGCCTCTATCATCCTTCTAACAGAAACAGCAATGCGAACACGGCTATTTGGCAGTAGAAACAGGTGAGAATGAGGTACCAATGCCGACGAATTTTTTCAGAAGTCTACCTAGTCTACATCTAGTTAAGGCTTAATTTGACTAGAATCGTGGAATGTTTCTCGTTATTTCGAGAGTGCTCAGTTGGTAGTCCCTTAGTGATGTCTCCTTTGGCCATCAGGCGGACGAATGTGCCGATGTTGCAGATTGTCATTTTAATGCAGAACCCCTCATCGCTGGTCAGGTGTGTTGGCAATCGCAGAGCGCTGTATCGCGATGGTGATGCTGCTGCCCATCTTTGCCCTGCTGTCCATAAGTACAGACTTAAAAACTCAGCATGAGACTTGTCTAAAACGTCGCGGTTACGAATTGTTTAGAAAGCCTAATCTTCATGTAAAATATTACGAAAGTGAACTCTTGAGGTTTTTTTTTAACTTAAAGTGTCATGCTTCGAGACAATTTTTAGTACGATGTTGTCTTCCGATGTTGAATTGTCCCTGATGTCAATAAGATCTTAATTCTTTAGAAATATTGGCGTGAAAACATAATTTACTAAGTTGATCTATAGAGTGTTAAATAAATGTCATTCCAAGTTTTTATCTGGACCAGTTCAAGTTGTTTGATAACTAATGTCAGCCAAAATACCACGAACTTAAAACATAATCTCTGGTCATTTCATAATCCCCGGTGACGTCAGACAAAGTCAGTATTGTCTCGTCCAAAAATCATTTTATTATATAATTTCCTTAGCGTTGACTAACTTGAGTCAGGTGTCAGGGGGGACAATTTTAAAAAGGAGAAAATGTGACTCCGATAAATTAAATTTTTTGTTTATTAATGTAACATGTCTGCATACGTTTTCTAAAGGTGATTAAGTCATGTTAGGTACAATCAAAAACTAGTAGGTACTAAAACAAAACAACGATAAAGACTATAACCGAAAAAAAGCACCTACACAGCAAAGTTCATACGTTGCAGTTATATAAATTAATAGAATAAATTATTCAATAATAAATTCGGTATCTGTGTACCACCTAGCTATATAATTAATACAAAGGTAGCTTTATTCTATTATTATAAATGACCAAATACGAGGCGGATTCTCGCACAAATTGTCCCGTACATGTCATTTAGCAAAGTAACTTCTTTTAGTTGCGCCCTTTTAGTTAGGGGCCGACCGAAATATATATATTTTTTATATTATTATTTATTTTTAATGAAAATACATACCTGATTATTTTATAAATACGTCTTTTGTCTATTGCCGTTATTAATTCTGAGCAAAAAACAGCAAACGGCAAGTAAAGTTCGAGCAATAGCGTTCCATTTCTTCCCTTTGTGCTTCTTCTGCCATTCCCAACATTCACTGCCATATATCAGTGTTATTAAACAACACATCTATGAACAGACAGTCGTGCCCTTTTTGACACATTTTGGCTTTCCATAAAAACATGTCAGGCTCAATTAACTCTATTTCCAGCTGTCACTCTCTGTTCAATATCTTGTTCTTACTTCCCGTCTCTAATAAAATCTTAATACTTCGCATAGGTATATCTTAAATAATAGAAATACTTTTTTTTTATTTAAGTCGATTAATTATACATCTTTTTAGCATTAGTAGTTCTTTTTATAGTATAACTATACTTGCGTTAAGAAGTTGATTTCTTTAAAGTTTATTGTATTAAATAAAAAATATAATAGACTATTCAGTTTGGTAAAAAAGTTATGAATCTATTTCACAAATTATATATTTATAGAAGTGCCTGATTTGTTTATTTTATCAGAAAGAAGTAAAATTATTTGATTTTTTCAAAATTTACCTAATGATTTCAAAAAGTTGTTTTTAATATTTTTTACAAGTAAAAATTAATTTTCAATAGTCTTTTTTACCATTTTCTATTACTAATACAATCCCGGAACTAAATTAAGATTAACTGTATGTATATAATTCCGAAATCCTGGGATTAGAGAAATGGACCGGAATCGTATCCTCTAATCACTAAAAATTAAATTATGTTTAAAGTGAAATCTAGCTTGTCCTAGTAGTTGGAAAAAACAAACTGACTGATTAGTCACTGATAAGTACTATAATAAATAGTAAAAAAACCTAAACCGCATAAATACTTTAAACAATTACTTTAAAGATGTTATGGTGCGATTCAAACACATCTTAATTAACTCTGAATTGTCTTAAACCTACCTGGAAACGTCATCCTATTTTTAGTAACATGCAATCATAAATTCACACAATATAATAAAACAATTCTTTATACAGCTTTAAAGCTCGTTTTAAATTTTTACGTTTGTTTTTTGTTTTAGTTCGACATTTCCTTTACCTTGCAGCACTGTTACGGAACTAAATCGACTAATAGAATTGTTTAGGTGTGCTCATTAGCATAATGATATTTTACAATTTGTTTTTAAGCTTTCTTGCCGTAGTCTTCATATATATCTATATAATGAATTCGTATCTCCCTTGGTCACGCCAGCACGCTAGAACGGCTGGACCGATTTCACTATATTTTTTGTTTTTGCTTATTAAGAGATGGTTCTTACGAAAGAAAAATATATAAATAAAACAACGTGTACTACTGAACCGATTAACGTTCATTTTTGCATTATGTGTACCTACCCAAATCTGTCAAAACATCGCAATCGATATTAATCTTTAAAATTGAACCATTGAGTACAAGATTGACTGTAGAAATTTGACAGATTGGGGTTGGTTAACCTGTTGCCCACCCTACAGTTTGATCCAATTCGAGAGATAGGACAGTATTTATCTCAATTTATAGTAGCAATATATTTTTCATGACATACATATATAGTAACAACAGGAGGACGTTTGTCGAGTCAGCTAGTAAACAATAAAACTCTTAATAGGAACGAGTTCAGTAGAAACCTATTTTACTTTAAATTTACATAACCCTGCTTGAAGAAAAAAAATGTTTATCTTACATGTCCGCTTTTTCCTGCACTTGAGTTTGGTTGAGATTTGGCTCAATCCTATGACCATCCCTCTGAATCTCGCCTACTCCGCCGGTAGAATTGGAATATGTGTAGATTCATTCTAAAAACACATTTGTCGGCCGTGAGGAGATTGCATCTCGCTCATTGCGTGTTTCAGAGAATGGTTGGAATTTACGGATAAAAACAATAATGTTTGTTATTTTATACAGTTCGAGAGCGGACAGCGCTGCAGATATCGTTTACAAATTCTATATCCTGTATTTGTAATGGAATAAAATTACGCGTTCACGATAAATTTTTATTTTCCTCATCCGGGTGTATAAACAGACAATTTTACTAAACAAGTACCTGTATTATTCGCCAAATGCCATGGGTTCGATCCCCATCCAGGGCAAATATTTACGTGATGAACATTGTATGTTAAAAATATGAATTAAAGTATTATATATGTGTGGTGCTGGCACAGTAAAATAAATAGTATTTATATAATATAATGTATACCAGATGTCGTAAAATGCAATTAAGGTACCAGAACCGGAAGATTGCTGTATATCCATCCGTAATAGTGTAGCTAAAATACAAAGAGAGGGAGATGAGCAGAAAGGTTTAACAGCAGGAGCTACGCTCTGCGATTGCCAACCACACTTGCCCGGCACGACAATTATCGGCAATATTCCCCTGTCTTGAGGAGGCCTATATCCAACAGTGGACTTCCTATTCCTAATATGAAGATGAATTATATTTGTATAACTTCTATTATCTGATATCCGGGACACGAGTAATATTGGAATAGGTTTATGTATGAATAGTTGTGTGAATTAATTTTGTTATTAATATAGATTGATTGTAGCCCAATAAGTTACAAATACTGGCTTGACTAGGTATTTAATCATGTCAAAAATATCTTGGAACTTACGTGTATTAAGAATCGTATCGTGATTCTTGTATCGTATTCAAAGAATATATGTAACTTCATCGAACTGTTATAGTTCTAGTAAGCCGTAATAACCGCATTTATTCTCAGAATAATAAAAAGTTGTTTTCTTACTGATGTCACGTTAACCCTTTTAAATGAAATATCATATATAAATGCAACAAATATAAGACAAAGAAATAATCCCGAGCGTTTTACTTGAATAAGTGAAATTTTATTCCAGTCATCATCATTATTATAGCCATTGGAAGTCCACTGCTGGTCGTAGGCCTCCCCGAGAAAGCACCTTTCGGTTCTGGTACCAGCATCTCCATCGCGGAAGCTACGCTCCGCGATTGCTGCCCACACGCTTGCCCAGCGTGGCAATTATAGCCCAAATTCCTCGGGGAGTCAGATACATAAGACAGGCTATTTATTGGCCTTATAAAGGGGACATTAGACGACAACGCCTAAAATAATCATGGTTATAAAAAGTGTTAGGAGATATAATATCGCCACCAGTAGACTAAAGCAGGCCTTAATAACACTTGTAAATTGTACAAATTTAATTTTAGAAACAAGGTCAAGCATGTTAAGTCAGAGGTACCTACATTTTACGCTTGACATTATCCTCCAACAGAGCAAATTGTTTAGAAAATCTATAGATTGTTGGATCATGCAGACTTTAGTCTATATTTTAGATAATCCTACTTAAATACATTTGTATCGTATTTATTGCCATGGGTAACAGAGTAGAATAGTACCTCTCCTTGTATCAAATGTCGTAAGAGGCGACTGAGGTACTGAAACCGTTAGATGGCGGTATATCCCTCCTTGCTGACGTAACTCATATGCCACCACAGTTGCACAGTGTGGCAATTATTATTAAATACCCAAATTGTTATAAATCACTTCGAGATGCTTATGACCATCAGACATTTACTTGAGGTAAACCTCATACAATGGTCGTCTGCATTGGTACCTAACTCTCACCTATTTACATACATACATACATATATCACGCCAGTGTCCCATCGGGGTTGGTAGAGACTATGGATCTCCACTTGTTATGATCTTGACATACCTCTCTCGCTTCCCTTACTTGCATTAGTCCTTTCATACACGCTTGTTTATTCTTGGTACTTCTAATCTGGTCCTTATTTAATACCTCTTCTACTAGGTTAAGATATATTCGCCTCGGTCGTCCTATACCAACTCTTCCATTCACTTCCGCTCTATGTATTTGTGCAGTCATTCTACCTTTCTATATGTCCAAACCATCACAACATTCCTTTCTCTATTGTTGTCACAAGAACATCTTTTACACCACATCGATCTCTTATCACACTATTCTTTAATCAATCACTATTTCTTAACTATTACTACCTCCAAATAGCAGTTCGCATTGCTAAGTTCCGGTTTGAAGGGAGAGGCAGTAATTACAACGCGCAATAGTGATATTACGAGCGCCTATAGGCTGCAGTGACGCTTACTACCGCGTAGACTGATTGAAGATGGTTTGTCGACCTGGTCTATTAAAAAAAAAGACACAGAGAACACATAAATATCAATTTAAAAATTATTATATTATGTATTCTATATATACTTTTACAAAGGTCGTCTGCATTGGTACCAAATAGCAGTGTTCGCATTGCTGTGTTCCGGTGGGTCGCTGAGAGACGCAGTGAAATTACTGGGTAAATGTGACATAGTATCTACCGCCAATGGTCGTGGGTTTGATCCCCACCTAGGACAAATGTTTATGTAATAAAGTTTATATTTGTTCTGTGTCTGGGTGTTAAATTGTAATTCCTATGTTGGTCAATGTCAATGTATGATATGTTTTTGGGAATTCCTTTAATTATATTAATTAAACCTATTATATTTATGAAAACTCAAGTATCTTCAGTTCACAAGGTTGATGACATGCTAGTGATATCCTTGTAATAACACGAGTGTCTATAGACTGCGGTCACGTTACCATCAAGCGGACTGTATACTTGTTTGCTGAATTCATAATATAAAAACATTTTTTTTTAATTATTATTAAAAGAATGTTTTCTATTTAGGATTTTTTATTTGATTTAGTTTTTTTTTAAATATAGCCGATATTGCTCGGTAAAGATGTAACTTTTTAATGGTGAAAGAATATTTATTACCAGTGTAATAGGTAGTATTTGATTAAAACATTTATAGTATTAATTAGTAATGTATATATATTATATTCGTACGAACGTCTCGTACTATTTACAACATTAACATATGCCGGTATCTTGCCCATTAATATTGGACGCTCTGATTTGACGTTGGGTTTTACCGATTCTTTTATCACTACGAATGATGTCACCCGGCACGCATAGTCTTTGTTTGGCAACAATACGGGTCTTTATTCTAAAAATGCGTATGATTCATTAGGTGCCATGTTTTGCTTCGTTTTGTTCTTCTATATATATGCATGCATAGGCATAAGGATCTAAGGTTGGTGACCCACTCAATTTGTCTTTATTTAATTCATGATAAGGTTGGCCATATTTGTCCTTGATTAATATCACTGAGTGTGAACCTACTTATAATGAGGATAAACAAATGAAAGCTATAAGTAAACTGATGTGTTAGGTAGATACAAATTAAGTTCAAACCTCTCTATGTATACAAAGCGTCAGATGAACTATCCAAATCTCTCCAAACAGTAATTTCGGACCTAATAGCACGGATTTAAAGATTAATGTCTACAAGGCGACAGTTAGGCTGTGCTAATCTGTCAAAATTCCGCAATATCGTTCTTAGAGTTCATATTAAAAGCAACATTTAAAAATTTCAATAATCCGTTACCTTAAATCTGACATATCTAAAAAGGTCTGTTTAGAGGTGAGAGGTGTTCTTTTTTCTGGCGCAGTAGAGTCCTGTCGCATTTTCAGTCACTGAAATACATTAGTACACTGCCAACCAGCATTGGAAAAGTGTGGAAATCAAAACTTAAATGTTTTACAAAAATTATTCGCTTTTCTATACCTATAGGGAAGCTTTTCGTTCGCTCATGCTTTCCTCGAGGTCTTTTTGTACCCATATATGAAAAAATCTAAATATTTAAGAAGAGGTAAACGTTTTATAACTGATAGCTAACCAGTCGAAAAATTGTGTTATTTCGTAAAGGAAATTTAAATGCTAGATTAGGCTGGTGGAAAATCATCTTCGATGGGTGCAAAGGCCCTATAGGTGAGATTTTAGATTAATACATAAATAACAAATTCATACAACATCTCATACATCAACTTGACTCCTAGATAATTTGCTTAAAACACTTGTGTTACGGAAATCAAACAACAGCGGGATCACAAATATATTACTTAAATACAAGTATTTAATATCCAGACGCAGAATAAACACAAATATCATAATATAAAGATTTGTCCTGGATGGAGATCGAACCAACGACCTTTGGCGCAAAAGATATCACTACCATCTGCGCCATCAGGCCCCGTCTAGTCATTACCTTTGTAAACCAGTTACTAAACTAACAATAATGACGATGGAGCTTGTTGCAATCACCAGAGCTTTGAACTATGTCAATAGTTTGGTAGGCAATGTTTTTGTTAATATCCACATCATGTCAGCCAAAAATGGGGGGATTTTTGCCCTAGCAATTGCCGCGCTGGGCAGGCGTGTTGGCAATCGCAGAGCGCAACTTCGTGTCGAGGATGCTGCTGCCGATCCACACCTTGTAGTATTTAAGCTGCGCTATTTCGGATGGACAAACCGCCATCTGTCAGTTCCGGTACCTTAGTCAGGTACAATTTTACTATGCCGGTACCTCACGGCAGAGTAGAATTATACCTTCCTCACGTTTGTTAATATCACTGACATTAAAAGTGACTTGCAGCATCTGGCTCGGTGTTTTTTTGGATATTATAGCAGAGGTGAACCGATAACCCATGACATATTAAATCAGATTCAGGCTTTTATTAATAAAATAATCTAAATTTAATAAATTTAATGGGAATAAGAAGAATGTTAGCCCTGAAGTACCGTGGCTTACATGGCTTTTATAGTGTAGAAGAGTTTATGGAAGGTAGCGGGCATTGCTTTTGAAATAATAAATCACGTTGTTAATTTGAATTGTTTTTAATGTTTAATTGATTTATGACATATATTTGTAGGTACTCTGAAATATGCTCAACTCATTTTATTATTAAAATTTTTATTATATTAACTTTCTTAATAATGTTATTACAATTTTTATCAAATATTTTTCACTAGCTGTGCCCGCGACTTCGTCCGCGTGGAATAGTTTTTTGGGTACCATACCTATTTACTTCAAATTATATAAACTTTGAATGTCACGTTTATTTATATCGAATCAATGGCCTGAAAAATAAGTTTTAAGTTTCTAGCTCTAAAAATAGCGATCCATGCAAACAACTTTTCATCCCCCCTTGCAACCCCTTACAACCCTTATTTTGAGTTCAAAAATAGCCTATGTCCTTTCTTAAGGTCTAAAGATTGTCTATGCCAGATTTCATCAAAATCGGTTGAGAGGTTTAACCGGGAAAGCGTAACAGACAGACAGACAGACAGACAGACAGACAGACAGACAGACAGACA
>JACJUM010002768.1:3617114-3659996 GCA_020976665.1 Heortia vitessoides
AAGTGAAGGAAGTATTATTATGATTCTCAATATCACTTTGAGTAAGGGGCCAAGGTAACTTGGTTAATTATCAGATAAACATTTATGTTTTTTCTGTGTCTGGGTACCTACTTATATCGGATTCAAGTCAACTAAAAAGGCTATGTTCGATAAAATAAAGAATCAGTAAGAAATTTTATCGTTTCTATCATCAAATGTCTTCCCTATTCTTTCGTTGGCACTAAATTTGACGCCTGAGTATTTTCCGAAAAAAACAACCATTTGCCACCGGTGCCCCCTTTGCGCATACCCCAAAGGATTTTTTTATTTATGTTTTGTAACAAATAAGTTGAAAAACTACAGAACCAATTTACGTAAGGCAGACCTAATACAAAGATCGTCCGCATTAGTACTTCACCGTCATCTATTTCTGCCGCCAAATAGCAGTGTTCGCATTACTGTGTCCCGGTTTTAAGGGTTATAGAAGCAAACACAAAGTTGGCAACGCGCTAGTGAGGTGTGCCGTAAGGTATCGGCAGAATAGAATAGTACCTCCCGCTGCACCAGGTGTCGTAAGAGGCGACTAAGGTACGAAAACCGACAGATGACAGTATATCCATCCGGAACAGTGCAGCTCAAATGCACAGGGTAGAGGTGGGAAGTAGCATCCCAGCAGGATGCTGCTCTCTGCGTTTGTAATGCTTGACCAGTGCGGCAATTATGGGCAAAAAACCTACTTTCTTGGAGAGGCCTATGTCCAGCAGTGGACTTTTAATGGCTGGTATGATGATGATGATGATAGTGATATACGAGCATCTATAGCCTGTGGTGACGTTTACTATCACGCCAGTTCGACAAACAAGCATATAGTCCATATACTTGTTTGCCGAACTGGTGTAAAAAAATAAAAATAGACTATTATAGCTTGTGAATTATATACATATTTTACAGGTAGTAGAAGTGATAAAGGCGCTTGACAGTAAGGAGTCCGAGGGTGCCATACTTGTGTTCCTCCCGGGTTGGGCCGAGATCAAAACAGTTAAGACATTGCTGGAGGAACATTATGCTGGGTCTGGTACTCACATGATTCTGCCGGTGCATTCTAGGTAATTATATTTTTATTGTGGAAATCAGTCTTTAGTGTAGTCACACGCCCGATAAAATTACCGCGAAAATCGCAGCCCTTCGTCGCCATATCACTGGCATAACACAATCATCGACACTGCACATGCATTCGTATAGCAGAGCGGTACACCGCGATCGCCGGCGAACGCGTGCAGTCCCTGCTCCAACGAGCGATAACCGGCAGCCCTAGAGTGGCCGGGCTTTGCGGACGCGACCGTAGCGCGAGCTAAACGCGCGGTCGCGGCTGCGATGTACTCAGGATAAATACTGGTATCCGCCGTCTCATCTTTGAGAGGCCCCACCCTCATTTTTCGGTGGCGCTAGCATTGACGTCTAAGTAGCAGCAATAGGTTCGTCCGAAAAAAAAAAGTTTAGTCAGTCTAAGGACAGTATTGTAGAGTACCGGCAGAGTAATGTTGTACCTTCTCCTGTACCAGGTGTTCTAAGAGGCGACTGAGGTGACTAGAGCCGATAGATGGCGATATAATAACCCCAACGGTGTAGCTTATATGCACACACCGGGGACAGCAGAATTCCCGCTTGCCAATTAAAGGCAACATTCCCTCTTTTTTAGGGAGACATATGTCTTACTGTGAACTTCCTACGGGGAGTTTGATAACGATCAATAAGAAAATGGGTGGAGAATTAAACTATCTACTCTAACTCGTAATATTTACAGGGAGCATATACATTTTCAATATATAACAGTAATGTTAAATTTAAATTGTCAACAACAGACCAAGCAACCATGTGAACCATATACATATGGTTGTAATGTTTCGTTTAGTTTGTCGCGAAAAAATCAGACTACTGTTAACCTAAACCATACAATTGTTACGGTTATTTTAGATTGTCGACGACAGACCAAACCAAGATGTTTTCGAAGCCACTCCCGGGCATCCGCAAGATCGTACTGTCCACAAACATTGCGGAGACCTCCATCACGATCCCCGACGTGGTATACGTGGTCGACTCAGGCGCGCACAAGGAGAACAGAATTAAAGAAAGCTCTGGTAGGTGAATCTTCTAGTCGGGTAATCGGGGAGCAGTTGGTAGTGTCCGCCATCTCTAAAGGGTCTCTTGTAAGCCGAAGATATATATATTTAAATAATTCGTAATTCTTCTGTTTCTAATAAAGGTGACAAGATATTTACAGCCTTTATATTTATTTTAGGACAACCAATAGGACATGCCTTAGGGCAGGGCAAATAGGGCAAATTTTGATAATGATAATTTTAAAGAATTCATTGACGCCTTAGTTACTGGCTGCCACGATATCTATAATATAAAAAATATAATAAAAACTATAATAAGAATATAATAAAAATAGCTTTATTTTAGCATCAGTTGTATGTATGTGTGTGTATATGTTTGTAACTGACTTATTCTAAGTCGATTTTGGCCCACTTTAGACAGTCAGATTTCATAGAAACTTTGTACACATATCTAGAATCGGTGCCAATACAATATTTCGATAAGATTATCTCGTTATCCTGATCAGGATCCCTAGGATGAAAGAAATTGCTCTAATGAGAGCAAGTGAGACCACGCAGCCTGCGCGTGCGTACCGTCTACCTAATTTCCAGCTTAAGTACTCATCTAAATTAGAAAGGAAAAATTCAATATAGTTAAAAACTAATAATACACTTTTAAAATACATCTAACTAAAATTTTTTTTTAAACAAAGTGGATTTAATGTTGAACAAAAAATAAGTGTTCTGAACAAAGCTTGGGGTGCGTTGTACCATATTTCATAGGTACTAACTAGTACTTTTTGCTCGTCATTATTTTCACTTTGTTATAAAAATGTTTTTAGTTTAATGTATTTTTTATACTATAGTTATGGTAATGATCGATTACCGTAGTCTATATCGACGCTGAATCACCAGAAATAAATAAAAAAAAATGTATTGCAGGCGCAGCAAGTCTAGAAACCGTATGGGTGTCCAAAGCTGCTGCAAATCAGAGAGCGGGCAGAGCGGGTCGGGTTCAACCAGGTAACATATAAATAACACAATAAGCTAACAGTAAATAACACATAGGATAAAAATAGAATTGGTCAAATCTTATTTTCTTCCCAGAACTCTTAGTGTTTACAACGTCAGCCATCAAAAACCTAGCCAATTACTGAAAACAACAGACAGATCAAAATCGTTTGCCGACATGCTTGCCCAGCGCAGCAATTATGGGCACAATTGCCTTTTTCTTAGAGAGGCCTATGTCCAGCTTCTAATGATATGATTTTTTTATTAGACACCTATATAAGAATTTCTTTTAGTCTAGATCCGTACTAATCTCAATCTTCACTTGCCTGTTAATTAGGGTTTTATATTATTTATAGGTTTCAATTAGTCTGATAAAGAATATGTATAATTTTATTTGTCACTCACTCTTGACCAAATCATCCAAATAAAGAGGTAAAATGGTTTAATCATATGGGATTCTTTTTAGTTGGTTTCTCAGTATAATTGGTTGGTCCGATATTGATATTATTGATCGTTCACATGTTCGTTTTCGAACGTTACTAATCTGTTGTCTCTTTCTATCATCATCATACCATTGGGAAGTCCACTGCTGGATATAGTTTTATCAACGTCTTCCTATATAATAAATAAATAATTATCCCCTTCGAATATAAAACTTGTACACAACTGACAGTAGAAATCTAATTTATTTATTCAGACACTTCCATACATTTATTTTAATCTGCATATACCATAGTGGGTATATCTGGGTAATCATCTTGAAATATACGGATTTCGATAATAATGGAGATCACTGGTCTTAGTTTAAATACAGATATTTTTATAATCCCAGTAATAGCGTTAATGCATATGACTACACAATGGAAAAATTATCTGAATTCGTCCATGTGACTAAAGATTCCGGATTCCGCTCGAACTCAATATAGGCCCACAGTGAGAATCACTGGTTTAATATATATTTTGAAATCTGCAAATGCTGTATGTTTTATATCCAGGTCACTGCTTCAGGCTTTACACAAAAGAGAAAGAAGCAGAGTTCGTCCAACACATAACTCCAGAAATTCTGCGGGTACCACTCGAACAAACTGTACTAGACTGTAAGACGTACGCGCCTGAAGATAAGGTCGAAGATTTTTTGTTACAACTCCCCGATCCACCAAGCAGGAAGGCTATTTATTTAGCTGTGAATGATTTAATGGACTTAGGTAAGATTCAAGATTAGTAAAGAGTATTTGATATATATTTTCCTAATTTCTGTCATATCTTTAGCAAATGCACCTTTACCTGTATTATTTATAAATTAATAAATTCCCACGCACGTCATACATTGACCTGACTCCGTGGCACTTGTGTTACGGACGTCAGACAACAGAGAAACTTTGCTTGCATTTTAAATAAAAGTACGATAACCTAAATGCAATAGACGTCACAAGTTCGGTGTCCGGCATTCTTAGGTCTATCTTGCAGACTGACGCGTTCCCAAGCGTGTAAACTCCATTCAGACGCCGAACGAGATTTGCGGAGGCTTGGGGCTGTTTGCCGCTTCCGAAGGCTTGGCAAGCGTGTAAACGTGCCTTTAGTGACTGATTATTACCACTCTATGACTGTAATGGTAATAACATATTGAGAAATGCCACTCGCACGTCTTGACATCGCATATAAATTATAGGAACGCACGCAAGACAAGGGACATTAACGTAATAGAAGCTAATCGAATCAGTTGACAAACCAAGATATCCGTCAAAGTTAAAACTTTGTGTATGGAGTTGAGTGTGAGTGAGTTACCTTTCATTAAATGTTTTTATGAAAAGTTTTATTTAATTTGTGTTAACCAACAATGCCGGCGATCGTCAAAATTAATCTCTAAATTGTCGAAACCCAAGACCGATTCCAACTGATCTGCCGATTTTTTTTACAATTCAACTGGATCTTCACCCAAATTGAATCGTGTAACCGGAAGATCGTATGCAAAAATCGTATCGTTAAATAAAGGACTGGAAGACATTTTGTACCTTAAAAAAAATTGGTTGCCTGTTAAGTCGGTATACGGGCGAAAGTTTTACGTGACAACGACTTTGAGTGGTAAAATAATTTTAATGTGAATATGCAGGCGCCTAAGCGAAATAGAAGCGCAAGACATGAACCGGTGTGTATGCCTATCTCTCTCGCTCTTAGGCGGGCTAACCATGCCCGAGTGGAAGGGACGCGTGCCTCTCACTCGCTCTCATTGTGAGCGCATAACGTGAGCGGAGCGTATCGCAGTTTCTTGAAGTGTCACCCGGCAAACCAATTTATAAGACGTTGTCACGTCAAAAACTATTTCTTAGACAATCAGACAGACCCTATATAACTTATTACACCACCAGATCAACTTAAGTTGTTTGCCTTAAAAGTATTAACTATTGTAGCAACATCTGTCCCTTCAGAACGGCTGTTTTCTCAAGTCGCATAGACTAACAATCCAGTCTGGTTGTCGAAATTATACTTTTGATAAAGTTTCAATGCGGAGAACTGAGATCTATAATCGGGCGTGTCCGCAGGCGCGCTGACCGCGTCGGAGCGGCTGAGCCGCCTGGGCGCGCTGGTGTCGCGCGCGAGCCTGGCGCCGCGGCTGGCGGCCGGCGTGCTGCACGCGGCCGCGCTGGGCGCGCTGGTGGCGGCCGCCAACGTCGCCACGCACTGCGGCGACGCCGGCATGCTGTTCGCCGCGCCCGCCGACCGCAGGGACGGTGAGTGTGCCAACATTAACGACCTATCACCGTGCGCGGTGAACCGTCTGAAAGACATTTTCGCTCATTTTAACAAATTCTGTATCGCATCGTGCTAGTCATCATCATCATAACACCCGAAGAACGTCTACTGCTAGACAGATCAGGCATCAAGCCTCCCAAAGAAAGGTGGGAATTTTGCCTATAGTAGCCCCGCTGGGCAGGCTTAGTGGCTCTTGTTAGTTCTGCTCGCCGCCGCTAGTGGCGTTAGCGTCGCAATAACTCCGACAAACATGATCTCTGCGCTCGCAAAACTGCAAATATGTGCAAGGACTCCAACAACAGCGTCTAAAAATACACAAGAAATAGGAGGCTATTTCTAAATTGTACTTCCAAAGGATGAGCTTTAAATTTTTTAAAACTGTTATTCACTTTAGGCTATCACAGAGCGTAAACCGATATCCGCATGTAATACGAAGATAGATTCAATATAAAAGAGTACGGAATAAAAGTACGAGAAGCAGTAAATGTTAGAGATGGGTTGTTACTTGAACGGATTGAACGCGAGATATAGACATCAAAATTAGAATAAATGAATGTTATTGTCCTATAAAGGCTCTGTTATAAAGATTGGATATCAAAATAGAAATAATGAATAGAATATAGACATAAATAATAGAGTAGCAATATCGTACATCTGTTGACAATCGTGTAAACTGTCTAATTTCAAATGTCCTTTTTCAAAATATATATATATATCAGTCGTTAACCATCATCAGACGTGTTTTCATTATAGGTTCTATATCCCCACAGAGAGCAAAGAATTAAACAAAACCCTTCTTTATTAGTGTTTCGTATAAATACCATCTGTCGGTTCCAGTACCTCAATCACATCTTCCAGGACGGTTCCACTGCTGGACTTAATCCTTTCCATAACTACTGCACTTGGCAAACGTGTTGGCAATAGCAGAGCGGAACTTTTGCGATGGAGATGCTACTGCCCTTCCCCGCCCTGTGCATTTTAGCTACACCGTTTCGGATGGATTCTGTCGAATCTAGTATCTTAGTCACCTCTTACGACAGCCGGTACAGAGGGAGGTACTATTGTACTCTGTTGGTACCTCACGGCTACTCTGCGATATATATATTATCTCGACCTAATTTTTTGTCACTTGTCGTTATATTAGATCGAAGCAGACTAAAAACAATAAATAAGACCTTTGATTTCAGAAATCCGCGAATTCAAAAGGCAATACAGCAAAACTTCCGACCATGCGGCCCTGCACTGGATACAGCAGGAATACGAGAACATTCTCAAAAAACAAGGCCGAAATGCGGTCGAAGAGTGGTGCAATACACACGGCCTTCGGCGAGACGGACTGCAGTATGAGAAAAGTGAGTCTATCTATATATACATTCACAAACTCGCGACTACGTGCACCAAACTTCCCGTACCATCAAGTCATTCGGAAACTCTTTCTTTCCGTGGAAGTTCAATTTATCCACATGCAATACATCGTCAAAATCGTTTTCTTATTAATATATTATAAAACCAATAAATGGTAAACGCGACCGCAGCCTATAGACGCTCGTGTGTTCAAAAAGATATCACTAACTGTTGCCAACCCTGTGAACTGAAGATACAATATCACATTTACCCGGTTATTTCATTGTCTCTCTCACCCTTTAAACCGGCACACAGCAATGTGAACACTGCTATTTGGCGGTTAAAAGAGGTGAGAGTAAGTTACCAATGCAAATGACCTTTTTTCAGAAGTCTACCTTATGTAAACCGGTTGATGTAAAGCGTTTCGGACGAATAGACATAAGTCACACCATATCTCATACATTGTCTCTGAGATAAGCATTTGTGTCACGGATATCAGACAACATAGGAATCACATATATAATATTTAAATACATATTTAACGCCCAGACAGAAAAAACACATATATTTATCATATAGACCCAAGCCTGTCAATTCGTATTTATAATATTAGTATGGTTAACCCCATATCATCATCATCATCATCATAAAATACATATTTAACGCCCAGACATAGAAAAAACATATATTCATCATATAGGCCCGGGCCCGTCAATTCGTATCAATAATATTAGTATGGCTAACCCCAAATACCAAATTCTTATCAATATTCATAATGATTAATAAAATAACTCTCAATTAATTATCAGGCTGAAAGTGTTTATCTAGCCACTTTGATGCAAAAAATACCACAGTAATATTTTAATAAATAATACCAACTTAACTTAACAATGCCTTTGTCTATGGCTGATATCTCCGCTTCTAAAATGCTATTCTCAATTTCCAGCCATATCCAGCCTTCACATTGAGCAACTCCTCAAATCCGGATTCCTAGGTTCATCACCAGACCTGGACGAGTTGACCCGCTTCTCGGCGTCGGACGAATTGACCGCCGCCATATTGTTGTCTGGGTGCAACTCTCTCTTGACCACCCGGAGACATGTTAAGACTAACGGCAAATTAGCGACGGTTGTTGAACTATTTACAAGGTTAGTATACGCCTTAGCTAAGGTTTCCTCTGCTAGCATCACTTCCTTAAAGGCCTTCATCACTCGCCGTCTCGCTACTCCACAATCATGAACATTTCATATTTTTCGTAGAACTGTAGACTCGGCGAACGCGTGCAGTCCCTACCCTTCGAGTGCATGCCGACTGCACTAGTGTAGCTGGTTTTAAAAACAATGATTTAGTTGTCCCTAATGCCCGATTTACACTTTCCACTTCTCCCGATCCCCGCCAATTTTGCCCTGAATACTGCCGCAGCAACATCGACATGAGTTCGTTTACATTTAGCCCTTGTAGTTCCTTACCGAGCGTCTCGCAACAATGGCTGAATAGAAATAAAAGATGCCGTTAAAGATGGTGGATGACAAAAATTTATATTAATCAAATTCAAATATATCCTATCATAGATACATTTAAATCGTCATATAGATAATTAAAATTTTACACGAATGACCGATGACCTTCACAACCAGTGTTATAAGAGTCATTTAAACAAATAGGTCATTGACTGTCTTTCTTTAATACTAGTCAGCCGGCGCCAGACGGGTCTTATAACTAAGTTTATATCAGGTTCATTACACGAGCCACCAGAATTGTACCTGCAAGAAAAACTGATAGTGAATAGGTTCCAATAACACCTAATGGTCAGTATTATTGGAACGGAGCTTCGAAGAAGGAAGGGGGGCATTCCCCTTTTGGTGTCCACGCAAGAAACCGACAACTGAGGGATTCCCATGCAGCACGAGTAGCAGCGACATGAGAAGTACTGCATTTAAACTCACGCGCTGCCCACTTACCTGCCCATTTGGGCTAAGTGTAATCCCGCATATTAGCAATAACTCGAGCTGAGGTCCAGATTAGAGGCGCCCTAGAGGGATTGCCGTCGATCCCTCTTCGATCCAGTTCAATCAGACATAGGGTTGTTCAGTAACGGTCCTCGCCCATCCCTCTGGTGAAATGAATTGAAGTCTGATTAGGATTAGGCTAGTCCGAACGTAAGTTATAATAATACATTTACATGACATCTCATACGTTGACCTGACTCCGAGATCATTGGCTTAAAGGACTTGTGAGGTATCATATAACAGAAGTGTTCTAAATGGAATACTTAGATATATATAGTAAAAATATACTAAATAATACCCAGACTCGGAACAAATATCCATCATAAACAAATTTGTTCTGGTTGGGATCGAACCCACGACCTTTGGCGCTCAAGATAGGGTCACTACCATCTGCGCCATCGGGCCCGTCGTAAATATAGACTACAATAAATTAATCTGTAATTTGTACGCAGCAAAGGCGACAGAGCTCACATAGGCAGTGAAAGTGTCAACTACGGGACTACGAAGAAATCGAACAAAACTAATCTGCTTGTGTACTTCGGTGGTCTACACTCGGTGGAGCGACGGGCGCTTGTTGTTTACAACACGTCTCTAGTGCCCCCCCACACTGCGGTACTGTTCAGTAAGGGGGATATACACGCTGCAGTCTCGGTGAGTCTTAGTTCTACCTGAATCTGGTGGATGCACACAGCATTAAGTGCGTAAGTAAGTAATATACGGGTTTTATTCCCTTTTCTAAGAAAACTTATATTAATTTTCCCTTAAAACTTATTCAAAAATGACTTGCTCATTATTTGAGTCATTGCGGTTCCATTTTAAGGCTTTTTTACTGGCTTTTTATCACTACAGAGTATAGAACCATCGTTGCTTTCTGCTGTCCTGTCTCTATGTGCTCAGATCTTTAAAACTAAGTAACTGATTTTGATGCGGATTTTAATAGAGTGATTTAAAAGGAGGTTTATATTTATTTATTTATTGAACTTTTTTGCACAAAATATCACAAAATGTACAAATGGCGGACTTAATGCCAGTTGGCATTATCTCCCAGTCAACCATTAAACGAATCAGAAAATATGTATATATATATAAGTGTGTGTGGTGCAGACATACATATACAAGTTATGGAGTTTTAGAGCGAGAGTATATGTATAATACATGCATAATATAATAGAAAAACACTGATAATTTTGGAGTTACCCATTAAAAAAAATCTTGTAAATTTATAAATACTTTTGTGCTTACATTGTAAATGCTGGCTGAACCCGACGAGATAGATCAAAATATTGTACTACAGTATTGTACACCTTAAAATGGTCTACCATAAATTCTGCGTTGGTTTATGTCCATCTCTTAGGGATACGCTTCTATAACCATTTTTTTACCTTCATTGCATCCGAGCGAAGCCGGGGCGAGTCACTAGTAATATATATATATATATATATGTATGTTAACTCGATCAGATCTGATGAAGCGAACTGATACATACTGCATTCTAGCTTTAGTCTCCAAATGTATTCTTGTCCAATGTTATAGTAATAGCGATATCGTCAATGATACTTCAATACTGCGTATGTAGCACTGGTGATTAAGGTTCAAATTACACTTTTTATAGTTAAATTTTGAACTTTATTTACAACTGCTACTTACGTTGTATTGAATTATCCATAACGATAATTCCATGTGTTAACTGTTGTTTCAGGACGATGGCAGTGAGTCGACGACAGTGTTGAGTTTGCCTCGACACAAACTACATGTACACATGCCGACCAGGTATGGTTCTTACGACGTTCTTGTTGCAAACGTCTTTTATAGGTGGCTTGCATTGGAACCTCGTACTCACCTATTTCTACCGCCAATTAGCGATTATAATTACATTTTACACTTAGTTGTAAGTTCTTTTCTTCTGCTTCTGTTTACATACTATCATTTTGAACTTTGGCGATTGCCAAAACGCTTGCCCAGCGCGGCAATTATGGGCTAAATTCCCTTTTTCTTGAGGAGGCCTATGTCAAGCAGTAGTCTTCTAATGGCGGTTATGATGATGACATGTACGTTTTCTTACAGCCAAGCCACCCATATTTTAAAAGCGAAAGAAATGCTGTGGAAGACACTTCAATACTATATTGATAGAGACTTGAAAAACATAGAGTATGAAGACCACATAACTGTGTCCAGGTTCAAAGTGAGATTGGTCAAGGCAATAGGAAGAATATTGTTGGAGGGGCATAGAGAATACGTAGAAGGCAAATCATATGATGATGAAGATGAAGTATAAATAAATTATTAAGAAAATAACTATCTTTTAATACTAGTATTCCTGATAAAAATATGCCTGATGGTATAAAAATACTTACTTACTTACTACTCAAACAGGTTGAGGATGGGCAGCAGCATCCCCGTCGCGAAACTTCACTCTGCAATTGACAGTACACTTACCAAGAATGATAATTAAGGGCAATATTCTCTTTTTTTTTTCAAGTAGCCGTACAGTTAATACTGTGGACGTACATCGGCTGATATGATGTCTCAATATAAAAAAAAATATATTCATCTAGTAAAAATATATTCAACTGACACCGAAAAAAATCTATTAAGACACTTGTGTTATAGACATCAGACAACAGAGGAATCATAAGTATCTACTTAAATACAATCATCCAGACACAGAACAAGGCAGTGAAATTACTGGGTAATGTAAGTGTATATTCAAGTTATAAGGTTGGTAATACGCTAGTGATATTCTTGTGATACTACGAGCGCCTGTATGCTTGTTTGACGACCCGGTCGAATAAATAAGAACAAATGTTATCATAGAAATATTTGTGCCTACCTATTGCGCATAAGACAGGATCTGCGGCATCGGACCCGTCAATCAAATACATCAAGCATTCAAGTATTTCATTAAATGCACGTTCGAATCGTCAATAAAATAAAAAATATATCATTTATATTCCCAGGAAGGACGCGTAATTAAAAAAGACAAACGTGAAATCCGAACAGAATGAGCAAAATGACGCGGGGTTCGCAGTTACAATCTGGCAGCGCGTCGTCTATTAATTATTTATTAATGAGCGGCCATACCGCCATGATTGGTGACATCTAGTAGAGTAGTCGTCAAATAACACCAATCTCAATACCATCTCGCTTTCAGCATCTTTTATAGCCTATAATAATAGTATCATTTCGTATTGAACATAAACATAGATGGCGCTACTATAGTTAATAGTCGTAGTTCCTATACTACTTATTCATTTTAATGCATTAAAATTGTACCTATTTCTAGCCAATTTCTGAAATCCTATCACGTAAAGTATTTAAAATTGTAGTTATACCTGCGATTATTGATAACCTCGTCCAGTATACAATAATTTCTTCTCTCAATTCGTTTGAAAACAATAATAAAATTAAAAACAAACACTTGGCAGTTATTTGCATTTATTGCTAGGCTTGTATTTGCAATACGAACATTTTTTTCATTTTGATTTATTTGGTCTTTATTTGACACGTCTATAAAATATCAATACAGGAAAAACAGAAAAAACTGTTAGTGATTGACTGATTTTAATATAAGGTAATTTAACAAGAATAAACATTCATACAATAGTCTTACCGAGGATTGAATCATATAACTTTAAGCCTAGTAAAAATTAATAATATACATCGCAAGCAAAGTTAAAATCTAGTAATGCAAAACTTTGACAGATAAATTTTGTACGATGAACTGTCACAAACCATATCTAACTTTGAAGTCAAACGTCTACAACTACACTACCACAGGCTAATTAAAACAAACAAAGCACTATAAGTATGTATGTATACGACAAATAACGTGCTGTGGTTGCGATAAGAAATAAATAATGAAATGACTTGAAAACCGGTCGCGATTCGCTTGAATTTTCCTCATCTGTCTGCGATCCCGTGCTCGGGTTGGGCTTATTGTCAGTTGGTAGTTGTGCCAGTTGTTCATTCGATATAGTTCTCTGCACTCGTACACAGCTCAGTTAAACACGGCCAAGCCAATAATTGTTTTATTGAACAAAAATGACCACATGCTTACGCCGATAAAAGTTTTATGTGCAAATATTTCCAAAATTGTAAACTGTGCATTAATTAGTTAACGTTAAAATGTGCGTGTACGTGAAATTATTTTTATTCACCATCTTAACCTTGTGTTACGGACAAAATGCATCGGGTCCAGTTAAGTTAAATACAACTTTACATCTTGGATTATCCGAGAAAATCGGAAATTTTTCCGTTGAGCTCCTATACCATACAGCTAAGGCGCAACCGAGACAGACCAATTTAATTTTATCTCCGATAACAGTGTGGACGGTTTTAGCGGTGACGGCTGAGGGTGCCAGCGGTAACACTTTGAATCAAATAAACAATGTAATAAGGGTCAAGACGAGGAATCGCAACACAACACGCGAGGAATTCCAAAACATCGCAAGATGGCTGCAAGCAAAAACTAATGCAGTTGAACTTGCTAAAGTAAATGCCATGTTTGTTGACAAGAATGGACTTCCCCTATCAGATTTCATGGAATTGGCTAAAAGACACTATGACACTGAAATAGTGACACTAGACTTCAAACAAGCAGAATTATCATCTACAGTTGTTAATAGAGTTATTTCTAATGTAACTCATGGAAGAATTCCTAATTTAGTGGATCCATCATATTTTTCTGATGCTCAAATTATATTGACTAGCGCTCTGTACTTTAAAGGGCAATGGACACTGCCATTTAATGCATCTTCTACATCAAAGTTACCCTTCTACAATAGCGATGGAATAAAAATTGGCGAGGTCAACATGATGTATAATAGAGACACATACCCATTTGCAAATATCAATGAATTACAAGCCAGAATCATTGAGATACCATATGGAACTGAGAATCGTTTATCAATGCTCATAATGCTCCCTAACAAAGGAGTGTCGCTTGAGGAAATGTTCTTTAGATTCAACAATGTAACTTTGGACCAAGTGTTTGAAGAATTAAGAATTTCCAGAGAAGATTATGGTGATGATGAAGTTGATTGCTTCATTCCACGCTTCAAAATAGAGTCCAACTTGGATTTGACTTCCATTCTGCGAGATAGGCTGGGAATTGAAGATTTATTTGACGCCAGAAGGGCTATGTTATACCATTTAGCTCGCACTCCACTGTATATTTCAAAAATTATCCATAAAGCAGAGATAGAAGTTACTGAGGAAGGTACAACAGCAAGTGGAGTCACGGTAGCTGAGTTTAGCAATCGTTTTGGAGTAGTAAGGTTTGAAGCAAACCGACCGTTCACATACATGATAGTAGAAAAAATAACTAACTCCATTGTATTTGGCGGTCTCTACCAAGAACCTTCACTGTATTGAAAGGATCATAAATCTTAATTCATTCTGTCTGTGATCAATTTCCTTCCTAATTTCTAATCATTATATCTATAAATGTTATAAAAATACTTCAAATAATATTTACTGTGAAGTCAAAACTGTGTTTTGTTAAGAATGAGCCTATTACTGTAACATAGTTGTTTTGTTTTAAAAATGTGGGTATTCTTTTTATCATAGTTCTAAATGAAAACAATTAAAATTTGCTTTGATTGTTTGAGAAACTCATTATTTTTTGTATACCTGTTATGTATCTTTGAATTATTTGATACAATTACAGGAACAGAATTAAAATTACAATTGTTCTAGAATATAAAAGTTTGATTATGACATGAATATGTTTATGCCATGTCACAAAGCATATCATGTTATTGTGGTCAAATATGTCACAAAATAGTTTAATCTCCTATAATGTTTTTTTAACTATCTATTCAGTTGATTTGGAAGCAAACATCTCATTTTGTTAAATGTTATGTTGATGATATGTATCATAGATAAGTAATTATGTTAAGAGCAAGAATATTGTCACAAATTAGCTTGAATCTGCTACTGTAGTGACTGATCTAGTGTTAACAGCATTTGTTTTGTATGACAAGTAACAGGAAAATGGGTTTAGATTAGGCTTAGGTCAATGTACTTATTAGTCCAAGGATTCAGTTGTTTATAACTTTATGATTTCTCATTCATATTTTATCTAAATCTATTTGTAAGTACATAATTGTCCAGCTTAAGCATCATGCATGCATCATAGTTTTAAATAAGATGCTTTGTCAACAAATTAGCAAGTAAATTAATGTAAACAAAAAATAGACACTTGGTGATAATTGTGCATTTAACCAATTCAACACACATCTCATATATTTTGTATAGGCAATAATCTTTATTACACATGTCTATGTAATACCTGTTCCAATAACTCAACTGAATAACTTTTATCTGATTTAAAAAATAGTTTTTACGTTTAGTTATTGAAAACGATAAACGAAACATGACCTGAATTGTTGTTTCATATTTATTTGTGAATTATTTCGAATAACATTTTAATTTTATATTTTCGTTTATTTGTTTTCTTAGCCAAGTGTTTTAAAACGGTCACTCATGGTCACATAATAACCTTAGTCACAAGAACTGGTATTATGTAGGTATATCTCGAATGTGAATTTATATCTCAAAGATTAGAGGTCATCTGCTATTTATTTTATTGTGATATGACTCTTATATGTAAATGCATAAGGTTGATTTTCTGTGACTACTTGTCGAAGTTTATAATGACTGCTTAGAAAAGAGCCGGTTCATATGTGTGTTTTTTTACTCTTTTTTTTGTAAATATCTGACATGTCTAGTTAATGTTATACTTACTGATTAACTATTTAAATCACTCTCAAATGGTTCTCTGACACTCAAAGAATCTCATGTTTTTTTTACATTTTACAACTGAACCACTGTGATTGAATATCATTAAGTAAATGTTTTGAACTTTTGTATTTTGTCGTTTCATTATCCAAGTTTTTGGTAAAATCAACCCCTCTACGTGTTAAGTAGGTACCTATGTGAGAGATAAGAGCCAGGTTAGGAATGCCTCGAAAATGATAAATTTTACAAGTCTACAGCGATTGTCATTATCAATTTAATTCATATTCAACTGACATATAGTCTTTGATCATGCAGCCAATTATCGAAAAGTCGCAATTCCGCGTGTTTGTCAGTCGAAACGCAGTAAGGAATAGATTCTCAGTAAGTGTGATTCATGTGAGAGGATTAGATGTGTAACTAAGTTGTTAAAATGTTCTATAATTTTAAAATTGGATGGAATGAATATTTCCGCTAAACCGTTGGAATCAGAGTCGAGTCAATGAAATGGTGTGTTTGTTTTGGTATTCATTAAAATCTTACTCAGAGCTTTACAAGGGCGATGCACTGCTTAAATATAAAAATGACTGATTATAAATGTCATGCAGATTATTAAATATTTATAGTGAGTATTTCACAAATCAAATATCCAAGTAGCCTTACATAACTTTTTATCTTAGTTTTTGTTTTACAAAATATTCTATAAATATCTTAATTACTAACAAAGCTATAAAGCTTTGAAGTTGTTACTCAGACAGAGGTGCGACATGGTATAATTGTAAGTACAGTGTTTTCACATTGAGGGGAAATAAGGGTCAAGAGGGGAAGGAAATTGCGGGAAATTATAGATAAAACCTAGCCTGAAAATCCTGAAATATTGCAGAAAAACTATTGAGAATTTTCGCGTATGCGAAATGATGGCTCTAACTGCTACGTGATTGGTGAATTTTGACAGTATCTATCAATGTTATGCCAAAAATATCCTTTTTTTTAGGTGTTAAAATTATTTTGCTGTAGTTTTTAGATTTGACATCACAATGTCAAAACTAAAAACTACAGCAAAATAATTATTGAGGGAAAAGGCCGGAAGAAGGGCAAATCTGAATTGAGGCGTGGGGGAAGAAAATCGTTCTAGTGGAAGCACTATATGTACAAACATGACGTCGAGGAACACGCCTTCATGTAAAGTGATTTTGTGAGAAATACGGATTATGTTTATTTGACACTTAATCTTGATTTTACTTTTGAATTTTGAATACGTTTCATAGTTATATGTAAGGTATACAAACTTCGTACATTCTAAATTATAAATTAATTAATTGATAAAATTATATTTTGTGTATATTCCCTATTGCGACATTTGCAAACTACTAGTTAATGTGACTAATTTTACATCATTAGACCAAAGAATGTGAATGATTATATGCGGCAGATATTTTTATAATATTTCAATATAATTGTTTATATTAATAAATCATCTTATTCAGTTTAATTCTGACTAAGATTTTCCTACTACTAAAGATTTCACAACGCTGGCTTCTCTGAAATTCATTAACGGAATAATGTTGATGAACGTCACTTTGACTCATAGACTATTCAATACTACCTTTACACTAAGCATCAATTACACGTCAGATCTCGTAGACCGCGTCACGTCTTAGACGACCCTCCCGACAAAATAACCGCGAAACTCGCAGCCCTTTCTCGCCCTCTCACTGGCACAACTCAACCACTGACACTCCACATGCACTCGTATAACAGAGCAGTACACCGCGTTCGCCGGCGAATGAAGACCCTGCCCCTACGAGCGATAACCGACAGCCCTAGGGCTGTCGGGCTCAATCTGTCCGTCCTCTTTTGTTTTAATTTAATTCATTCATAGTAAATTCAACCCCAACGACGGCGACCGAGCCTAGGTCGAGCCTCTAGAGGCGCCCTCGGTCTCGCCGTCGGTCCCGCTCAAATCTCGCGAGCCATTGCGGGCGCGACCGCGCTAAACGCGAGGTCGCGGCCGCGGGGCACGCAGGATTATTACGGGCATCGGTCCTCTCATCTATGAGAGGCCCCGCCCTCTTTTTTCGGTGGCGCTGGAATTGACGTCTGAGTAGTCCAGCACTAGGTTCGTCCGAAAATAAAAATAACTAAGCATCATCTAAAATATATTATATGTACGCATATCCTAGTTTGAGGAATTACTGAAAACGAAAACACGAGAGTAATTGCATTAGGTACGTTCCAGGGCGACGGTTTATTAAAATGTATTTTGTTTACTGATTGTGTGAATACCTACTCAACTTAATTTCTAACCATAAACAACTAAGTGGTAACATTTTTTTAATAGCCATGTAAATTAACGCAGCCTACAAGATTCTTGTACGTGGAGACTGGTGACTTAAATATTATTTGGACTTAGTTCAACAGAAAGTAGACATGAGGAAAAGTACGATCGGATTTATTAGCGTTTTTCTATCGAATGTTGAGTTATTTATTAATTTTCTGTTTGCAAAATGCATTTGAGGATTTTATATCCTATGCCATATTTTGTATCGTTTAGCATAATACAAACAATAGCGTTTTTCACGTGGCTGTGCTATGTTAAATAGCTTATTTTATTGAAATTTTGTACAATAAAGAATAAGCCAGCCACATAAATTGGTTGTGTTCTGCATTTATTCAATGCAGTGCGGAATACAAGTGTATAAAAGACAGACAAGAAATTTAACAAAATATTGTTATACTGTTTTATTCATCAATTATTTCATCACTACTCGTCAAATTTTAATAGAAATA
Source organism: Heortia vitessoides (assembly GCA_020976665.1). Classification (NCBI taxonomy): domain Eukaryota; kingdom Metazoa; phylum Arthropoda; class Insecta; order Lepidoptera; family Crambidae; genus Heortia; species Heortia vitessoides. Next base: position 3,635,836 of record JACJUM010002768.1, read on the forward strand.
AGTAGGTACCTATTTAGCTTCTGCCGGAATCAGATATTTTTTAGATATTATATCACGTAATTTGATCTCCGTGATTGGCCATGAGTTAGATAGTTAACTCTTACAAACATCTTCTTCTGGATTATTTTGTGAGTAATATCCAAACAGTCATATATAATCAGCTTGGTCAAAGTCAGATATAACTAGCAGTGCCCGCGACTTCATCCGCGTGGAATAGCGACTTTGGAATGTATAGTCTTCTTAGACAATTGGACTCGAATCCAGCACTGAATGAATTTTTCAAATCAGAACAGTGGTCCTGAGATTAGCGCGTTTAAATAAACTTTAATAAGCGTTATAATATTAGTACAGATAATATATTGTCGCTTGTAATCTTTTTTGTTTACAGCCAATACAATATGTTATTACTTGTCGTTTTATTGTTATTTATTATTTATTTTTCGAGAGTGTCAACACAGTAAAAATTTACACTTTGCATTAGGCGAATTTCTAAAAGGGTTTTTCTTTTTGAATACAGACCTTATCGTGCGTAAAAATCCTTTGATTCTACTTTATTGTATTTTGTATATACACAACTGTGGCCTTGTATCAAATATTTAAAAGTAATAAATTGAAGATTGGGTTTCATCTTGCTCCATACTTTCATTATGAGAGTAATTTTAATATTCCTGTTTTGATCGCCGCAATAAAATATTCTTATCAGTGTGATTCAGAAGAGATGATCCTACTTGCTTTTGGTATCTTTAGCATTGTAGACACGCAAGTTGTAGAGCCAGATTTGCTTTAGTCAATAATATATATGTTTGAATCCGGGGTATGGTAGTGTATTTTGTATATCGACGTCATCTAGATTTTTTGCTAAATCCATATCGATTCTTAATTGAGATCTTGCTCTTTCAGCCCTCCGAAAGTGTGTGTGTTTCTGTTTATTTCATCAATTTGACATCCTCTCCCTTTTTTGTATATATATATATTTAAGATACTGTAACTTACATTATCCAGGCTTAGCTTAGCTTTACATTCATCATAAACATCAGACAAAGTCACTCCGGACTTAAAAAATTTGGCCGATATTTTAGATCCGATCCGAGTGTTTTGTGGAAATAATGAATTTTTTTAAATTTATTTTTGCACAGATAACCCTATTTTCTCCATCATTTTTAATCCCTTTGGTCTAGCAATAGTTTTCTCGAATTAATTTTGTCTATGGCCGTTGAAATTCTAGTTGACCATATACTTACTAAAAGTATTATAAAATATGTCTGAACATTGAAAGATTTTATTTTATATCTTCGTAGAAACTGTTTCCATTTTTAAGATTTCAAGCGTCTAACAATCTTCACAAAAACGCCAAGAAAAATTGTCTGAGAGTTATAGAAACCAAGACTCCCGACATTTTTATAAAAGCTAATGTGTGTGCGCAAGGGACCATTGCATTGCATTTGTTTTTGCATTTGAAAATATAATCCAGCATTCTTGCTATTCCTTGCCTGTTTTGGTTCTGACCTACTTTGAGAACATTTTAGTGGTCTTCCAGAATTAGAAGATTGTTCTTGAACTTCCAATGATTCATAGACTGGCATAGACCGCTAGAGATTTATTAATATACGAAACTGTGAATGTCGTGAATCACCGTCTTTACTGGACTGTGATAAGCGGCCCTGAATTTCAACATCCGCAGAAATAGAAATACAAAGATAGAGTAAGTAGAATCTTCAAGTGCCTGCTGCCATCATACCTCGGTGATAGTTGATACTAAATCCCTCTCATGAGGATGTCTAAGATATGTAATGACAGAACCTTTGCTTAACTTGAAATTGTGATTACTTTTAATCACAATTTTAACAACATTTATAATATGGTTACGCGGAACAAATAAACAAGTAGAAGTAAGTGATTTAATCAAAAACAAGTAGGTAAAAGCTATAGGGCCACGCTTAGAGAAGTCACAAGCTAATATTTATTAATAAGTTAGAACGTCGTCTTTATTTGCCCTACCATAAGTGTCATAAAAATTTCTTAGATAACCGTTAAATTTAAATATTGTTTTTGAGTACAGCTGTGGTGCGGCGAATAAAATATTTATCTACATAATATAATTATCAACATTTTTCTTAAACAGCCTGGATGACGTTGGCAACAGCCAAGTAGGCACCCGTAACAAATATACAGTTTAAAGCAAACAGTTAAAGCACACTGGCTGATTTTACGTAACTCGATCCTCAACACCTCCTAATAGATGCAATATACTGTCTTATGCAATATAGATAAGGCATATCGTGACAAAATCGGCTGCATTTTACACTGTACTAATAGGTATTATTGTTATTAGTGTTAGGAATTTCCAAATTACTTTTTGTTGCATTTGATGGCTCATATACCTATCCACTGCAAGAAGAAATATCAAAATGGCTGTCTTTGCTAACAATACGGCATGACGAATTTAGTAAGGCTGTGTTAATAACTTGATTTTAGAACACTTCGCTTGCTTTCTGCAGATCTAAGTCCATTTGTGGGACAGATTACTACAGCTATACCAATAATTAATATTACCCAGGGTTATTATTACATTTACTTCGTATGTAATTAAAATCAATGTAATGTGAGTAGAAATAATAAATAAATACAATGTTGTGTATACATATTGTTTCTTATTAAGCAACCTTATTTGCATATATCCTTAATAGAATGATTTCTTTGTTAGTTTGTTGTGTACAAATTAGGCGAAATTTTACAATCAAACTAAATCTCTTAATTTAGAGGTAAAAATTGATTGAAAGTTAAAAGTACAATGGAAGCTATTATCTTTTAATTAACTAATCTATCAGACATAGCTATTGCCAGGCGGATTCAGGATTCAATTATTTGTATTTTGTTCTGTATACCTACCTATATCGAACAACAAACATCTGTCATAAATTTTCTATTATAACCTATCAAGGGTAGAAGTTTAACAATTGATATTGGAGTCTTCACTTTGACTAGAAAGTATAAAATGCATTATTACTTTTAACAGTTATGTATAAATTAATCAATAGTGTGTAATAACTACCAAGTAGTACTAATAACTTAAACAATAGACAATGTTATTCAATCCTTTGACACAATTCAAACAGAGTCAATTGCCTATTTTCTTGTCATGAATGAATCAAACACGGAATAACTGTTCCGCGAATAACTTGTTTATCGAGTAAATGGGTAGGTATTAACCGCAGGAAATAGGAACAAATACCTTAATGCATTCGACTACCGTAACTACGATCTAAATTGCAAGCGATTAGCCGTCTTGTTGATGTCAGACACATTTGTATAAAGTTACATTATTATTAACGATATCAGCAGTTTCATAGGCCGAACAACGAATTTCGAGAAATATTGAAGTAGGAAAAAATAAGAATGTGATTCCGCCCAAATATTGTTAAGAAGCATTCAATAAAGTGCTTCCTCTTTGTGTGTAGCTGTCAAATCATAAGAACGAGATGGAGATAGGAACAGATTACGTAATCGCCATAACGTGTTCTTATTCAATCAGTCCGGTCTCCACTCACAATATAAGTGACAGAACTAACTGACTGAATAGCTGACTACTATTTAAATACATGATAGCAGCGCCTTGCAGTTTCAACCGCGTGGCTCTGTTCTTTAAAAGAATATTAAAAATTAGCTTGTTATTTATTGATAATCTTACTTTCTTTAAGTCAATGAATTTTTAAAATATATCCGTTCGTTCTTGAGTGTATTCGTTACAAATATACGAAAATACAAATCATGCTTGTGTTCTATTGAACCTAGGAAACTATTTTTTAAATGTCTAGTCAATATTACTTGTTGAAGATGTATGTTTCTTATTTCAAAAGAATTTAAAAAATTGTTCTTAGATTTGAGCAGCAGCGCTGTTATATGTTATTAATTTTCTCAAACATTCTGTGTTCTATCGTTCCCACATTTTATTTTAATAAAGCTCTATTTTAAAATTGGATTAATACATTACAATTTTCGAATATTATTGTAAAATGTATTGCAATTTCTTTATACGTTAAACGTAAATGTAACTAACACACACATATATAATACCTATTATCATTGTTAGGCAAAGGAAAATACTACTCGTGTACTTAGGGATAAAAGTCCAGGACAAATGAGGTTAGAAGCCAGAGGGGAAGGAAATGTATTTGACCAGCGATTCTAACGGTAAAATACGGTCGACCAAAACAAAAGTCGGTTTTTATTATATTATTAATGGGGAAAAAATATACGTCAATACTTTTATCTTGACTACTGGTGCATTGGTTTGCTTGGATCCCCGGCGCCCACGACAATGACGCGATAGACGCGGTGATGACGTAAATTGGATTTTTTGCATGGTATTCGTTGCTTAATTGAATAAATACTTTTCAATATGTATTTTTTGCTAAATGTTTGCACATTCAGTAAAAAACACATATCTTACGTGAAATTTTGTATGGATCTGTATTAAATTAATATTTCACACAACATCTCATACATTAAAGACCTGACTCCGAGATAAGTCGTTTAAAGCACTTGTGTTACGAACATCCGACAACAGAGGAACCAGAATTATTTTACTTAAATATATAAGAAAAATACAGGTACAGAAAAAACATAAATATTCATCATATAGTCATAAATATTTGTCTTAGTAAAGATTACCATTGGCGCAAAAGAAAGGAATACTGCTGAATGTGCCAACATATTTTGATGTATTTTTTTATATCCCTGTGGTGGCAAATAAGCGTGCGGCTCGCATGATGGTGACTGTAGCCTCATTTTTTAAAGAACCTCTTAACTGTAAACCCTTGGAAAAACCTCCCCAAGGAGCTTGTTCCACAACATTAGCGTACGTGGGAGGAATTGTATTTGAAACTGTTAGGTACGCGACCATGGTTCTTTAGTAGTTGTTTTAAACAATATTTTATTTTATACGCTTCTAAATATATCAAATTAAAAAGTAATAAATATTTTATAACAAAATGAAAATAAAGACGAACAAAAAATATTTGTTTTTTAGTTATTTAAACTATATTTTATTGTATAAGATTATTCTTATACAATAAAATATAGTTATATTTCATATTTCTCCGTTTTTTTCCATACCAAATTAGTGGATAGTTAATATTTTGTGGTAATAGCCTCACTGCCACTTAAACGATAATTACTTATGACCTACTATAAAGAAAAACTACACAGTAACTAAAAATACTGTACGCATAGAGTCACCATACGCGTTGGATGTCCACTATTAGATTTTCCTATAGCATCAATCGTTAAGTGTTGAGAGTCGTTTAGCTAGTGACAAGGATGCTGGTGCATCCGAATCTTATTGCATTTGAGCTACTTACGCTATCTACTTGTATTTATCACAGTATCACTCCGGTATGTAGTCGCTCATTAATGACCAGCCCCTTCTAATCCTCTGTCAGCTCTTTAGGTAGGTCCCAATCAAAAACTGGATGTATATTTGCGATAAATTCAAAGATTATTATTTGTTCGATGGATTCACATACGGTGTTCATCATTGGACTGAGTTCATGAGAGAGATTTAAGCATCTAATTAATGAAGCTTTTGTATAAATTGGCTTAAATCACCTTTCTGTGATTGATCAGCAATGAAATGGATGGAAACCATGGATGTAAAATTATGTTTTCAACTAGTATATTTTATTACTCGTTATAAAAACTAACTTTTAAAAGTGTTAAAGCCCTTATTGAACAGATCCTGCAAACCTAGACAAACAGATACAATTGAGTATAGACTCGCTCAAAAATAAGTGGCTTCACCCGTCCGAGTTGTCCACTTAGAAACAATGGCGCTAAAACGCGTTTTTTAAAGTTTGTCATATAAAGATGTGGCAACACTAAACACACTTATCGGTAGAGTATTTCCCCATTAAACCGTGGTTTGTCATTGAGATAATTATTATTAAATCAATTAAAGCACCAACTTCTTATAAAAAATACAGCAAGCCGTGTCAGTGATTAATTTTCTTATAGCAAGAGCAAAGGAATAAATGAAATTAATAATTATTGTATTGTTAGTCTATGATTTTTAATACTTAGGTTTAATAAATTCCTGTCTAGTTACAACATTGTAGAATAGTACAATTTGTAGGCCATTAACTCAATACAAAATTAATTAATCAATAATATTATGACAGAAGGCGTTAAGAACAAATTGACAATAACAAATATTTACCGCTTAAAAGCTAAAATATAAATTGATAATGGTTACAATAATATATATATGAAACACATTGATGCTTATAGAATGGATATTTGTACACCTAACCTTATAACCAATAAACCATAATACGGGCTAGGACAAACGATTATAATTTTTAAGTAAATATTTAACTGTGGCTACCATTATTAACCGACTTTTTTTAAATACGTGTATTTTAAGTTGTAAATGTATGTCTTTCCAATCTTGCCATGAAGTTTGCCTTCGGATTTGTACCTTTTTTCTAGCTGTGAATCACCTAGAATAATTAGTAGAGTAGCCTAAGTAGAGTAGTAATTATTTCACTGCTGGTTTGTAGCTAATTTATTGCTATTATTTTTTGGTTAAGAGGTAGTGTCATATTATTTGGAATCCATTTAGTGTATTACTTAGAAGGAATGAAACTAACTAACCGCGAGCTACTTGGAATTTTTTAAGGTTGGACGAGGACTGTTTCAAAAGTATTAGTGTGATGTTACTCACAAGAATCAGAGTGCGGAGCTTTTTAGACGAACGGTTGGGTAAATATTCTGCGGTACCTAGGTATTTGCGGATTCGGAGCGTTGATCAAACTTTATAACCACGATACAGGCAAAGTGGCGTATGTAATTATGGTAACGTTTTTTTTTATTCATTTAATAATATTCAAATATCAATACCAACAAAGGAGATAAGCAATGCCGCTCATATATTCCCTTAAGAGGTCAGGATATAGGAATTAAACAGACTGTGAACCCTTGCAAACATCCCTAAGAAATTTTACAATAAAATCCTAGGCAGGGTAACCTTTGAATAGTTTCAAGAAATATGTTAAAATAAACTTATTTCCAAAGCTTTTATCAAAACTATTTGTTTGGTGTCTATAAACTATGAGAAAACAAATTGCCGTAACCGTTTTAGAATATAGGAGCCGACGATCGGCAGAGTTGATATAAGTGCGGAAGGAAGAGGTAAAAGATTTGCCTTGCAAGAAATTATATGTAGGTATCTATGTATTATTTCGTTATTTTTATTCATCAATTATTTATAAAAAAAAAAGTTTTTATTGATATCTGCCAAAATTACCTTAACTTATGTAAATTTTGAATGTCATGTTTATTTATATCGAATCAATGGCCTAATAAATAAGTTTCAAGTTTCTAGCTCTAAAAATAGCGATACTTCCGTACAACTTTTTACCCCCACTTTCGACTCCTTCCAACCCTTTAATTTGAATTAAAAATTCTTTCTAAAAGCCTATTTTCCTTCTCAGGGTCTAAATATTGTCTGTGCCAAATTTCATCAAAATCGGATGAGAGGTTTAAGCGGAAAAGCTTAACAAACAGACAGACAGTTACTTTCGCATTTATAATATAAGAATAAATGGTAACTTATGACGTCATTATTAGAAAGTCTTCAGTGAAATGGTGACATTAAAATCTCATTTGCTTCATGTATTAATCAATTTTAAAGCGGATTAATTAATGGGATTCTTTAAAAAATGTTTCGTACAAAAAAGAATCAAATGAAAACGACTAAGTATAGATACGACGAAATTTGTATTATCTACAAAAGAAAAATAGTACTGGTTATTTGTATGCGTACTATATAATAAAGTTCTTCATTTAAGACACGAGCTATTAATGTGATGTCTCATGTTCGATAATCCTGGATCCTATTATGATGTCTTCTGATCAACTTTATAGCAGACGTAAGACATCTGGTGGAGATGAACTCTAATTAGTTTTTTTTTATTTCACCAGGTCAACAAACAAGCTTGCAGCCTTCGTGATAGTAAATGACACTGTAGCCTATAGACGCTCGTCATATTTCAAGGGTATCACGAAAGCGTTATCAACCTTGTGACTTGAAGATGTTATGTCACATTACCCAGTAATTTCCGTCTTCCTATCTTACAAACTAGAACAAAGCAATGCGAACATCGGAATCATTCTCACTATTTGGCAGTAAAATATGTGAAAGTAGGCGATCTTTGTGTGATGTCTACTTCATGTTAAATATTTGATAGGACCACTTTTTGTTTATAATTGTGCATGTGTGTGTGTGTGGTAGATTTCCTATCTTGAGCAGTCCCCATCTAGGACAAATATTTATACGAATTATATTTGTGTTTGTTCTGTGTTAAATATGTATATGTATGTGTATAATTTCAGTATTATATTACACTGTTTTCTGATATCCGTATCTCAAGTGCTTTGATCGACTTATCTCAGTGGAGGGTAATTATATTTTTTTAGACTACGTCGACAAACAAGCTTTCAGCCTTTAATATCACAATGCTATTTGGCGGTGGGAATAGGTGAGAGGGGAGTATTGATGCAGACGATCCTTGTATGAAGTCTACCTCATGTAAATGATACGAGTGTAGCGCGTAGAGCGTGGCTTAGCGTTGGGGCTACTGGTGCAAATTCCTTACCTGATGTATTTAAACCAGCTATTTTAGATGGATATCCCGCTATCAATCTATTCTTGTACCCGAGTCGCCTCTTATACGCATCGCTAGTAAATCTCGGTGATGAACGGAACCATAGAATATTATTCTTTTTGTATCAAAGAACATGGCTGGATTACGTGAGTAAAAAATACCATTTCTTACAACCGCAAATAAAAACAGGATAAAAATCTGTAAAAACCCAAATTTGAATGATTTGTTTATGACCAACCTTCTTTTATCGCAGTGGCCGCTATTTCATCCGCGCAGTTCCAGTTTATGTTAATAAATTAAATATAATTTGGATACGAAAATTCTCCTGCATATATTGTAGCTAGATCGGACGTCTTAAACATTTTATAAATCTTTCAAAGTAGCATAGTAGTGCACGCTGCTGTATTCCAACTTGAATGTTGCATAATATTTTCAAGACACAAGATTGGCAACTCGCTAATGATAGCCTTGTGATGTAGGCACGGTGAAGCTTACAATCACATGGACCATATGCTTTTTTGTCGACTTACTGAAGTGTTTGCACTATGCAGCCGAAATCTTAAGTCAGTTTACTAGAGTGCATGCACTATGCAGCTAAAATTAAATGAACTGATAGGTTGGTAGTTTGTTTGCAGAGCTAATTGGTGGTGGCTCATTAGTGATACTAAATAAACAAATAAAATTAACAGAGGGTGAGGATATCTTCTTGAAGTTGTTCGTATGTATACCTAGGACAAATAGTCCAATTAGTTAAGTCCAACTTCATGAAAGAGGTCAATCGCGCAATCCAACTCAGCTGGGCAGCGTTCAGAAAACTGCGAAACATCTTCTCGTCCGACATACCTCAGTGTCTCAAGTCGAAAGTTTTTGACCAATGTGTGTTACCAGCGATGACCAATGGCAGCTAAACGTAGCTTACCAGTGTCCTTCTATGCTAACTCAAAATATCTCAACGAGATATGGAGAGGATAATGCTCGGAATCTCTTAACGCGATCGAATCAGGACTGAGGAGATTCGTAACAAAACCAAAGTTACCGACATTGCCTGGCGGATTAGTAAGTTGAAGTGGCAGTGGGCATGGCATTTGGTACGCATAACCGATGGCCGATGAAGTTATAAGGTTTTAGAATAGACCACGTACCGGCAAGCGCAACGTAGGGCTTCCAACTGCAAGATGCACAGACGATCTGACTAAAACCGCAGGATCGCGCTGGACACAGGCCGCATACAACCGGTCCTATTGGAAATTACTTGGGGACTCCTTTGTCCAACAGTGGACGACTTATGGCTGATATGATGACAATGATGCAGATATTATGAGCCTTACGTAGAACGGTCAATAGAAATATCGGCAGTGGAGTTATAGCAGTCATTGTTATATGCATCTAAAAGCCACCCTTAAATCATTATGCCCTTTTTGAAACAATCGGAGAATGTTTTGTTTAAACTTTTTCATAGTAGAAACAGTTAGTTGCGAATCTAGTACTCTAGTATTGGTTTTATTGGACGGTAAAGTCGTAAATTTCTGGAATTGAGTCCATATACCAACAAGGACAGCGTAGGACATCCACCCACAAGGTGAACTGACTATCTAAAACCGCAGAATCGCGCACGACGCGTGTCGCATTCAACCGGTCCTATTGGAAATCACTTGCATAAGCCAATGTCAAGCAATGGACGCCCTGCGTGATAAGATGTGATGATGATGATTGGGTTTTTGACGCTTGTGATCTTAAATAAAGAATACTTTTTTTTTTAGGTTTGAGCATGCACTTGTGATATCTTTATGAAGGCGGGAGCGTCAATAGGCTAAGTGTTTAAGTTAGGCTAAGATGGTGCTCACTATAAACACGATCTGTACCATTGGGTATAGGTGGCATTCAAATCTACAACCTTTGGCTCACAAGATAGATGCACTACCGCATGCGCCATCTGGCCTCAAATACATAAATAAAAGGTTCTGTGTGTAATTCCAAATTAATAGCTTTTCACTGAAATATCTATGGATTTTACATGTTTTGTTTTCCAACCTGTATATTTGACTCAGCTAATCTCTAAAACGACTTGACCGATTTTAACGAGACTTTCACTAGCAGAAAGATGATGTTATAAGTAGTAACTAAGGCTACGTTAATTATTAATTATTGATTAGAATGGGAGCTAAGCGGGCGATGCCGCGGGATGCTCCTATTCCTTAATAATATTATAAACGTGAAACGGTGTGAGTGTGAATGTATATTAATAACTCATTTACGGCAGACCGGTAAACAGACCTGGATTACATTTGACACAGAGTTTAACAAGTAGTCTATGTTTTTTCTGAAAAGATGTTCCCGTGGCATAGGCTTAGCATTTTATACTGTTATTGACGCGAACAGGGACTACCTTCTGTATTTATTAAAATAACAAGAGATTCTCAGGGATGCGATATAAGTACATCTTGTCGACTGAAAGTCGCGGGCAGATAGCTAGTAATATTATATATGCGACAATTTGTCTGTCTGTCTATTTGCCTGTTTGTAGTGTAGTAGCAGCCATCAAACTAGGAAAGGCGTGAGCATTACTCGGTGGACCGATTTCGATGAGATTGTGGATAACTTGAACTCTAAGGAAGTAGACGAGGTAGGCCTCGTACAGAAGTCGTCTTTGGAACGGAACGTCAATGGAACCTCTGCCTGCCTACCCTAACTTACCTAACCTATTTCTACCGCAAACAACATTAAGTTCATACCGCTCCAGTTAAAAAACGTTTCAAAACTTTATCGCGCTTGCATGATTCTAGTGACAGTGACATTTTGACGTTTTCCGAACTTTCGTTTTCGAAGGTATGTTTTAATTGTGTATTGTTATTTAAATAGTATGTATCATTTATATTAATAGTGTGTTTATAAAATTACGAAATTATTTAAATATATTTATTTATTTGCTGGGGCGTCTATCCCTACTAAAAAGGATAGAGGCCCCACTATTGATTGAGTATAGATGCCCTTAGAGGCATGAGGCATATATCCTCTATGACTTATTCACTGGTACTTAGTGAGTGGGAGCCTCATTTCGGGTTCGTACTATATGAAGATCTTGCAGCGGACGCAATTATTATTCCTGTAGAAGGAAACGTCAGTCCGTCCATCTTGTCTCAGAATCATAATGTTAAAACTGTAGAAGTCATAATTCCAGGTGAATATAATCTTAAAAAATGTTCACCGGTCCCAAAAATACAAAATCGGTACCTCACGACGGAGTAGAATATGACTTCTTTTCTACCTAGTATACACTAATATTATAAAGCTGAAAATCTTAAGAAATAGTTTGTTTGGTTGAACGCACTAATATCAAGACTTACCATTCAACGAACAATTATTTACTTTTTTAGATTCAATCTAACATCTATAGGGTTATAGGTTATGTTAAAATCTCGCTGAGGTCTATGTGCAACAGTTTTTAAATGGCTGATATGATGATGATGAAGTGGTAGCTTAAAACAACTTATCATGTAGTCAGATGTAGGTCAATGTTTAAGATTACGTGAACATTGTATAAATTTATTTTTTCCCCATATTAACACAAGTGAAACCGCGGGTAGTATATACCTGGAGAAGAATACCACGGCCAGTAAGAAACCTTGCTAAAAATCAACCAGTGGCAACGGCACTCGACGCTTATGCTGATGTGACTTCATATTATGTTGAGTCCCAGCTTGGTCCATTGTCGTCAACTATCAGTAGGGAGCCTGAAACTGTAAAAGTCATAACTCCAAGTAAATATCTTAACGAATGTTCAACTATTCCGAAAATTCCTGTTCCATTATATAAAAGAGGCAAGCAAGGTGCTACCGTTTTAAATTCAGAAGAACATATTAACCCTAAGAAAGCTAAGTTGAAAGGTAAAGCTAAGAAGCAAACCTAGAAAAAACAACCAAAAATCAGTTCCTAAAAAAAAAGACCGAGGTTCAGCTCTGAAAGTAAACAAGAGTTCGATGCATCACATTCTGACCAGACTGAATCTGATGAAGAAAATACTCAATGCAGAGAATGTTTCGATGACTATGCAAGTACCAAGTCCACGGCGGACTAGATTCAGTGCCTGAGGTGTAAACTCTGGTTACACGAAGATTGCACTCTATATGGCGATTACTGTAATAGATGTGGACACAAGAAGAAGAAGCTTGCAGTTCTAAAAGTAAAACAGTATCTCTATATTTGTTGATTATTTGAAAATGTTGATTACTGTTGTTTTCTTTAAGAAGGAATATTTGTTTTTTCCAAAGAAGTCTTAAAGGACGGATTTGTTTTAAGCTTTATTATTCCTAAATTTAATTCTGTAAAGTTTTAAATAAATTTTAATAGACGTTGTTAAGTTGCTAAGTTTACCCAAATAATGATTTAAAGACTGAGCCATTTGTTCCTATAAAAGTGCAATTTACTTTAGTTTTACGGTATATTTGGATCAGAAAACCTTATAATATATTATTGCAACTAAGAAAGTAAATAAACATTTTATTTAATTTTCTATGATTTTATTACGAAGGCATCTACTTTAGTAGGCGTCTATCCTCAAACAATAAGTTTTTTTTAGAGCGGAATATCTAAAAATCTACGGTGTGCATTAAATAATGATATAAGTAAGTAGTAAGTATAAGGACTATAGTTGTTACAAATAGTTAACTCACTCGAATAGTGCTTTAAAAACAAGTTATAGTCAGCATACAAAAAGTGGGGCATCTATCCCACTTTTACCCTATACACATTGCTGTTTCGTTTTGAATGGTAAGGTCATTGTTATTTTATTAACAATAAAACAGATCTTCACAAAGTTATCAACGAGCTAGTGATATCCGTATACTTGAATCTCGATTTAGTTTAATAAAACAAAAAATAATAAAGTACCTACATGGGGTATCATTATAAAACAAGATTTCCCAATGGAAGTTTAATGTCCCAATATAAATATATTATATTCAAGGACTTTAACAAACACTTCCGAATTGTAAATAATTGTAAAATAATATCATTAAAATTTCCAATTAGGAAGTAATTAAATATTTATAGATAATATAGACGATCCCAACGAAAGCGCGGTCACCAAATATATGGCAAATCTGCTGGCACCAGAGAGGAAACTAGTTGTGAAAAAAACCACTTGCTGGTGCTAATATGCATAAAATGCACCTAAACTCCGTGCAGACGATGTCACGACTCACGGTTTGAAAGCTAGCGTAATATAAATAAAAACACTTCCAGTAAAACATGATACGACTATTATATATCTATATCATTTCTTATTATTCAACGATCAAGTGTCGGACGGTAAACAGGAAAATTTTAAAGTTGTCATTCGTAATGTTTGGAATTACCGACGGATGGGTTCGCTATACCTACAGTGATTCAGACGGCCAAGACTTGTTCGCCTGAGACGGGACACTTTTGGTGGCGGCAATCCGCGACTTCATCAATTCGCAATTTGATTTTCCAACGAAGCCAAGTATTTATATGATAAATATTTGTGTTTGTTGCGTATTGAAATTTGTATATAAGTATTACATTTGTTATTCCTCTGTTGTCTGAATCCGACAAGTGCTTTTAGCGACTTAACTAAATAAAATCAATGTTGTGTGAGCTTATAAAAATATATTATTTTGCAAAGTACCTTACGACCTTTCTGCTCCGGCTCTGTTATCTGTATACATTAAGTTTGTATGTACAATTAATAATTAAAATAATGTATATGTTATTTATTACTTAAATTTCTGTAGATAGTGTTTATCATCAAAACCTTTACTGTTAGGCGCCGCCTAAGATTCCAATAACAAAGTGCAATATGAGATATCGCATATGAACTGTGCATTCAGTTACTGAATCAATAAAATAATACAACGAGAAATACCTACACAAATAAGATGGATGAGAGCACAAACATTCCTATGAAAACTATTTATTACCTCAATCATGGCAATCATTTTTACAGCCATTGGAAGTCCACCGCTGGATATAGGCTGTCCATAATTGCTACGTTGGGCAAGCATGTTGGCAATCGCAGAACGTAGCTTTCGCGTTTGAGATGCTGCAGCCTATCCCCACCATCTATTTGAGCTACACTGTTTCGGACGGATATACCGCCTTTTGTCGGTTCTAGTACCTCAGTCGCTTCTTACGATACCTGGTACAGAGGGAGGTATTATTCTAATCTGCCGGTACTTCACTCTCTCTGTCATTGGTCATTGGTCTCTGGAGATCTCCAGAAATACTGCTATACCAATCAAACGTCCCTTTGGCTTCTATATTATTTTCCGAAGATCTCTTTCTATAGTCGCTTCACCGGATGCAGCAACAAAAAGTCCCATCTGTTTTTTCTATTGTGTATATATTAAATTTGCCAGTGTTGTCAGCCTTGAGTATTTTCCCCTTTAAGTATTTAAGATGTTTTCTGCGAGCGAGGTTAATTAATTCATTAAATAAATTAACGGAGCAAATGCGACTCGGTCTCTCATACACAAGTTTACCTTTACCGCCGCGAAATTTTGTTCAATTTTATATTAACCATGGGTATTTAAAATGGAAGGAATAGAATCTAATTTCCAGTAGGATTAAAAATGGATCCGGTTTATTCGATACCGGCCTATATTCAGTTTGTCGACCCTGCGGATCGACAGATAGGTGTGTCGCCGGTACAATTTGCTAATTTACTCACACATGCTTGAACATCACATACATTGACCTGACATCGTGATAAGTATAGGTAGTATCAGAGAACAGAGGTATTACAAATATAATACTCAAATATATTGTTTCAAAACTTAATATTATATATTAAAATTACGATAAAAATGAGTTAATTCTTTAGCGCCATATTGAATATGAAAAATGTGGTTAGTTTTATATTTTTAGCCACCATAACCAATGTTTTGTAGGTACATACTAACTGTTGTATGATTCTCAGAATATATATGTTCCTTATATATTCCAGTACTTGTTCATTCATATAAATTTTACATTTTACGGCCAGCACTAAACACAAAAATGTTCTATAGCCTAAAGCATGTTTTTGTTTTCGGTCAGTCCAATGTCAATGAACTAGATCAGTAGAAAAAGTCGGTTGATTTACAGTTTTTTTGTACATCGTACGGAATGGGCACCGGCTATAATCGGAGATACTGTTCAACTCTGCGGGTACCGCAATTAATTAAAGAAAATATATATTTTTTAACATTTACGTGTTTACTACTCTTAATTAAACTACTCTTTTAACGGCTTTAAAACGAGGTTTATTCAACTTTTTACATCTTTTGTGCGGCGGTTAGTTTTTAAGATAAATAAACCGTTAACCCTTAAATAAGTAGTTTAAAAAAATATACATTGTACATTAAAACTCTTGATGTGATTACCTTGAACTTTGTATTTAAGCTTGGTACTTACAGGGTGACAATATTACTAATCATTGACGTTAAGTTTTATGGTCACCTCTTGCTTCTTTACTATCTAGTAAGGGAAATAGCATCTGATGGCATCTTTGAATTCATACATTAATTCGACTTCGACTTCGATCGACACAAGTAAAGTATTTGTGTTATAAATTATCAGGCAACAGAGAAATCACGAAAGCAATACACAGATAAAGAACAAATATAAATATTTTTCATAAAAAATATTTGCCATGTGTGGGGATCCATGCAACTGCGCCATCGGGCCCGTCGAGCTTTTACGACAAGAGTCAATAATTTAATAAAGAAGTAAAATTTAAGTCCTTTATTGCTAGCAGTAAGAACAAATTTATCTACACATATAAATAAAATTGAGTTGTTAGTATGCAAAATAGACATAAATGTAATCATCATGATCATCATACCAGCCATTGAAAGTCCACTGCTGGAAATAGGCGTTTTCAAGAAAGGAGGTTTTATGCCCATAATTTCTGTACTGGGCAAGCCTGTTGGCAATTGCAGAGAGCAGCTTGGGGATGCTGCTGCCCATCCTCGGCCTGTGCATTTGAGCTGCACTGTTCTGGATGGATATACCGCTATCTGTCGGTTCTGGTACCTTAGTATCCAGAGTAGAATATTACCCTCTTTTGTACCAGGTATTGTAAGAGACGTCTAAGTCACCAGAACAGATAGGCGGCGGAATACTTTAACGAGCCCAATGGCGCAGATGATAGTCATATTGTCTTGTGAGTCAAGTGGCGCGAATGGGCAGCAGCATCTTTGTCACGTTGCTACGCCCTACGATTGCCACCGCGCAGAGGTAAGCCACCTTCATGCGAAGCGAAATATACATGGCAGTTACATTGTACCGCTGTATTGCATTATAGCTGTTATCAAAAACGGGACCGATTTGAAATGCGGCGATTCAACGGTTAGCCGTATTGTTCGGTGACGTCGCAGTTCTAATCAACCTAACGTTTCAATTGACCATGCACATATTGTAATATTTTGGCATTGTGATTGAGTATGTGTCTTTTATAATTGGCATCATGGTTAGATAGTCTCGCTTTATTACACTTTGGCTAGCAGTGTTCAAGAGGTATGGCGCCGAATTCTATCCGGCGGTTTTTCACTTAGCCGTATTATGTTACGATCGTTGAGCCGCCACATTTCAAAACGACCCTATTTTTTATAACAGCAAGCTGTAATACAATACGGCGGATTATAAAATCCGTCTGCAACATATTACATCTTTACACTCTGAGCTACTTACAATCATGTGGCTGCCTTTGACATCCAATTGAGTCAGCCCGAGATAGCCTATTTATACAATGACGAGTCACAAGCCATATGTTATTTGAGTTGAGTAATTATTTGGTGTTTCAACTTCGATAAACTACCATAAACACAAACCAACATCCTTGATTGTCTCCTATTTTTGCTCTCCATATTTAGTATTAGTGCTCCGAGGTGCCGCCTCTAGATAAATGCTCTATGTTCATGTAGAGACGGAACTTAACAGATGTAGCTATTGCATAGGAAAACCTCAATGGTCTGGTCTCCGTGGACTTGAGTTTTAACTCTTGCTTCTCCGAGGTGCCATCTCTTGATAAATTCTCTATGTTTATGTGGAGACGGAACTTGAAAGAAGTACGTATTATATAGAAAAACCTAGATGGTCTGGTCTCCGTTGACTTGAGTTTTAACTCTTGCATCTCCGAGGTACCATCTCTAGATAAATACTCTATGTTTATGTAGAAACTGAAGTTGACAGTAGTACTTATAACATAGGAGTAATAATTTCATATATACACATCCTGGATTGCCTCCTGTTTTTGCTTTCCATATTAAGCATTAGTTCTTGTATCTCCAAAGTGCCTCTTCTAGCTCTTTAGGTAAATGCTCTATGATCTTGTAGAGACAGAACTTAATAGAAATATCTATTACATATGAAACCACTTAATGAATATGACCTCAGCTTACGATCTGAAATAAATAATAAATCCACATGACATCTCATACTTCCACCGTAGTCCAAGATACGTGATTTACTTGTGTTTCAGAAATCAGACCACATTGCTTTACCTTGTTGGGGATCGAACCTACGCCAATTGGCGGACAATAAGAATAAGAACTATCGCCCGTAGGCTCGTCAAAAAATTACATGAAAAATAAAACAAATATGAATTAGACATTACATTTATTTATAATTAATTTCTTGACTGATTACAATTTGGCAGTTTCTCATAATTTTACACTAACATTAAATAATAACATTCTAAGTCTACTACATACATTCATTTTGGTTATGTTACGTCTAAATAATATTACAATAAATATTTACAATTACATTAAAATACATTATAAATAAAATAAAAGCTAATAATTAACAAGTCATGTCAAATGAATATTTAAAAAATAAATACATGAATTCTTGAACGTATGTTATTTATATTTTTTGTTGTTCTCTTTACTAATATGCTATTATACATATCCTATGTATACTTAATAATATTAAGCGATATATACGGTTTTTATTGCGCCATAATATAATTTAACTTTTAAAAAACAATTGACAGATGATTTTAGTGCCAGTTATAGTAATCCACGTTCTGAATTTCAATTATATATATGTCCGAGTTATTGCGATACCAGTGCTACTAGCGGCGGTGAGCAGAAGAAACGAGATGCCAGCGCCACCAAGAAGCGTTATTCTATGACTTTGCGGTCGGCTCCTAGCGCAATTCAGTTCGCATCGGACCACCGAACAGTGTACACTGTGACACTGTACACTTAGAAACTGTCAGCGTATCGTTGATATTCTGCTCTGATCGATTATTTTGATTGTGTAAACGTGTGATTATTAATAAAAGGTGTATGTACCTAATTATAGTGGTTTGGATTTATTTTACGTCAACCAACATTATCCATGAAACGCCCATAGTAGAAACCTAGAGATGACAGACTACAATCGAGTAGATTGTTTCCTTCCCTTTATATATATTTTAATCAATTATATTTTACATATTTTCAATGTTATAAATGACATTTATCAATGGCGGGGATTATAGTTTGAGTTACCTTCTGAGTATTTTAATGCGAACTATCATTATCACAATGCAATGCGAAACTATGGACTTTGGATTCCATCCTACGCATTGTGTTAACTGTAATCAAAAGTCATTGTGATTGATTCTCATGTTCTCAGTAGCCCGTAGTGCTGCCACGCGGTTGTTGAATGAACTAAGTCTGTCATTCCCCGTAATAATTGTGAGAATTAGTGAGGAAAATTATTCAAATATTTATTGATCGTAGCGATAATATAAATACATAAATTAAGTATAAACCATCTAGTCGATTGACTACAGACAATAATAAAGTATTTACAATAAGAATTTAAGAATACTACTGTTGTTAGTATTGTAAAGCAACATGTGAGCTTGAGGAACTACATATACCTATATGCACAGGGGTTCCTTTTAAGCAAGCAAGCCCTAAGAAAGGAATTCAAAAATATCACCTCTTAAATAATAATACGGGAATACAACGTTAGTATGAAACTTTACATTGAGATGGAGATCAGTATAAAATTTCTTCATTGAAAGTCATGAAAAACGTGTCAAATATATTTTTAAAAATCATCACTTAAGAGGGGTGGCAAAGTTTACACGGGTGTGCCCGCGGGGCGTTGCTACTTAGGTATTGATAAATATGTAAAAAATACACATATATTATATTATAATATATTGGGGATTTTGCCCTATATATACATATTTATCAATACCTAAGTAGCACTTAGGTATTGATAAATATGTAAATAATATACATATACTATATTATGATAAAATTGGTGTTTGTCCCCTATATATATATGGCAAAATCCCCAATATACTTTTTTATCCCTAAATATATACATATATATATATATAGGGTAAAATCCCCAATACGGTAAATCCTAGATAAAATTACCACTATTACCACGTCAAACACGAAATGCACAGGTTTTAACTTATTCAAACTGGTCCGGTGCGTCTTGTACTAAGTAAGCATTAAATACCTAATTATGAGAGGATTTAATTGTTTGTTAAATTTAAATATATGATTGCGAATTTACAATACTATTTTAATTAAAAATCCAACTTTTACCAACTGCGCGCAGTAAATCCTAGAATTTACCAGATTCTAACGGTGAAGGCCCCGAAATAAATATCTTTCTTCTGAGTTTTTTAATATTTGCCAATATGTGTTGATAAATCCTATTTTGTACCGGTCAATTATAGGATTAAAAGTATTTCGTGCTTTAAAGGATACATTTATTCATAAATATAATTCTACTATGCGAGTGTAAGTCACCAAACTTCTTCTAAGCGGTTGGACCGATTTGAATGTTTTTTTTGTATGTGTTTGGGTGGCGCCCTTAATGGCTTAGAATCACAAATCAGCTCGGCAGATAGCGCTGCTGGGTTATTTTTCTATACTGCAACTAAACGACTGGATCGATTTAAATGAAGTTTTATGAATGCATTCAAGTGGGTGCCTGGATGATTTAGATTCACACAAATCACGCATACACATGACGCTGCAATTGGTATCTAGGTAAATTGGTATCAGAACAGTCTGTTGGGTCCGCTAGTATTTACAAAATGTCAAAAGGCTCAAAAAATTGTCTCTGGTTTGCGTCTGGACTTGAATTTAACAAAGCAATTAGATAATTATACATATATAAGTTTTCTGCACGCAACGTTATCCATTTGAAATCAACTTTTACTCGCTCTATAATTATTGCTTTTCCTGGATTAAGTAGGTTTTCCTGTACTGACTGTTTGTTAAGCACTTTAATAATTTGCGTATTTACAATATAAGTATGGATAATTTAAAACCATAGAAAGGTATTAATGGAAAAATAATCGCAATCATGATAACCAAATGAATAAATTGTGAACTATACAAATTGGACCAATGTCCTAACTCAATAGTTCTAACTTGGTTTTCATTATTTTTAAGAAATACGTTAATCTGTAGCAGTATGTGTGATCGGAACAAATACTCTCTTGATTCAAAGAGCGAGATGAAACATGAACATTTTTTGACATCCATCCTTACATTCCTGATAACATAACGGCTTTAAATGGCTCTTTGGTTAAATTGCGGAAACGTTTTCAGTGTCTCCATCGAGATTTAAAGCCGTTTAAGAGTATTTATATAATAAACAACATTAATATCCAGTAACCGTTAGAAATTATTAATAATATTTTAATGATTATTATAATTATTATGATTAACTAAACTAGATATTTAGGTACTTACAAATACTATTTGTATTTATTAGACTAGCAATATTAGTTAATATTAATTTATTAAAATAATATAGAACAAAAACACAACAACTATTCAACATTTTAAGCTTTTAAGCGAAATCTTTAATAGCCTTCATATCAAAATCGAGGCCGCTACAATTCGTTAAGTTTATTTATGTACATCTTAATTGACTAGTTAAATGCAATACAATGGTCTTATTACTTATAAGAAAATATATATTATAGTGATCTTCAATTGTTAATTTTTAAGTAGTTTTTGTGTAAATAAATTACATTATTCATGACGTCAGTTTGTAAATATACATATATAAAACCAATAAACAGATAATGGAGGAAGGTTTAAAAGCTTAGCTTAAATGCAAATGGGCGAACACGGGCCCATTACACTAGCGGTAATATTAAGTGCAGATATATTACTAATTTAATTTTTAGGAAAGGCCTATGTCCATCAGTGGACGTCCAATGGCCGATATTATAATAACTTAAACCCATCACTTAATATGTGCCCATTTCGGAATATCAGCTAATATTGCCGTATATATACAGTAACTTAAGAAAATTTGTTACACATATGTACATACATATTTTTACCTGACGAGATAGATTATAGACTAGACGAGCCCTTAAAAATATTTACAGATATTGTTATGAACACTAATTACAAGATAAACTAAATTACCGGGCAATTCTAATGGATACTGATAGACACGCCGAAGATAAATCTGAGTGGTCTCGTCGAAAAATTGGACAATCAAACTTAGTACCAGTTTCTAGAAGAGTGATTATTGTAAGTTTTTTTAAAGACGTGTATTGAGTCGTATCTAGAGCGATTATGTAACTACGTCACCGTAAATGTTAAACAACTTGTATTCGCCTTGATAAAGCGACCGGCAGTCGTTTATAAATATTTAAAATTATTTGCATGTAATTATTATCCGTGTTTTGTTAGTATCGTTCTTATGTGTAAGTTTGTACGTAGTAAAATGACTGCACATCTTATCACTAATTCATTGACTAGTTATTATTTTTTATAATTTATAACGAACAGAAGTTTCACAATTAAATATTTTTATAGTTTTGAAAACATAAACAGCCACAGAGATTTTAATAATTAATTCATATATCAAAATACCAAGCTCGGGTAATAGCAATTGAAGCCGTATCTCATACAAGACAATGATAAAAACGAAAAGATGTTAAAAATATAATATTCGGCTGTATACAGTCTGTGCGACAAACCATGAAACAATGGCGTCTCAAAAGGAAAAAAAAATGAAATACACATACGACTCTGAGCTTTAACTAATTCTGGATATTTTGCTTTTTATACATTATTTCATTTCAATTCTGTATGAAATGGTTAGAGTAATTTCAATTCTTATACATATCTGCTAGCACTTTTTCCATAGGCGTCTGTCCGATGGTCTTAGCGAAGAACTCCTTTTCTAATTGTTGAGGAGTCACCAGACGAAGTAGCGGCAACAGTAGGAGTAGTCTGCCGAACCTGTGGCGAAGAAATATGATCTGACTAAAATTATAAAAATACATATTAACATAAATCCTCATGTAGATTAATGTTAATTAAATCGATTGAGATAATCTATTTACTGTTTTGTTTTATTTAGACAAAATCAAATGGCTCCAAAACAAGGCGAGACCTCAGTGCGTACAGAAATCTACTTTCTATAATTTGTAAAAAATAACTATTCACATAGTGATTCTCTTTCGAAACTTTTTCGAGATCAACCAAATATTAGTAAAGGGTGACTAAATCATGGATATTTATGACTAGCTTTCTACTTGTAACTTTTTTTGCGAGGTATTTTCTTTATGTCTACCCCTGAGCCCTGACGATCTCTGGTTGATTCAGAGACAAGTCTACGTCGCTTCTTGATAGGTAAACTATACAAAAAGTACGTGTAATCAAAAGCCAGATCTATCCCACGAGGACACGTTTTCAGAAGTAAAAGTAGCATGTATTATATGATGTTTCAGTGATAACACTTTATTTCATCATCACTGAAGTAGATTGCTAACGCTGTTTAAGCCGTTTAATTATGTATAAATTTACCTAAATTACTTTACTGAACATTCTCAACGTATTTAAACTTAATTATAAGGATAACATAACAATATTAAAATTTAATGTGCCAACTCTAGTATGAGGTATTTGTTGATTAAATTATAATCAGACTTGTTGTTGTTCATTATTGTACACAGTATTAAGAGTGCAAAATGATCACCGAAAGGTAACCAAAACATTATATATGAATTGGTAAAAATTAGGTTTTTACATTATAAAATTCTAATTTTATTTAAGTATTTATTACGTAAAATTCGATGACGACGAAAGTAATGTTTATCTTCATTAATCTCTCGTTCGTTTGAGTGTACTTTTTAAATAGAAATTAATTCAAATAGAAATAAGGTAATGGTACGTATCGAAATGTAATGTACAAACTTGATGGTTTTTCTTAATTTGCGTGAATCATCTCACAAAAAAAGGCTGCATGGATGGCAGGGTCTTACTTAGAAGTGGAGAAGCGATGAAATCGCGTGCAGTTTGACTTATATTGGATAATGTTATCCACGTAAAACGAATATATAGTTTGATGGATGCATGACGGCCTACATGAAAATGTTATAGGCCTAGTGCAATAGTGTTGTAGTGTAGTAGTGTTGCAGTGCAGTAGTGTTGGAGTGCATTAGTATTACAGTGCAGTAGTGTTGTAGTGCAGTATTGTTGTCGTGCAGTAGTGTTG
>JACJUM010002768.1:3660006-3672013 GCA_020976665.1 Heortia vitessoides
AGTGCAGTAGTGTTGTAGTGCAGTATTGTTGTCGTGCAGTAGTGTTGTAGTGCAACATTGTTGTCGTGCAGTAGTGTTGTAGTGCAGTATTGCACGTAACTAGTACCTGGCGGGCGCGGTGCCGTGCGCGGCGCGCGCGTGCGTCATGAGCATGACCTGCGCCTGGTCCTGCAGGTTCTCAATCTGCAGCGGGTCCTTCAGGCCGCGCGTCTCTGTACACACAATAGGTGCCGGTTAGCGAAGCGATAAAAATTACGACATTACAACCAACGTTATCACTTATGAGCGTCGAATCATTATCGTCATAATCATAGCAGTCGTAAAACGTCCACTGCTTGACATAGGACTCCACAAAAAAGAGGACAATTGCCCATAACTGCCACGCTGGGCAAGAGTGGCAGCAATAACAGAGCGTAGCTTAGCGATGGGAATACTGCTGACCATTCCTGCCCTGTTGCATTTAAGATTTACTGTTTCGGATAGATATACCGCTACCTGTCGATTCTGGTACCTTAGTCGCCTCTTACGACATCTGGTGTAGTGGGAGGTACTATTCTACTTTACCGGTACCTCACGACAACTCAAATAATATAATTGTATAAAGCTACTCATTTAACGGCTTTAAGACGCGGTGTATACTTTAAATCATGTTGGCAACAAGGTAACTGAAACATTGAATAAATAAACCGCCTTTTATAGAGGATTTTTAATAGTTTAGAAGAGAACTTCAGAAATTGCTTCGAAATTAGACTCGAGACATATGATGAGAGAAAAAAATCGACGAGTGTTACTAGAGGCTTCAAATACTACCCCCTTTATTTGTTTATGGTATTAAATAAGACAAATGTGCAAAGACAATTTGAGGTTGATCGCACGAAAATTTATTCGATATTGTATTCCAATCCAATTTGGTAAATCTGGTTTAATGATAAAATGTTTAGATAATAAATGTGCAAGCAATATATAAAATAATCTTTGCACTAAGTTGTGTAAACTACTCATACTTGCGGAACAAAATTCTGTTTGTATATTTAACCGTCATTCTTTGCGACAGCCCGATGGCGCAGATGGTAGTGATTCTATCTTATGCGCGAGGGGGGTTGTGAGTTCGATCCCCACCCAGGACAAATATTTATACGATGATATTTGTGTTGCTCCTGTGTCTGTGTATTACGAATATGTATTTAAGTACTATATTTGTGATTTAAATTTGCAAAAACCGCGTTTTAAGGCCGTTAGAAGTGTTTTTTTATGAGTAGTAAACGCGTAAGTGTTAGAAAATTATAACTCACCAGATTTAAACAGAACTATAGCCTTCATACAAGCGAACTCAGCAGGGTCGACTAATACGGCGCGGTATCTTGCTAATACCTCACGAAGACGTCTCAAAGCCGCTGAGTTGATACCGTTTTCTGAAAATGTCAGTTCTACTTTAAGGTTTCGATAATATTGTCTGAGTTCTAACTATCTATGTTCAAACTTCAGAAACCGCAAGAGTTATAAAATGATTCAAATGAGTCAAAAAAGTCTTAACATATAAAATCTAGAGATCACTCATTCACTTATCACGAAAACTCTCCAAGTGCTGGGAGTCTAAAATGTAACATAGGGGTCCTATTAGGTAGTAGGTGTTAACTAAGACGTAATAACTATAGGATGGGATGACAAGAGAGAAAGCATCTATAAAACTACTATAGTTTAAAAAAAATTAAAATATAGACAATTATTTTTTTGAACCACCCTAAAAAAAGAATAGATAATTCCTATTTCGTATAGGATAATTAAGTTAGTAAGGAGAATCTATTGTATCCAAATTCATAAAATATCACATTTAGTACCTACTTTCCAAAAAGAAATTTAGACACAAATTTTATTAAGAGGAAAAATATGAAAATCTCAGCTAATTTTTCTGGCACTAAATTTGTGCGAGATTAGGAAGTATGTATGGAAAGAAAGTAAAATTTAAACTCCCACGAGAATTGAATAAAATTCTACCATTTACACGGATGAAATTAATGCGAGCTGCTTGCTAATTATAAGAAGTATTGATTTCGAAGTAGTTTTGTAAAAATAAATTAAGAAATACATAAAATGGAGTCGTAAGCCTGAGCCGGTTTTAAATATTTACATTTTATTTATAAAAAGCGTCATCTAATCTAAATCGTGACCTTAAGAATTCATTCAAAATTTATTAATTGCTTTAGCAGGATTCTTCGTAGATCGTTGATCTTCGTTGTACTTCTATGGTTCAATAGAAACGGAACAGCAAATAACTGTTTATTCTATTGTATTGATAAAAAGCGGTATTGGAACTTGCAACTGTGTTTGTAGGCAATCTCCTACAATATTGAAGAGATGGCGCTCACTTCTCAGCACCACAAAAACACTAGGATAACTCAACATGTCAATGTTAGTGCAGTTAGTCGGATAAAGAAAAGTTGCAGCTTTAAACCCGTCTGACACCCGAGACAAGTTTTTTGTAGTAAATAATATCCTTGCGAATTTAATCTTAAATATGTATAATGGGGTTCTTAGGTATGCAAGGGCCGAAGCTTGTTATGGGTCATCATTCTCCTGAACAAGTTTTAAGAATAATATAGCATAGCAACGTGAGTAATCTTAAGAGGTAATTAAATGTAAGATATCTTTAATTTTTAGAGGGGCATTGAAAAAACTGAATTTAAATTAAAGATAATATTTGTTAGAAGCAATTCAATTTGTCTCTGGTTTCAGGCGGGACTTTAATGTGCATTTTTCTCATGCTCGAGGACTGTACCAACGTTGTTCCATCGAGACTTAAGCAGACATGTCGAATTTTTCCTAGTATTATTTTAGTCAAACTTTTACAATTTTGAAGCAATCGATAAAGAAATAAGTATTTACTTAATTACTTTAATACTGAATTTGAATAATAAAAAAATATTATAAAAAAAAATAAAACAACTTTTCTCAAGCTTCAGGCTGGACTTAAACTGAACGATGTTTTGATAAATAAAATAAAATAATAAAAATTATTAATTTACCTTGATCTGTTTGGTCACTGCCGAAGAGTGCGGCACATGCAGCATCAAGCGGCAAACACCATTGGATAGCGTTGAGGAGGAACAGCTCAGACCATGCTTCTTCTAGCAATATTACCTAGAATGAGGAGAAAATACATATTGTATAAAGTATGATAGTTTTGTTATATTCTTTTAAAGTAATGTGTCCAACAGTCATCTGTGCTGAAACCTTCCTGGTCCGTATAAACAGTATTAGCATTGCTGCTTGCCGGCACAAAGAGTTTAAGCGAAAGTTAAAAAATAAAGAGTTAGTTGAAAGTTACTAAGTTTGCGGAATGGGAAAATCTTCGCATCTTGGTCGACACATACTACCACGACACTTGCATGTCTGATTCTTGTAATACACTCAGAGCATCGTAAAAACTTTGCAACCGTGATGCAGTTACCGTGACGTGATTGGTCGAATCACATTATTGTCTAGACTCATGTAGCAGTTAGTCTAAATTATATCATTTACATAATCAATGGGAAGTAGTTATAGTCAAAAACTTTTTTTTAATTAGGTGTGGAGCTCATCCCCAAACCTTGGAACCTAAATAGTGCGAATTTCGAGCAATTTTTTTCCTAGCGCTGCACTTGCGACATGGTTAAGCTCTTAGGTAAGATTTTCCCAGGCGACTACAGTATCCGCAAAGGCTTAACAACGCGCATTCATACACGCGCATTCATATTGCAGGCATTAGACGAGACGCTTGAACGCCACTATCTCCATTAAAAAATATATGTTCTTCAGATGCGGTGAAAGCAAACTGTATCTTTTTCTGGGCTGGCAAGAGTCA
This sequence comes from Heortia vitessoides, assembly GCA_020976665.1. Taxonomy (NCBI): domain Eukaryota; kingdom Metazoa; phylum Arthropoda; class Insecta; order Lepidoptera; family Crambidae; genus Heortia; species Heortia vitessoides. The sequence continues at coordinate 3,663,848 of JACJUM010002768.1, forward strand.
GGCCAACAAGAAGAACGCAATGAAGGCATTATAGAAGATATCCATTTACGGAAACCTGCCAAAGCTACACCTATATGTACAAGTATTGTACCTGGTCTCGAAAGGCAAGGCTGGCGAAGGAGGGTAGGTTCTTCGCCCATTTGACAGCCATAAACAGTAGTCTTGCAGCCGTTTCAGCGGCACTCTCTACACCTAAAGGCCTGCAAGGAAATATTAATATTTTATAGTAGTTAGCTATATAATGTGTTCACTTCTATTTTACGGTTTTATATAAAAGGTTTTAGCGAAAGTCCAACGACGCTGACATTGCAAGAAGGGATGATCTTTCGCGGAGTGAAGTGGGCCACTTCAGGCTCACTTTTTGGAGCGTTGAGAAAAATTTTGTCATCCCGATACAGGATTTGTGACGTATGTAGTTAAAGTAATGTGTTGTTTATTGAGTTACGAGGAACGGTCCTTTTCTATACACGCAATAATGTGTGTGTATATTTTAAGATTATACATCAAAAAGTTTGAGCTTGAAGGCGTAACAAACCATCAAAACAAAAACACAATCGTAAAGGGTTAAGACAAAATTACTTAGTTACTATTAGTCATATTAAAGTTTTTGGTAGTCTATGTAAACATAAGCCGTGGGGTACCGGTAGAGTTAAATAGTACCTCCCTCTGTTTCAGGTGACGCAAGTAGCGACAAAGGTACCAGAACTGACACAGGGCGGGGATGCGCAGCAGCATCTCTCTCGCGAAAGCTACGCTCTGCGATTGACAACACGCTTGCCTCTCAATTATAGCCAAATCCCGCTTTCTTGGAGAAGCCTATGTCCAACACTGGACTTCCAATGGCTGATAACATAATGATGATGATGTAAACATATAAGACACATTTTTGCAAATATTGCACCCGGGAAAGTGATTACTTTAATGTTTGTTAATGCATAAAGAGTAATTAGGTGCATAAGAATGACTTACCTGTAAGGTACGCAGTTTGTGGGGTAGCTGCCAACGGATGGCGGAGAATAAGAGGTGGAGTCTTCTTCATTGGTCACATCGATGCTGTCATCTGTGACCAAACGGTAATATGTACAATTAAAAGCAATAAAAGGATAACTCACCTAATCGGTAATCAAGAATTTACAACTAATTTTCTGAAGATTAAAATTTTTTTAGATACTTATAATTTGGTAGACTAGATAGACACTAGACATATCTTCAATTTTGGTTTAGTACTCGTATCTGCAAACAAAGTCTCTCTTATTTTCTTCCAAAAAATTGTATTATATTCTTTTCAGTCGTCGTATTATATTTATATGTTAATTTTTTTAATTAGCCTCAAATGACCTGACAGGCTATAGCATAACCTCGCCGGTATAGGTTATATATTAATAGGATTAACAACTAGCATCGTTTTGGCTTTCAACTATCACTAACTATTCTCATACACAAAGCAACAGATCAAACCTACCCAAACCTATACCACCTACTTAATATATTCTACTCTCTACCTACCTACTCACTGTTTTGTTTCTCTACCTTTCTACTAACTGTATTGTACTCTTCACCGACTCAAACCATTTTTATTTACCTACCGACATTTTGAAAGATTTAAGAAGGCGGATCCCTGTGTACATCCATGAGCTTGCTTGCTTCAAACCAATCTAAGGCATGCCAGATTATCCGTTACTCACCATCACTGTCAGTATGGTGGTTGGATTCATCGTTATCATGCGAGGAATCTGGCTGCGCCGATTGAGGCTGTGGTGGAGGGAGCGGCCCGTAGTGGGGGGAGAGCAGCGGATACCGAGCCGGTGACAGCGCCATGGCGAGCGAAACCGGTGGCCTGGGGAAGGAAGTCGAGATTAGTTGAAGCGACGCTATATTAGTAAATAAATTAGTCCACGACATCTCATACATTGACCTGACTTCGTTATAAGTCGCTTAAATCACTTTGTCATGGACATCAGACAACAGAGTAATACAAATATAACTTAAATAAAACATAAATGCATATATTTGACACCCAGGTACAGAGCCAATATAAATATATAAATATTGGTCCTGGTTCGGGTATCGAACCCACGACCTTTGGCGCGCAAAATAGGATCACTACTATGTAGTATAGTCTACCATCTACCATCTGCGCCATCGGGCCCATCAAGTTATCAAGTTTTAGGGATTCAAAGCTTGAAAGCTTTAAAAATATTTGAATCATCAATGACCTGAATAGCGCTAGATGTCCGATCACGCTTCAATATAAATATATATATAATTTTTTACGCAATCTATTTACCTAAATTTTGTTACTTTACGGGGCACAACTAATAAATGTAATATATTGACTACTATTTTATTTAAACTCAAATTCATTTACGTTTTATGATCAGTAATAATAAATAGAGAGAATCACATAATAAAACTATTCAATTTTGTATGTAAAAGGTTGAAGTACAATTTAGCTCATATTGTACTTAAAACTATGTAGTTAAGTCTCGGCGAAGAAAGGCCCATTTGTTCACTGAATTTGTTCTAAGAAAGAAATCTATGGTGAGTGTAATCGTATCTTAATAAGATAGATTTTGGCCTAAAATTGAAAAAGACATGCTTGTTAGCTTATAAAGTTAGTAAAATTAAGTTGAAAAATGTAAATACAATATTATATATGTTTTAAACCCAAAGTAAAGTCCCGCTTTTGGAAAAAGGGGAACAACCGACATTATCCAAGGCTTGGGATAAACTTCCTCTTGTTGTGCTGAATCCTGGTCTATACTAAGAAGGTTACAGGTGTTATCTTATACGGGGCTTTTTTTCGGATTTAATGAAAATATATCTTTTAACGGATTTATAAAGAAGTTAGTTAAATTTTCTTATTTTTATGGTAAATTCGGTTTCGATAGGTCAAACGTTTGCCGTATCGAAATATAAATATAATTCTGTTATATCATCATAATTTTACCAAGCAAATGACTTCTACAGCCGAACATAGTAGAAACACAAGTGTTACCAAAATTATTAATTTGCATATAATATACAGGACGATCATATTTTTTTAAATGTTTTAGCTATGGTTCTTGGGTAATATAGTGTATCGGGAAGAAATGGCATTAAGTACCTTGGTTATGTATCTACTTCTAAATTATTTCATATAAAATGTGCAATTGAATTTGACAAATTAATGCTACTACGCTATGCTGTATTTGAGGTACTATGTTTTAGATAAATTTATCCTCATCTTCCCTTCCAATAATGTAGTGGTAATACAGCTGGTACAGAGGGAGGTATTATACTAGATTCTATAAAACTTAGAAGTGGTCACCGGGTGGTTGAAATTGTGAAATTCTACCATATTTCATTAAATTTTGTATAAACTCTTTCATATGTCTATCATTCAATCGGCATTTAATGTTTACTAGAGTTAAGTATGTCAATGTGTCATTCAATGAGTATTGTGTGTAAACTTGTTTAAATGAATTTAATGTAGGTATTTGTACAACATTTTGTTTGAAAGAAATAACTTTAGTCACATTCATATCATTTTGCGGATTGTTTTTAATGCGGCATATTTTTTTGGGACTAAAAGTATTAATATATAGTAGATGGATTCGGAAAAATTCGTACTAGATAAGAACACTCAATATCTTCTCTTACTTATAAGCAATTGAATAGCATGCATGTCGATTCCCCCTAGTGCGGGGCCACATTTGGCAGTCAAATCCGTCCAATCCCGAGTAGTGCCTAGTGTTGTACACTCGTAAATCATTATGCGTCACGCAAATGTAATATTTCTAGTGGTTTGCTCGAGGTTATGATATTTTATGGTGTCTGTGGGGGAAGTTAAATGGATTTTTGCAACGATGCTATGAATATCTTGTTTTATAAACCGTTGAACTTTCTCTTTGTATCCATGTAAATATTACGAATTGCGATATTGCCATGGAAGCATATTATATTTTAATTCAAGTAGAAAACGGAAAGCTACTTTTTTGAGTTTTCCATTTGGATAACACTCTTAACACATATATACTCATAGGTGTAGGTTGCAATAAGAACTCGCTTGAAAAGGCAAAATAATTATACATAGAAAAGAAGTGGCATTCTATACTTCGCTATGACATGTGATATACTGATATTGTATACGCAAAAGTTTGTGTCGATCGATATATATATATATATATAGAAATTTAACGCCGGTACACCTAAATAGATTTGGGTAAAAATTGCACAAAGACAGTCCAAAAAAAGCACAGGTCTGGCTTTTCATTATTGTTTTTCTAAGCCTGGTACCAGGAAAGAAGAATAGTACCTTCCCCTGTACGAGGTGTCGTACGAGGCGACTAAGATGCCAGAACCGACAGCCGTCGGTATATCCACCAGAAACAGTGCACCTCGAATGTAAAGGGGGGGGGGGGGTGGGCAGCAAAATCACTGTCGTAAAAGCTGTGCTTTGTGATTCCCAACACGCTTGCTCAGCTCGGTAATTGTGGGCAAAATTCCCCCTTTCTGGTGAACTTTCAATGGCTGGCATGATGATCATAATCATGATGATGATGTAGCACACTTCTCTTGTACAATTTGTACAATTAAGCTGTCAGGGAGTGATAAGAACTTCTTCCCAATATAAAAAACCTCAAGGATGGGATATAAAGTAATATATCTCATCTCATCTCACAAAACTTCTGTTAAAATCTGTTTATATTGCTACAGAGTCTGAAAAGAAAAGTGCACTTAGTATCTTATACTTTTGCACTGATCCAAAACTCTTAAAATCGTCATTTTGTCGTCATTTGGTCGAATAAGACATTGAATGATTACTAAAAAACTAGTTTGCCGGTACCAGACTAGTCTTAAATTTAAGTTTACAGCGGGTTCATTACTGGAGCCAACAAAAGTACGTATAAGAAAATTCTGTTATCTATTTAATTACCTCCGTGATATATGAATATAGCCATATCGAGATCTAGTATGATTGACATTAATTATAAGCAAGTAAGGAAGTCAACCTTCCATTGGCTATAAATAGGATGATCAAAGGTGGTCACGGGTGACCGGGCCTGCCCACTGCCCTGGTAGTCGCGATCTATGCGACGTTATCTATAAAGGGTTAAAGGGCTTTGATGTTGATACTATGAACAAGCGTTGTTCACGCCCGTGTTGCTTCGGCAAGAGTTGGATGATCTTTTTTTTATTGAACTCTTTCGAGCTAATTTCGCTATAGCTTACAGTGAATGGGTTTCAGGTCGACATTTGGTTTATTGTATGATGCCTTAGACACTTAAAAAACAAAATCACAATATCCGTATAAGACGTTATAAGCTACCCAAATAGGACTGATGCGGCCGGCATCCAGCGAGATGACGGGCCCGATGGCGCAGATGGTAGTGATCCTATCTTGTGCGCCGGGAGTCGTAGGTTCGATTCCCAAACAGAGCAAATATTATATATCATGATATTTGTGTTTATTTTGAGTCTGGGTGTTAAATATATGTGTTTAAGTAGTATATTTGTGATTCCTCTGTTGTCTGGCGTCCGTAACATAAGTGCTTTATGCACGGAGTCAGGTCAATATATAAGATGTGGGAATTTATTTATTATTATCTATTTATTTATCCTACAGTTGTAGTCAGATCATTTGTCCACCGTGGAAGTATATGTGCTACGCTGCGTTAGTAGGCACATGATCTTTCTTAGCAAATTTTACGGGAAGTAGATTTCTTACATGGTCCGCATTGGTACCTCAATCTCACTTATTTCTACCTCCAAATAGCAGTGTTTGCATTGCTGTGTTCTGGTTTAGGTAAAGGGTAAAAGAGGCAGTGAAATTACTGAGTAATTGTGATATTGTATCTTCAGTTCACAAAGTTGGCACACTAATGATATCTTTTTGATGACACGAGTCTGCGGCTATTGGCTGCAGTCACGTATATCATCAAGCGGACCGTATGCTTGTTTGCTGACTTCATAACATAAAAAAGAATTTAACAAACCGTTTACCCATTATAAGTTCTTCGCGCTATGTACCCTGACCATTGCCACATTAGTCATTGGTAGGCCTCCTCATTCCTGGAGGTCGATGATTGACGGGCTCAGTGGCGCAGATGGTAGTGATCCTATCTTATGCGCTAGGGGTTATGAGTTCGATCCCCACCCAGGTCAAATCTTTATATGATGATATTGTATAGAATTAGATGATGTATGTATTTAAGTATTATATTTGTGATTCCTTTGTTGTCTGATGTCCGTAACACAAGTGCTTTTAGCGATTTACAACAGAGTCAGGTCAACGTATGAGATGTTGTATGAATATAAGTTGAAATGGAATGTGGAATAACGTTGAAAAATATTAAACATGAAAGAACTTTTTAAACAACACTACTAAAAGTGATGAAATAGTTGTTGAAAATTAATAATAAAGCCGTTTGTTTCTAGTTTTGTGCATCATACAGCTTTTTATAAAGGCAAAACCACGTACCGTCGTCATAAAGGTGCTCACAAGCTATGTCCGCATGGTCGAACACGGCAAGTTTTCTTTGCAAGCGTGTCACGACACAAAGAATGTTTCCGAGAGAGAAGTCAAAGACGGGCGGCCGCAAAATGTTACCTACCAGTTTTACCATTTATCTTTTTTTAGGTATGAGTCCAGTTTTTATATGAACGATAAAATATATTTTAGTTAAAATTGAATTTATAGACATTGAAGGGACAAATTCAAAAAGAGGTCCGATAAAGAAATATGATTTTAGCCTTTTCGTCTAAAATCATACATATTGTTTGATTTTTAAAATCATATCTACAAAAATATGTATTAAGATAATTGATCTGGTAAAAAATTTAAAGCGAAACGCTTTTTTAACGTTTTATATTGTAATAATAGAAACGTTATAGTTGAGAAAAATCCTATACATGTTTTATGTCACGGATAAAATTTCGGTCAGGTTGTAATTTGTAAATAGTAGGTTAAATAATATCTCATTAAAAAGTTATGAGGTGTCTTTCGTTTTTTATATAAAATTTAATAACTCACCCGAATACACCAACAGCGACGGCGGCTTCCCTCAGAGCCCGTTCTTGGTCCATATCCCGGAGAGCTTCTGGTCTGATCGTGGCTGTATTCCTGGGCTGACGTTCGTTCTGGACCGCTGGAAAATGACCAACTGTTTTATTATTTGGGAGAAAAACAAACTTTGTTACAATATCAACAGTCAGTCAGTTTTTCTCATCACGATACATGAGCACACGAATATCGGAATTACTATTGTTATTATAATATTATTTATAACTTTATTATTAATAATAGCAATTCACACAACATCCCATACTATGACTTGACTACTAGATAATACGGTACTGTATACCAATGGTACGGTATCGACGGGTATGCCACGTTCCCACTCTGTATATATATGAACCGAAATATTTCGATCATACCTCAACTAATACGATATCTAGTACAAAGAGAGGTACTATTCTATTCTAGTACCGAATGTTGTAGGAGATATAGCTAAAACTAAAAGTATTTTTTTATAACTACATAGGTAGTCTCGTAGATCCTTTTTATATATTTCTATATAAAATTACATTACGTTAAACAGAATTTAGAAACTGTCGGCTTAAAATTGTGTGTGAGAAACCTAAAATAACATACACTTATAAGTTCAAAGGTTTCGATTAAAATTGTTCAAAGGTTAAGGTTTGGCCGTAGGGTACCGGCAGAGTAGAATGGTACCTCCCTCTGCGCTAGATGTCATAAGCCACTAAAGTAAAACAGTAGATGGCTGTATATCAACATTATATAGCGTGACTCAAATGTAACATGGCGGGGAGGGGCAATTGCATTCCTTCCCGTCGCGAATTGACGCTGTGCGATTGCTAAACTACCCAGCGCGCCAGTTATGAGCAAGATTGTTCCTTCCTTCGGGAAGTCTATGTCCATCTGTGGAGGTTCCACGGCTAATATGAAGAAAGGTTACCTGAAATATTATGCCAAGCAAAGTATTTTATGGCCCACTATTTTGTTTTGAAAGCCTAAGCCAAAGCCTCCCTTCAAATAGGATTCTGTGCAGAGATTTTGCGATAAAATATGATTGATAGTGACATTATTCCTAGAGGATGTATCCTCTGCTTAGGGTTGCCGATTGATATGTTTCCAATCTTAAATATATATAATATAATATA